>OX438747.1:5029305-5629305 GCA_949316235.1 Oegoconia quadripuncta | reverse complement strand
TTTTGTCAGATAAGTGTCAAGAAGAAGCATGGAGTATATTTTAAGTACCATAGCAAACATATTATTCGTTAATTATACTATTAAGATAACCGCGAAAGAGATTTGTTCGCGCGACCATATCTATAGCATATAAATCATCGGTTCTAAATCATATTATATCATGCAATAAAAGGTGTACATCCGAATGACGAGTGTACGTCAAAGAACAGTAAATGAAAGCAATGTAAGGAATGTGCGTAAAATTTAAAGCAATGTGCTTTTATAAAACTAGAGTTATTTCAAAAAGTTAGTGAGCCGCCAACCTGATATCAGAATGACGGGTGTATTTTAAATCTGAGCAAATTACTTACTTTCTAAATATGAAAACCTTAGCGTAGCAATGTGCATAGTTAAATGTTTAAAAAATATATTATTCGTTTCTATAGGTGATACCTGAGAATCCTGTTATTTCGGTTACACCACCCGTGCCATTTCCTATGTAGTGGTGTCATAGACAACTGTTATTATATTTAATTATTGTCTACTGTAGTGATATAACTATGTTCGATAGTTTGATATTGAATTTGTGCCTCAGAAACCAGCCAAGTGCGTGTCAAAATACATATTGTACCTACTTATGATCTTTTCGTGTAAACTCGTCGCTAGGTCCGCCATAGACTAGAGACGACGAACGTGACCTATCGCAATTGATGCTAAGGTCCGTATTAATAAACCATTCTCAAGATTGAGAACAGTCTTGTGACTGGTCTCAAGTAAACGTGTTGATTAATAGACCTTACTTGAGACCTGAAACGCACGTGCTTACTCAAGCAGTACTCACTTGAGCCTTGCGGCGAATACTTGAGAAGTGATCTCAGCTGAGTAGACCTCAAGATTGGTTTATAAATTAGCACGGAGCTTGAGATAGCGTCAACTGCTTAAGACGCATCTCGGTTGATACAACCTCAAGACTTGTATTGAGATTGGTTTATTAATACAGGCCTTAGTTTGGGTGACTCCGCATATTTAATACACCACCTCCCACACCACATCCATTTTTTTATCTGTTCCGTAAGCTCTAACCCCATTTCCGGGCGCATGTAATTTTGAAACGTGCTCGCCCCAGAGTTCAAACCTGTCTTATGTCGTAGCCAGTTGGTGCAATCGGTCATTCAGATGATCATCATAAATTTATTTGAATGGCCACGCAGTATCCACATACTTCAGTTTATCACTTTAAAAAGTTTGTCAGTGGTGATAAATAAATATCCTTAGACATACACACAGCGCCATCTAGTTCCACAGTAAACAACTATAGGCTTGTGTTGTGGATACCAGATGGTTGATATAGTACATAAATACACTATCTTTTTGTAATACACATGTCCGTATTCACAACACAAAAATATGCCCCTAGCGGGATTCGAACCCGCGACCATTTGGTATAGTGGTCAGAGTTTTTAACCTCTACACCAAACAGGTCGTCATTGTTATACAGGTATAGGTACTTAACCCTCGAGCACGAGTCCAATTTGCATTTGAACGTATTTTTTAAACTGTCGGCCCTGAAACCACCTCATTGGTTATCGAATGTGATTATGAATTATAACATTTGTATTTCGACTAGACACTGAATGTATCGATACGGAAATATCACGAGCCGATATCGAACTATGGCTGCGATATTAACCACCGCACGGGTCAATACAATATACACTTTAGATGTGACTTGCTTAACCCAAGTTCCTGCTGCTATGAGAAAGAAGTTAGGGCAGCTAGTAAACACATTCATTAAAATGTATGCGAAAACAACTTAGAATAGAATTTTTTTATTTATTGTTTCAAAATATTTAAGTGTCATACAAATGTCATAAGAGTGCATTACTTGAACAAACCTAGAACAAACAAAGATAGCCATTCATTCAGAGGCAGACATTTGGACGACAAAGACAGATTGAGGTATATTGAACAACGAGAAAGGGTTAACCTCTCTTATTAACTCAATCTCTCTTTGTATCCTGCCTGTGATGGTACCCAATTCTGTAAAACGTCTTCTAAACTATAAAGTATGCCAAAGATAAGAAAATGTGTTTCAGAATGGGCCCCGATAGTTTGTGTAATCCAATCGTTAGTCACATTATTTAACTTTGTTGAAATCAATTTTATTCCAGTGATGTAGAAGATTTCAGTGATGTATCTGATTTATTTATAATAGATATTTCCAAAGATAAAATGTGAAATATTATGCATAATATTAATTTGTACATTATTTATTATTATTTATTCTATTAAACTTGAATGGGTATAACGAGAGTTTTCTTTATTCATACACTTTTCGCCCGCGGCTTCACCTGCGTGGAATAACTTTATCGCAGATATCTTTAACTTGTTTATCCGGCGGGAACTACTCATGGGATAAAAAATCTCCTGTTTTAATCCAGGATATATTCTACTTATGTACCAATTTTCATCCAAATCCTTTTCGTTGTGATTGAGCAACAAACATCCAAACTGTCTCATTTATAATATTAGTTAGATACTTAACCAAACCTATCATAGTTTGTATCAACTTGTAAATCTGACAGTTTATAAGCTAACCATGGACTTTTTTGACTGAAAAAAAAGTATAATCAACAAGATATGAGGAGCCATTTTGGTTTTTTCTAAGTTTTATTTTTTAAAATTTAGAATTAAATTTTATTTTACAGTACCGAAAAAAATGTCTAAAGTTACCCCTTTTTCCAGTTTTAACATCAATCAGTCGCTCTGGAAATAATTGGGGAAGTCTATGGTCAGCAGTGGTTGTCCTGTAGCCGTCTTTGTGAAAAGCGGCAGCGCAGATGACGGACTTTTTGTAGGCCGTACAATAAAATCCAAATAGGGTAATTGTGTCCGCGAGGATGGAATGTATAGTACGGAGAACAAAAAAGTGCGCCCGACCAAAAATCCATCGTCTGCACAGGCCCTTTTCACAAAGACATCTAAATAACTTAGTTTTTGAAGAACCATTTATGTGCATTTCGGTGGCACTACTTATGCACAGTTTCTTTGTAATATAAATTATAGTAAGCAGTCTCTGCGTGGGAGATAAGGATTCCAGAAACGCGTGACGCCAGAATACTCGCTTAAAGTTAACTAACTGGATAGTGGCACTAAAGTTTTGCTTTGAGCACTAATTCAGCAGTTTTTTGACATTGTCAAAATAGCTGAATTCCCCTGTGTGTATTTTGGCATCACCCACGTTCATAGGTTGACCTGACAATGTCTTTTTTGAGTACATCTCGGTTACATTTGAATAGGCTTTGCAACGCAGACAATAAAAATAAAAATACGTGTATTTTAAATGTTCTTTAATTTTCCAACTTCTCTTTTACAGGCATTTCAATATGTATAGAAATAGAAAATTTTGAAATACATAAATACCTACAAACTATAAAACTTAATCAGATTCATAAATAGTGTACACACAAGTTTAAATACAACTGTCAAGCGATCATTGAATCGTCACAATAATTTATCACAAAAACTATGAAAATTACCTATGATTAAGTAAATATAACTTTACAAATCTAAAGTCCTCCGATGTTTGAGGAAGCGTTAGCCAGAACGAGACAAGTAATATCAGCTCACACCGGGATGCGACGCACGCGACGTACACTTTAATAAACGGTCAACTCGACCACATGGGGTATGTCCGTCCGTATCCGTATCCGTAGTCAGAATAGTGTTCTAAATTGATTCACTTATTTTGAAAGGCGCAGAACATTGACATTTTTCGCTGTGGCGAATACTTGAGAAGTGATCTCAGCTGAGCAGACCTGAAGATTGGTTTATAAATTAGCACGGAGCTTGAGATAACGTCAACTGCTTAAGACGCATCTCGGTTGATACAGCCTCAAGACTTGTACTGAGATTGGTTTATTAATACGGGCCTTAGTTTTAGATACTCTGGTACTGATACTCTGGTTGCGTCTACTCGTAGACGTCTCGCGATATCGCCAGCAAGCACCGCTGCCAGTGGGAGCTGACAATAACGATAGACCGTTTCCCGCATGATACACGCGTCTCGTTTTGGGCTTACGCCTAAACAACGAAAGTCCTAAGTAATTGGTAACAGAACAACTTAATACATCTAAATAGTTTTACTTGGCTAAAAACATCAAAGCTATAGGCACTTAGTGAGAATCTTGGAATGATGTACGTTGATTGAAATGACTAATCCCGGTTTGACATCGGTATTGGATAGAGACAGGGCACCGAAATGAGGTACCTTCCGTTGAATCCAATAGTGGTTGAAAGTCATGTAAAACTAGAATCTGATGTAACTACACACATTCTCGTTTAAAATGCAAACAAAAAACGCATCATGGTATACGATAGAATTGAAGCCACATGCTAATTTTGTTTGTATTATGTTGTGTACAATAAATATTTTTTCTTCTTCTTGTAAATAGAATTGTTTTTACTGCGTTATAGACGTACAATAACTAGTACAAGACCAAACATAGGCAATAATCGCGTAGGCTGCCTATATGTATAATGTGTTTCACGGGGTGTGAGTGTCCAGTCTTCGTCCGGACGTAAGTCAGTAATGCGTGGTCCGATTTGAGTACGGTTTTTAAACGAGGAGTCAGGTTTTTAGCCATGTTTGATGAAATTCGGTTAAGCCCTTAGCTTTTAACACAGTTGGTTCGGTCTATTTGGGTGGCATAATCATTTGTTTCTTGGGAGGCTTTCTAAATTTACAATTTAAATATTATTAAACGTAAATATTCCTTGTATCCAAGCACAATATTTACCAGCCAATTAGATTCGATATAAACAAATTCGTAATCTAATAAAAGAGACAATATTCCTAGACATTACCTGATACGTCACAGGTAGCTTATTCTTTTGTATGAAAATTGGTCACGGTATTTAATCCTTACGTTCGTATGCTTCTAGGATTGTATGTCTTTCTGTGGTCCCACTACACTAGAGGCTCAGAATAAGAAAAACGTGTGTGGGTTGTCTCTCTGTTGATCGATCGACATGTTCGTGAGCGTAAACGTCTACAAAAATCGGCATGGTTTTCATTGTGGCTTCACTATTTTATTGGGCTACGCGAAAGTACAGGGGGTAGACCTCGACCAGTATTAACAGAGCTCTATTTCCGATAGCGTCCCGCGGCTAGCTTACACTGGTAGTGTTACGGCCGTCGTGCTGTCGACATAGAGTGTCATATGAATGAATGAGATTTTATTGATTTATGCGACGATCTTATCACTTCCAGTATAACCGTTACCGGCCCATAGACATTTATGACGTTATCCAAGATTTGTTTATCCTTTATTGCACAAGAAATACAAACAGATTACAGTCAGAAAATATGTAGGTGAGCTTATCTCTAAAGATATCTCTTCCATCCAACCCTAGTGGAGGTAAGACATGTTACACGGGAGGGGCAACAAATAAAAAATGCAGCACCAAAAAATTATATAGGTACGTAGTTAATGATACAAGTACATTTAATAATAAACAACTTAAAATATTATAAACAAATAACTAAATACAAAAATAAAATAATAAATACGTAATCAAACTCACACCAATGACTGAGAAAGAAAGATAAGTTTCTTTACCTGCTGACAGCATTTATGAATCAATTTCCATTGTGCCATAAATAAGTATAAATTAAATAAATAATATTGTATAACACTTGAACATAAATCAGATTTTTTTTTATGTGACCCCTTCCACCGCCCCTGGGTTTAAGTGATACTGACGTCACAATGTCTATGGGCCGGTAGCGGCTAGGACTCAATTTACAAGTGGCCTAAGACTGCAGCCGTTAGTATCTTCCAAATTATATAATATTTAACTGTTTTTAAGTGAAGGTATTTAAAGCTGGATAAGCTTGGCCAAAAATTTTTGAAATATACCTGTTTATATCTTAACTTGCAAAACAAGAGCTTCACAGATGTATAGATAGTAGTAGACCGAGAACGATCAATAATAGCGTAGCCCGTTTCCATACAAAAGTAGTACCTAGCTGCGTTTAGATTGCCTTTTTTTTATGCACAACGGTTTAGTACTTGACCTCAATCACACCTGATGTTAAGTGAAGATGAGATCGAAGGTGGAAGCGTACTGACCCGGAAACCCCAACACATTTGGAGGACTGGCTATCATATCTCTGACAACCGGAACACAACAATGCTATCAACATTGCTGCTTGGCGGCAGATTTAGATAAGATGGTGGTAGCTAGCCAGGCGGACATTTAAAATGCCCTGCCACCAACTAAACCGTGTACGTGTACCCCGCTGGGGATAGAACCCACGACCTCCGAATCGTAAATCCAATGTTGTTTACATTGAGCCACAGAGACGTATGAGGCAATGTCTTGAAATAGGTTCTAATTGTGTGGCTAACTAGATTACGAATTTATTAATACCTTATCTAACACTTCCTAAGTATTTGGTTTGGAAGTCCCGTGGTTGAATGTCAACCCCATGTAGCTTATTGTCAACCGTTGACATAAGCTGCATGGAGTACGCGTCGACTTTGTGCGTAGTAATGTTAGGTGTGGTACTATTTATAAGTCTTTGTATACAGCTAATCACAAATACTATAACCAGTGTTGCCATCTAAAAAGAAAATCCCTTTATCTATTATTTTTGGCCAAGCTAATACGTAGCAATACAACTTTCATACATATTTCAAATGAACCTTAACAATTTCGATGGGTAATAATACAATTGAACATTAGCAAACAATGAATCGGCTAAGTTATCATTAATTCTAAATAAAATGATCGCTAAGTACATACAAATTAATGAATGACTTACAATTACGTCACTTCAAACCTAATCAATCACATCATAATCATGACGTCTTCAAAATTATTTCATTGACTCCGGTGGTGAGATGGACTTTTCGGGGGAGTTGTAGTATATTGATAAACTTACCTGATGTTTTTGGGGGCAATATTGGGAGAATTGAATATCGTTTCTGCGAAAATCTGTAATATAGTGAGTCAGGATATCAATGTACTGGGTTCATTGACGCTCTCATTTAATAAATTAACTTTTTAAATACAACCTCATATCCAAAATTTAGTCACTGAGTGCACTCAAAAAGTCACCTGGAAGGACAACGTAGCTCATTTCCACCTCCAAGCGACTTCCAGCTGTGTAGGAAACTGGGTTCAGGTTGCGTATTTGTGCCCTTTGGAGTCGGCCTAAGCCGGGGTCCGGAAGCGTGACATATCAGTCATCGCTTTGCTAGGAGACCTCGGGTGACAAAAATAGCCTTGCCATGAACGGGGTAATGCTGCTAGTCTATTATGCGACACCATTGGTTTATCTTCTTAATTCACGGTAATTATAATAACATCCCAATAAATATTAGTAATTTTATATAATTAAGTTTTTGTAGTAACTTAATGAGCATAGAACACACATACTGTAATGACGACCGATTGGTGTAGTGGATAGTGACCCTATCAGCGAAACCAACGGTTGAGGGTTCGAATTCCGCGAGGGGTAAATGTTTGTGTGATGAATACAAACATTTATTCCAGAGTCATGGATGTTTATATAAATATTTATATATGTTTATCCGTTATCTAGTATCCATAGCACAAGCTTTGCTTAGTTTGGTACTAGATGATTGGTGTAAGTGTCCGAAATATTTATTTTATTTATTTATTTTTACATAAAGTCACGCCTGTTTCCAGTAGGTGTAAGCAGAGACCACAGTCGATTTGATCATGGTACATTCGTTCATGGTGGTACCAACACGACCATCCACATTTGCTACCTATATATCTTTCGTTAATCTTCTTTTATTTATCCTCTTCACATGTCCAAACCATCTCAGCATACCTTTTTAAATCTTTATCACTACGTCTTCTTTCATAATTCTTAACTCCCTAATTACACCCCACTCATACTTATCTCCTTTCCAGTGCATTAATTCTAATTTCATTCTTCTTCTGCCATACCCAGCATCACAAATCGGTGTTGGAACCAGCACCCCACCATGAACAGCCAGACGAGCTTGTTTGGACATATTCTGTATCCTCATAAAGGCATGCAGTACTCCATTCACCTGATATCCGGCATTCACTATTCTTTCGATGTCTTTCTCACACTTTCCAACCCTTGTAAATACTGAACCCAAATACACAAACTCACGCACTTCTTTCTTTTCTCCATCTATCAAAATAAAAACACACACCTCTCTTAAACATCATAACTTTCGTTAACTCACATTGACTTTCATTCCTTTTTCTTTCAAAGCTATATTCATAAATATTACCATCTCGTGTAACAGCTCTTAACATAGTAGTGTTTCGATTTAAGTTGTTTTGGAAAAGAAATCTTAATTTTTTTAAATGATCGCGCCGCTTACCGCCAATTCCTATCAATCAATATTCATTACCTATTTACATGACCTACGTAGGTATACCGAATTACACTACCCCGAAAAACGTTTGATCGAATTCAGAGTACATTGCGGAGTTTGTTCATCATTAAAATTTTTAATTAAAACCAACTCCGCAATGTACCTACTCGGAATTCGATCAACCGTTCTTCGGTCAAACGTGTTTCGGGGTAGTGTAATTCGGTATACCTACATACTAGAATACTAAGGGCCTCTATATTAAATATGAAATCAGTGAAATAGAATATCTATCATTTTCATTGTTTTCCCGCGTTCATTTAAGCAACACTTTTTAATATAACCCTTACAATATATATAGTGCCCTGGGCACACAATAACAGCAGTAGCAGAGGAGCTATTGTGTAACTTCAATGGTAACATTGACTATTGAGAAGAACCAATGCCAACCGATAGTAGAATCCTGAAGTTCAATAATAGCCTATCAGATTAATATTTAATTATACAAACGGAACATATTCTATCTATTACAAGGTACTCGACACGATCTATACTAATAATCTCGCATAAATTTACACATAAATGAGGAATGTTGGAGTCTTTGGTTACATAGATTTGACGCAACAAAACTATACATAATCTGAGGAGAACAATTAGATCCTTTTTATAGAGATTCTTTAAAGCATCCACACGCTACCTAAAGTATACGCATACACGTACACTAGAACGTTTAAGATCGGAGGCCATCTGTAAAAGTTTATAAAACGCCGACGTTACTAAGTACCTACCTACTAATTAAGTGTAAATAAATAATAACGTAAACAACCATAATTTAACGAACATAGACCGTTCGAATTAAGGTAACACCGCCAGAATACGACAATGTATTCACTGCATTCCCTTATACAAACCACTTGTAAAATTAAACAACCGTAAATTTTATACAATTATAACATATTGTTTTAAGGAATGATATTATGTATAGATATGTACATAGCTATATACCCCCCTCATTGGTCCGTAGGCAACACCTGTGGGCTATCGAAAGAATGCTTGTGCGAAAACGCAATAAAGGGTTTTTATCAAATCGACATTACACTAAAGTGTCAGTCCATAACAAACGGCATATTTGTAAAATCGTAGGATTTCATTTCTCCTCACAATCCGTTTAAGTATTTTGCTTTTTTTTATGCACAACGGGTTGGTACTTGACCTCAATCACACCTGATGTTAAGTGAAGATGACGTCGAAGGTGGAGGCATTCTTGTACAGAATAGAAATCTCTCGCATACTGAAGGTAGCTAAGGGTAATGCTAATCCCGCAGGTTTGCCTGTTATCGTCGACCGTCGTTTTGAAGGCAATCGGTAAAAGCAAGTTATGCAAAATGCCATTTCAGTGAAATATTTTGTTTTTATAACTTTCTTGTCTCAACGCTCTTTGATATGTACATAACACATTAAATATAGCACCTGCTCTTATAACATACAGTACATGATGGAAACATGGACGGATATACCTATCTAAATAAGTAAATAGCTTGATAAATTCATAAGCTCTAACTAAATTAAATACACTAATACTGAAGACGATAACAAACCCTTGAACTGCCGCGACACAGACACAATTGGACTGACAATTATATGTATAGCATAACATATAAGACAAAATTATATTTCTCTGCTTGTTGTTGCCTACGCGACGCTCGGTATTACATTACATTATCCATTTCTGTAAACAGCTGGTGCCTGCTAAATTATATTAAATTCACTCGTCTCGCCATGGCGACACCTGCTGGGCGCACGTTTCCAGGAAGATTTACAAACAAAAGAATTGGATAAAATTAAGTGCTATCTGACACAGCTTGCCTCAATATATTAAATTCCTATGTATTATTTATTACCGCAAATAAATATAATCCTACGTATTTGAAAGCTTACTTTAAGAAAAGAAGGTTCACATGGATGGAATACGAATAAACCCTGTCTCACCAGTCAGTCGAAGGGAAGAAAAATGTTAGTGGTTGGCCAATTTTGACAGAGCAAGCATCCAAAGAAAAAGTTTACTTGTCACATTACCGCAGATGTATAAAGCAAATATTATATGCAAGTAAGTCACAAAGTATATAGTGAAGTGTCTCAGCAACAAAAGGGTAATAAACGTAATAATAAATATCCTTGGATATACACACAGCGCCATCCAGTTTCATATTAAACATGTGTTATGAACTAGGTTTGTGTTATGGATAACAGATGGTTGATATACTAAACAATTGACGACCGATTGGTGTAGTGGATAGTGACCCTGTCAGCGAAACCAACGTTTGCGGGTTCGAATCCCGCGAGGGGTAAATGTTTATATGATGAATACGAACATTTATACCCGAGTCATGGATGTTTATATAAATATTTATGTATGTTTATCCGTTATCTAGTATCCATAGTACAAGCTTTGCTTAGTTTGAGACTAAACGATTGGTGTAAGTGCCTCAAATATGTATTATTATTTTATTATTTAAATATATTTTTATATTGTAAATTATACATATTACAATTGACTAAGCATGGTCTCACGCATCCTGAGCAGAGGACTCTTCGTGCATCTCTTTCTGACCCACTTACATAAGGAACATTTTATTCAAAATTCATTAGTGTAGAACTCTGCTTGAGAAATACCGTCATTTGGCTAAAAAAAATTGTGTGCTCTTGTTCGAGACAATAATGTTATTGGCCAATCAGAAACTTGTATTCTTCTTCATTTGTTTACGGACTTGATGAGACAGAGTAAAGCTATTTAAATCATAAGAAAATAAATAAAAAGGGATTATTATCGGCTCGAATTTCTTTTGTATGAAAAATTAAAAACACACACGATTATGGCCTTTAAGGGCCAGCGCAAAACGTCGGAGAAGCGGCGAAGTGACCGATATCAGAGGACTGAAATCAGTATATCAAAGGATAATATTTCTGTTAAAGTAATATTTCTCAAAAAGGTCGCTTCATCCCCTATTTCGATTATTCGTGTTGACCCTTAAGGTAGACTTCCGCGCTCAGCAACGGCGACAGGTTACTTAATCAAGTATCGTTCGCGACAGCGACGCAATATTGGTCAGCTGTCTTTGTAGCGTTTAGTTCGATTTCGGAAGTCTTGCGAGTGCAAAAAATCTCGAATGACACAACGCTTTATCGATGGTGGATTTGAAAAGAAAAAAATTAAACTATCTATGCCAATACCATCAATTTCACTTTCCTTACGGAAAAAAATCATCCGGTATAAGTTGTACTAATAGTATCGACAATACTATCGATAGTATTGCTTAAAAATATCGATGTGTTCGATAATACTGATAGTATTTAAAATCATTAGTATCGATACTACCAACCATTTTGTCTTTCATCAATAGTTGCGTAAACTACTGGCTATCGATATCGATGTTCTTACTGTTTTTCAAGGTCAACTATCGATTATTGTCGACCGTTGTGTGCCGTCAGGCATAGACATGATTTGCAGCATGACACTTGTCGAGCTCATGTACAAAATAATATAAACTGGTAGTGTCACAGTCGCTGGGCGACACCTGTCTCTGTCGCAGTCGCTGTATGCAGAATGATACCATTACTTGACTAGAGGAGAATATCTCATATGTCACTGAACCGCGAGCAGCACACAGCTCGCAGGCCGGTCGCTGTACTGGAGCCGTGGAGGGTGACGACATCCGGGTGGTCTAACATACCCAACTCCTTTTCCGCTTTCTGTTCTAATTCTACCCATCTGTAGGAAAATAAAAAGGTGTACTGTACATAACATGACCATTTATAACCTTTTAAAAATGACAAACATAAGTATGTAAGGCCGGCAACGCATTTGTGACCCTTTTGGTGTTGCCGCATGCTCGTTTGCCGCCCTCTCATATATAAAAAAAATGTAGTTTATCTTGTAAAAAATTATCTCATATAAAAAAAAATGTAATCAGTTTGTCGCGTATTCATTGGAATTAACAATTTTCGAATTTATTCATTCACTTCTGCCAAAGGACCTCCATACTAGTCTCGTACCAAACTGTAGGGTTGTAGGTCATCCAGAAGGAAGGATGAGATTATTTAAATGTACCTACCTACTTTCCTTCCTAACATTCCTTTATTTTTAAAAAGAACCAAAACTGCATTCACAATTTTTTGAAAATACGTTTGCTACTCTCGGGAATCGAACCGACGCCGACGCTAATGCGAAAATAGCAAATCTGACAATTATTTATAAATTCAATGTAATAAGACGAAACGCGAAGATTGAATGTATTATCTTTTTGTACAATAAAGCATTTACAAACAAACACTTTTGCTCAAGAGTTTACTTAGTAATTAACAATTATCTCGGACATTGTTTATTTACCAAAATGTCAAAAACCTGCTTAGATAAAAAAAATGCTTATATTGAATTTCAAATTTGAAAATAGTATAGGGAAATAGGACGCCGCGCAACGCACACTCTTGTTAATTCTCATCCTTTACACCAAAACGAGCCTTGATGTTTGGCGGCAGAAATGGAGCAGAGGATGGTACTGATACCCATTGAGAACCTCTTTTAACAAAATTAAAGAGCTCTATCTCCCAGTAAACTGAATTTTGGTATACCGAAAATATATTCACCAATGTTATTTAACATTATAACTCACCTATGAACAGCCATTGCGAAAGCCTCTAGAACATTGTTATCATTTTTGGCTGATGTTTCTATATAAGTAGCTATCTTGTTTTCGTCACACCAATGCTTCACCTGGTCATACGACACCTCTCTGTCTTTAGATGATACATCTGACTGAAATATAAAAATATAACCTTAACAAACTGTAGGAAAATATACCGGATGAGTTTTTATACCGTAAGGAAAAAAATAAGGCATATTAGGTAAGCGAAATAGAAGTTATTGGCATGGGTAGTTTAATTTTTTTTTATAACCATCATCGACCCGGCTGGAGATTGAATGCGACTGAAGGGATTCGTAGGATTCCTATCATGCAAAATTTATTTGGAAGTCATATTTTCTCCAAGTTCTTTTCTATGTAATAATGTGGAAAAAGCTACAAACGTGACGGTCAAATGACACAATTAATGCTTTATTCGATGATGGTTTTGAAAAAAAAACTACCTATGCCAATACCTTCTATTTCTCTTACTTAATATGTCCAATTTTTATCCTTATGGTAAAAAATCATCCAATATTGTTCAAGCGAGAAACTCTGAACATTTTCTAGTTGCCTTCCCATAGGTAAAGGGCAACTAAAGTGAACCTAACAGCATAAACCAGTGATAGCCAGCAGTCTCATTTGTGTGGAGCACATAAAAAATCTGGATGGCAAATCTTCCATGGAAAGCAATGCCCATTACACCACAGGAGAGGCTTAAGTCCAGCTGTGACAGTAAGTGCTATAAGCTGTTGAGGCCAATGGCAGTGCACATGCACATTGAGTGGAGTATTGCTGAAGAGTTTTCTTATCAATTTTATAGCCATATCTGGATACATAAAACCATAGAATGGAAAGTACTCAATATAGTAAGAAATTGATTAAGCATTTTTTCTTTCTGGTTCTAACATATTTCAATAGCAATCATCATTATCATATCAGCGACAGGACGCCCACTGTTGACCATAGGCCTCCCCCATAGAATTGGGAGAGTGACCGGTAGCAAGCAGCAAGCACAGCATAGGACGTCCACTCACAAGGTGGACAGACAACCTTGAATAGCAATGAGTCCCATTAATGAATTACAAGTACCAAGTACAATAGCGACGGTACACACGCACTGAGTTCCTCTGTCACATTACCACACTTTTGATGCACATTAAGTGTTTGCAGACTAGTTTTCCGTAATTTGACGCTGTATGCCGCGTCCCTTGCGTAGACACACATTTAAAAAATACCATCATTGTGTGTACTGTCGCACCACCCAATAGATACTACAGAGGGAATCAAAAAACAACAATTTTCAATAGTGACAAGTAAAAAACTTGCCCCAAGTCCCTGGTTTATCTTGCTGTATAGCGAAACTGATTCTTTGTCCAAAGTATTGGCCAGTCCTCTAATAGTGCAATGTAATAATGAAGCGTTGAGATGACTAGTTAAAGAGACTGTGAGCACCAGGCCTATAAATGTCCAACTTCGATATTACTGAACTTTTTTGACATCTCCATCCATTGGTGTGAACTAAAAATTTTTGCCTAACTATTGTCGACTTTAGCAGTTATCGATACAGTTCATTGACATAAAAGTTTGACGGATGTTTCCAATTGATTTCGACCATGGCGTCCACTTCAACTCATAATCCATTTGCCGCTGGTGCACTTCAAAATTTGTTGTTGTCGAAAAGTTTCACTATAAAAGGGCTAGACCCACCATGGCTTAAGCATTTCTGTGCCAAATGGTGCAAATATGTGAGATATTTGCACTGCTTGACTTTAATTATCTGCTAAGGTGGAGGAACCGGCTCTAATTTTTTGCTCTGAACAGTCTTATGTCCTCACTGTAGTGGCACAGTTTCCAGAGCAGATTAGAGAATTTATGTTATGGATATTGATAAAGTAATTTACTAACCTTATTACCTACAACCATGAAAGGAAACTTTTCTATGCCATTCTTCACTCCAGCGTAATGCAGAAATTCATTCAGCCACATTTTGATATTGTTGAAGGAGCTGCGGTCATCAATAGCGTAAGCCAGTATGCAGATATCTGACCCTCTATAGAAAGGTGTTCTGAGTGATTTGAACCTCTCTTGGCCTGCTGTATCCCACACCTGAAATTAGTGAAGGTGGAGAAAATTACATGTCATAATACAGCATCTCATACATACTTTAGTCAAAACATAAAATAGGCCTCACCAAGTATAGTCCTCGGTATTAGCAAGTAAAAGATACCAACAAACAAAATATGCATAGCTTCTTATTAATATTTAGTATATGTGGGTGGGCTGGTTTCCACAACTCAACCTATTTTGATTGGTTAGGAAAACTGTTATTCTTACAGGTGGTCTGCATGGTTGATACTCATGCGAGGGCTCATGGGAAGCTCCACTGCAATGCCCCCCATCCACAGTGAGATGTTTAAAGGCTATTTAAGTAATTCTTACTGATATAACAGACCATTAAGTGTAATCTTTCTAGTTTCTACACTTATTTTCAGTCCATTGTAGCACTGGTTTTATCAACTTTATTTTAAATTTTTCCATAGCATTCATAATTTTGACATGCCATATTTGCCAAAAGTACTAAACACTTAGTGAAGGCCAGGTGCTCTCACACCCAATTAAATGTTTTGCACAGTTACATGGAGCCACTTTGGCCTTTGAAATAGTAGAGTGTATACAGAGAGATACACCAGTCAGGGGACGGAATTGCCATGCAGTGTCTGCATTTATGATTCAATCTTGTAGCATCACCTTCTCTATAGCTTCTATATATATATATATATATACAGGGCGTCCCAAAGTTATGGGACATGAAGGGGAAGTACCTTAAATATCGTAGATAGTGAATTTTGCTCAAAGAAGACTTTATGTTATTTTTAAAAGTTAGTAATTCTGCATTCATAGATTTTCTAAAAATTACTTGCTTCGGCTGGGAATCGAACCGACTTAAATGTGAAAAAAAAAACACCCTACTTTTATGATGCCAATCGAAAGAATAGCTAAAAAATAATAACTCTGCCTAAGTAACATAGTATTTTAAAAGAAAGGAACAACGTGAAATTAATCATTTTAATCAAATAAAAAACATACATGAAACTGCCGTAGTCAATTAAGTAGGTATTTTTTTGTAAATTAATTAATTAAATGCTCAAAATGTGATCCCTCTTGTCTTACGCAAATCGCCAATCTTTTAATGAGCCCGCTGCCTGTTGATTTTCTAATCATTTTATGGTGAACACTCGATGTGATATGGCACAATTCTGTTTGCAACTCGCCTACGTTCTCGTATCGCTTTTTGTATAGCATATCTTTCACGTATCCCCAAAAGAAGAAATCTAATGGTGTGAGGTCCGGGGATCTGGCCGGCCATCTAATCGGTCCATTTGTACCAATCCATGTAGGAAAACATTCATTTAGAAAATCTGCTGCTCTCCGACTATTATGAGCCGGAGCTCCATCTTGTTGGAAAATTAAGTTTTCTTGCTCCGCCGCGGAATGGTTTCTTATCTTATCCCTTAAAATTTGAAGTATTCCTAAATACTTTTCTGTGTTCAAGGTTCCTTGGTAAAAATGGATTAAGAAAACCCGGTTTTTTAAAAGTCCGCACCAACAGTTGAGTGAAAAACGCACTTGGTTATTAGTTTCAGTCACTCGTAGGGGATTTTCTTTAGACCAAATACGATTATTGTTGCGGTTATACATACCGTTATTGCTAAAGTTAGATTCGTCTGTCCAAATAATATTATCCAAAAAATTTGGATCTTCGAGCAATCGTGCCTGGATATCAAGACAGAAATTTTTTCTCCTTTCTGTATCGCCCGGAAGTAATTTTTGAACCAATCGTCCTTCAACATAACTCTTAAAACCGTGTTTTTTTAATACACGGTGTATTTTACTTTTTGAAACTCCAATTTCATGTTCTCCTTCTCTCACCGATGCTTTCGGAAAAGCCGAAAAGTAAATTAAAATACCAAGTTCTTCGTCGTTGATCGTATGGTTTTCTTGCTGTGGTTCTCTTGGGCGTTTATCGAAACGTCCCAGAGTTTTCAAATTGTTCACAAGCCTTTTCAAAACTTTACGAGACGGTATTTGTCTATCAGGATATTTTACGCCATACCACCGCAAACTTCTAGAGATATCTTTATCGTTCAAAAAATATGCTTCCATTAGATCAAAACTTACTTGATATGCCATGTTCGCAATAAATTAACACAATAACACTTGTGTAAGTGAATTGAGACTAAACAGATCAATATCCGAAAAACAAACGCTCGCACATACTGTTCCATTTTCAAATTTAAGAACAACATTTAAAAATATCACTTCTTTTTAAAATATCTTAAAAAGTATGCATTCAAACAAACGCTGTCATAAACTGTTCCATTTTCAAATTATAAATTATTTATTTTTGTTTTTAATTTGCCTTCTGTCTAGCTTACAGAGGACGTATTGAAATACAAGTTTTATCATTTCATCTACACGTGCACTTATAATAAGGAAAACTATGTTAGTACCTATTTTATGAAGTGGGTACTTATTTACGAATAATCAATGCTATCTTTGGAATGATAATATCGCTACTTTTCGAACGTCGTCGGCAATAAATAACTTTCTTGAAATTTGACTCAATCATTTTATGTTGTTCCTTTCTTTTAAAATACTATGTTACTTAGGCAGAGTTATTATTTTTTAGCTATTCTTTCGATTGGCATCATAAAAGTAGGGTGTTTTTTTTTTCACATTTAAGTCGGTTCGATTCCCAGCCGAAGCAAGTAATTTTTAGAAAATCTATGAATGCAGAATTACTAACTTTTAAAAATAACATAAAGTCTTCTTTGAGCAAAATTCACTATCTACGATATTTAAGGTACTTCCCCTTCATGTCCCATAACTTTGGGACGCCCTGTATATATATATATATATATACACGAGGCAATGCTTCAGTCATAAGCTTAAAGACTGTCGCGTTTAAGCACTGATGTATTCTGAATGAGAAGAAAAGGGAGTGATGGAGATAGCCCAACGGATTAGTAATTTAAAGTAGCAGTGGGCATGGCACAGAGCTTGGAGTAATGTTGGCTTTTGGGGCGTTAAAGGTCTAGAGTGCAGACTTTACATCCACTACACAATATACAGTCACAAGGTCGACAGACGACCTAATGAAATTAGCAGGGAAGTTCCTGTATAAACGCCACTGCCAACCACGTGCTCTAGAAAGGTAACGGGGAGGCCTATGTACAGCAGTAGACCTTTTGTAGTTGATATGTAATTATGACAATCATTAACTCCGAAAGTAATGCTTGTATATTACGCTTTCGGACATTTCTGAATATTCTATAGATCATTCTATTCATGCAACATTTATTTAAAACACTTTGAGAATTATATACATAGTGCTGTAAGTATAACACAAAATATAAGGCCACTTTCTCATGTTTCTCAGACAGTTTCATTAGTGCCATAAGTCGTTTATGGCCTGCGCAAATATTTACACACGCGAAGGCAATCGTCAGTAGCATGTAATACGACACCTTGATAAATGACAGAATGGAAAATTACGTACCTGCAGTGTATATGGGCTACCATTAACATCTATGGTTTTGTTCATGAATTCGACGCCTATTGTATGGAAACTGTGGTCATCAAAGTGGTTCGAGATGAATCTGCTCATGAGACACGATTTCCCCACACCTCCATCTCCCAATATCACAATCTTCAACAAAGTGTTCCTATTCTGCGTTCTCCCGTAAGCGCGCTCATTATCCTCAACCATTATTAAGTTAGGTAATCACCATTATAGTCCACAAACTACTTCTTTTATTTGGCGCAGCCTTGAAAGTTGGCACAAAAATGCCTTTAATTAATGACTCATATTCTAATAGATTTGATCATTTCTTGGTCAATGCTACCTCCTATTGACTAGATGAATGTATTTTGTTAATGAAATCGACAAATTGTGATTATTTTCTGCACAAAAACAACTTATATTAGTTTATTTTCTAAAACAAAATAAAGCACAACTTTCAAAAAATATAAATGTCAACTGGCCGGACTAGGGAGGGGCGGGGGAATCGAATTCGAATCGAATCATGAATGTGAATAATTTTTTGATGCAATGTAATCGAGAACAGTATCGGCTCGATGGGTAGGTATACGAAGAAATTGTTAGCGATATCAGATAACAGTACTACATAATATTGTAAAAATATTAATCGTAGTACGTGATACTGCATCGTTGGGCTATATATTACAAACTTTGTATTTTTGTAGAAGTTTCAGTAGTAGCTTAGCAAGTTTCCAAAAACTTGCTCAGTACGATGTATCACCATCATGCTTATACCTATATTATGACAACTTCATTTTACATCACGTAAACTTGTCTTGCATATTATTTTCCAGTTTTCACTACATAATATAAGCTTTTCTTATAACTTGCAACCAACTGGAATTCCGAAAACTCGATTATGCATAGTTACCTAATATAGGTATTTTTTTTTCTTTTGTAAGTTTCATAATGCGATCAGCAGATTTGTTCTCAGGTCTTTGTCCATTTTACATATACACATAATACTTTATCCATTTCATATAGATAGTACAGTTTTTGGATACTTTATATAATTAAATAATATTTTATTTTGATTCTATAAAATATTGGTGTTCTTAGGCTTGAGTCCCTACCTTAAATCCTTCATTTCGTCGTCGGTCTCCCCAGACCATACTTGTCTCTTGATAAGTCTACGATCTCTTGACGTTATATTATAATGAAACTACTAAGTATATGTAATCAACAAAAATGGCTATTATACCGTCTGATAGTAACAAATAAAATAAGTGACGTAGGGAAATGTTGAAGCACAAGTACATACTAAACCTATACACATACTAAGTACACCACAGAGGATTTGATACCTCACTAGGCTCTAGACGACGCTCAAAAGACGCTAGTATGGGGGGTCTCTAAGCATAAGTATTTAATATAAATTTCAACGTGATACTTTCAAAAGCGATTCTAAGAAAAAGTGTCTTAATAATGTAATGTTCAGAACTCACAATGGTGAACTAGTGTGGTCTGATATGATAATATTAACAAAATAACTAACCAAAATACAGCCATGCACGCATGCAAGCAAATGCATGCAATTGGAAACTCGGACACAATGGTGGTTAATTTTGTGATTGTCACCTGAATGTGTTAAATGATTATGGTCTATGGTGAAAATGGTAGTGATAATTCTCTAAATATAAATATATTTCATCATCATCATCAACAGCCTTACACGTCCCCACTATACTTACATTTTTTTACACCCCTATAAATATATGAACTTTAATACATTTTATTGATGATGATTAATACATTTGATTAATATGAACTTTAATACAAATTATCACTACAATTTTTAATATTACAGAAAACAATCAATATTATTTGGAACACAAGAATCGATGTGTCAATTTATTCATCACTCGCTACGCTAGCATCCCTAATACATGAACTGTTATTTTGTGACTTGACGGCCGTGCAGTCTGTACCGCCCTCTATACAATCGTATAGGCAACCTATTGCAAAGGTCTTCAAGCCATATAGGGCGCCATCTATTGCTGAATCAGATTATTTCAAAATGACGACTGAGATCAGAACTTACTTTGGTATCTTGAGAGTTAAAATTCTATTCGTTCTGTTTCTATAAATAATTTTGTGTTAATTTAGACAACAGTAATTTACTTTTAACTTCAAATGGAACACAATAAAAACGTTCGTTCAGCGCGACCAAGGCAATGCATTGAGTACACTATTTGGTCACTCGATGTCAGCACTTTCGCCTTTGTTTTGGAGGTCGCGCGGCTCGCGAGATGTCCTGTCGCGTTCATTTCATTCGCTTGTGAATTTATTCCGCTTTGTTTTGCGGTGGTGAGAGGACATCGTGTTGCTCGTGCTTATACTCAAGCATTGTGTTCAATGTTTTTCTTGTAAGATAGTATTTTTTGAGTGAAAGACGACTTATTTTGTACGAAAAGTGTTTTCGTAGTTGATATCCGCCTGTGTATGTGTATGATTGTCGAAGTATTAATTATAATTTGCGCAATCGCTCGTGAGACTCGATGTCAATAAACTTGTCGGTGGTATTTTATTGGAAAGGTGTGCCGCGTCGTCGGTACCTGTTCGCGGTGGGTGGCTGCTGAATGGAGGATGATGATTGTGCCTGGTGATCGTGGTGGTGGAAGGTTGGTGTCGTAGGTAGAAGAGGTGAGTGGCATTTGTTAGGGGCCACGGAGCGGCTGCGGGGCGCGGATCGAGCGCGCGGGGCGCGGCAGCGTGCATTCACCTCTGACCCGCGCGCGGGGCGAGCGGCGCTCAAGGTCGGTGCGCCGCCTGAAGGTCGCCCGTCACGTGACGCGGGGGGTGCGCACCCCCCGCCCACTGTCTCGCGGTCTTAATAAAAAGACAACGCAGCCGTCCTTCGCGCCCCCTTCGATTGTGTGTACATTTACAAACAAAAGTGATTGAATTAGATAACTACCTATCTAATCAATCAATGTGTGTTTATTATAAGTGTTGTTTTGTGAACAACTTCAATTTGTTTTGTTGAAACTGACCCAAAATCTACTTTATGTGTAATACGAATACGTATTGAAGATTAGCAGAGGTAGCCTAGGGCGGAGAAGAACACTTAATACCTAATTAAAAAAGTAGCCATAAAAGACTAATTCTACGCAATAAAGTGAATAAAATGCGAGTGCGAGTGCGAAATGCGAGTGCGAACCTATACATCGCATTTATTAATTTCCAAAGATAATTATTATACCTACTTGGTAGACTATCTTTAGTTTACCTGTGATTACCTACTCCATTTATCTACCTATATGACGACTGATTGGTGTAGTGGATAGTGACCCTGTCAGCGAAAGTAACGGTTGTGGGTTCGAATCCCGCGAGGGGCAAATGTATGTGTGATGACTAGCTACGAAGATTTATTCTCGAGTCATGGATATTTAAATAAATAGTTATGATGTACCTAATCTAGTATCCACAGTACAAGCCTTGCTTAGTTTGGGACTAGATGATTGGTGTAAGTGTCCGAAGTAGGTATTAATTTCTTAATATTTATTATTGTAACAAGCAGCATTACCCATAGATTTCATTACGTCCATAGACAGGTCTTACGGCGTTCACATTTCAGTTAGTGTTGCGTCCGTGCCGCCATGCCATGCCTGAACACTCGTAGTGTTACGGTCGTTGTGTTGTCGAATGTACCTAGGTATCTAAGCTACTTAGAAAGAGACACGGCTTAAATCTCACACTGGTTTCGGCAATTGGTCACAAACTACAAGGGCGGACCTAGGTCAACCATTGATAATTTTCCTAAAAATTGTAGGTTACCTTAGGGTAAAATACCCAGTAGATAGTCAGTAGTGAGGACTGAAATTTGATTCAACTATATTTTAAATATAAAAGACTATGAATAAAAACAATCATTATTATTAGGAAGTTTGTTTATTAAATTTAATAAAAAAATTAACAGAAAATAAATAATTATAAGAGAATCATATATAAAAAATCAACATGACACAATTTATGTCACTTTTCAGCAGTAGTCAGCCCCATTTCTCCACAAGTCAGCCATGGCTTACCCTGTAGTCAGCCTCTCACTTATTCTTTCATATTTGGCATATAAATTCTTTATTACATAGGTAGAGTTTCATAAAATGTCCCCAGCCAATTCAGCACACTTCAAATATTTAAGTCATTATCTTCTGTGTCACTATTCAATTCCTCTTCACAGTTTTTGCATCTTATTCTACTTGTATTTATTGTACCTACCTATTTCGATTGATTTGTCAAAGATTCATTGTTAATAACGCCCCTTGCCTCAAATTGGAACATGTTCTATCAATAACGTGAAGGTATATTCCTGTGTCCTTTTTTTTTCTCTTTTTTAATATGTTTATGTTAATATATTTTATTATGTCTATATTGTAAAATAGTTTATTGCCTGACATGAATCTTCGCCCCTTTATAGCAATAATTTACATTTATAATAACAAAAATCGAAGGCTGAATCCGCCCTTGAGTTAATGTATCTGATTATTCCGTCATGAAAACGTGACCTCCCAGAAATATCTATCAGGGGGAACACGTAAAACTTGATTTTTTTATGCACAACAAATTCGTACTTAACCTCTATCACACCTGATGTTAAGTGAAGATGAGGCTGAAGGTGGAAGCGTACTGACCGGGAAACCTTACCGGAAACCGGAATCTTATTTGGGGGACTGGCTATCTAATCTCTGACACACAATGCTATTTGCATTGCTGTTTGGTGGCAGAATTAGGCCCGTATTAATAAACCATTCTCAAGATTGAGAACAGTCTTGTGACTGGTCTCAAGTAAACGTGTTGACTTGAGACCTGAAACGCACGTGCTTACTCAAGCAGTACTCACTTGAGAGATGCGAAACTCAAGACTATCATTCATTCGCCGGTGAGGCGAATACTTGAAAAGTGATCTCAGCTGAGTAGACGTTAAGATTGGTTTATAAATTAGCACGGAGCTTGAGATAGCGTCAACTGCTTAAGACGCATCTCGGGTTATCACCCAGCCTCAAGAGAGAAAGGTTTATTAATACGGGCCTTAGAAAGATGGTGGTAGCCGGTAGCTAGCCAAGTGGACATTTATAATGCCCTACCACCAACCAAACCGAGTACTAAACATGTACCCCGCTGGGGATCGATGCCGCTTCCTCCGATTCGAAACCCAAAGCTGCTCACATTGAGTCAAGTAGGCGGTTAAAATATGAATTTATTTTCGCCGACAAATTTTCGGAGTCGCACAATCACGCATTATCGTGTCGTGCACTACGTGATTCATATTGTTTATCAATAGATTGCATTGAGTGAGGTATTGTACCTCGTGTTACACGTGGGCAACGATCACCTGCCAGTATAAGCAGCGCTGCGTTTACGCATTTGCAGAAGCGTTGCGCGACCACCTTACAGTGGTCGGATACGGTCGTCGTACCATCCACTGTACCTGACAACAACGATGCCACAAAATAGATAACGTCAACGTCGCCTTGAAAACACTTGAATTTTAGCCCATTTGTTTATTTACTAAAATAGAATTTATCATTGCACCATAATTATTGTAGCGCTCGTATAAAAATAGTAAAGAACGGGCACTTGTGAGTATGAGTATTCGGTTTGTAGGTACTATCAATCAGCGGTTTCATTCCAGTTCTAAAAGTCATCATCATATAGCCACAGGACGTCCACTGTTAAACATACGGCTCCCCCATCCCCCTTCCTCCTTCATCCTTCATCACGTCTTCGGTCCACCTTGAGGGTGGGTGTCCCACGCTACACTAGCCGGTGTGTAGCCTCCATTTGCCCCAACGGCTATAAGTTCGTCGAGCTATGTGCCCTGCCCACAGCCACTTCAACTGATTAATACGCTGGGCTATGTCGGTGATTTTCGTAACGGATTCTACAGCATTCTACAATATTGCATTAAATTGTAGGTGCCACTTAATAACTACAATAACAGTTGTAAATGTAGGTATAGTAACCGTCCTTATTTTTGTCCTCTGGTTTTTAACCTCTGGTTTTTAACTCCAAAACAAAGGAAACCCTACGAGGAACCTCATAAAGACCTCCGACTCCGGCCTATACCAATTGACTTTAAAATATTTTAACGATCTTTAAATAATAGTAATGGTTATTTAGACAATTGTGGAAAATGTCAGTTGTAATTTTCTGCTTAATTTTCCGCGAATATTTAAGAAAATATTTCAAGAGTTAACTGTATTTTTTTTTAGCTATGACTTGTATTTGCTAATAAATTAGAGAACACATTGAAGTATTTTTATTTATAAGAAAAGTAACTATAGTTTTTGAAACTGGTTGTTCCAATTGCACTTCTAGCATGGGGGTAAGGGTCGGCGCCCACCTTAGAAAACGCATTAGAAAATTACCCAGTTTAAAGTTTACCATAGAAAATACACTACCTCATTTCGTTGGTCAGTCGATCTCTACATTAGGTGGGTACTTTTACGAGTATGTCGTCAGATTTTCCTAAATGAGTGACTGATCAGGTGGTCGGTTGCCGGCTGCCCCCCTACTCTAGGAGAAATATGCCAATGCGCCAAAATATACCAAAGTGAAATAATTTGAATAAAAACTACTACGTACTTAATAGTCCAGTAAAAGTACGCAATTTTTGTGGTGTAACTTCCTATAATTTTGAAAGTTCCTGATTTTTTTAGAAACATTGAGTATATACCCATCAGTAATCAAATAAAAATGTTTGCTAACAATTATGTAGCTCACTTTAGGTATCCTATTTAGTTATAAAACCTACAATATTAAATTAAACTTACCGCTGTGAACTTCATTGTGTTGTAGAAGATGTTAAGATCTCCTGAAACAATTTTCTAAAAAAGTTAATCAATTGCTTCTTTATATTTTCTAAAAATTGTTTATTGAGTAGTGATATTTGCCCTCGGTGAAATTTTTCATAAATGTAAAGAAGTTATAGATCGATTTTTTTGAAAATAGTTACAGGGGTTCTAAATACATTCTCCGACACACTGAAACTCACAGTGGTAATTTTAACCATCTAGTTCATGTTTTATTACTAAATACCTATATTACTAATTTGTTAGATTTTTTTGTTATTCTATCACTGACAGGTACTTTATCCATATGCAAAAAATCACGGCCTTTAAAATTATAGGAAGTTAAAAGCGTATCCTTACTGGACTATAATGGTCCTTTTCTTTACCGTGCTTAATGTAACGGGTGCTGGTCTGTCAAGTTAACTGTCAAGGCACGAATTCGCACTTGTGTGTCTTTTTTTACTACCTTTGTCCATTCCAATAGAGCATTAGTTTAAAAAAGTTCCCCTGCGCGTGCGGTTTCGTGACCGCTACCAATACACCATCGGGCGGGCCGACTCCACCGGGCCCCACAAGAGGGCAGACAAACAACAGTAATTCTTGGCCTCGTCTCGCGTCGGTCACGCCTCTACATGCTTCTACCTAATTCAGATTTTTTTTATACGTATTACCTACTCAATATAGGTAAGTATCTATAATGAATATTTTATTTGTATTAGGTAGGTATTATTAAGTTAGTTTAAAATCTCTCAAAAAGCACTCGTGACTATTCTATATTAGATAGGCTAGGTACTGTCATGGTCAGTCCATGTTCCATACCTAGTCCATACTAGTGCCATTTTCAATAGTTGGTCAGTTGTTTTCAGGTCCGTCCTGCTGGTAGCTTCTCCAGGGTATGCAACGTCTTCTCTCCTTACATGGAGTTATTTCTTTGAGTGTTGCTGCAAGGGCCGTCCTTTCGCTTTGTAGGTCTAGTCTTTCCCAGCACCCACCCATGAACGGGACTGATGGTGGAATGAAATTCCATATTTTTTTTTTGGATTTCTGTGCCTCGGCGCCTTACAAATTTGAGTTATCTCTAAATTTTCTGAAAAAAATCATGAACATGAAAGAATATTATTTCAGTTTTGCATATTAGGCGACTTGGATAGTGTTCTTTTTTAAACGCAAAACAAAAGTTGAAACAGCTGTTCATAGTACGGAACATTCCTTGTCCAAGTCTCGAATAGTGCTAGACCAGTATTTATTTATCATTACAAAATATTTGTGTAAATTCATTTTTAACTGAACTCAAAAAAATCTTTATCTGTTACATCCCGACAGTCGTCTAACTTGGATATTTCCATAAAAATTTGGTGAAAATCTGATGATGCACTCCGAAGGTAAAGAACGGAACCCTATTGAAATCGGTTGAGTGTAAATTTTTGACCGTTCGGTTATTAATGTAAGCTGTTAGCGATAAGGCCGCTTAATTTGTAGTTTCTATAAGATATTTAAATGTACCATCCTTATTTAAACAATAAAGCGTATTTGATTGATTAATGTCAGTTAAGCACAATACTTACACCTGAACTTTAAATTTAGCAAAACCAAAAGGAGAGCTATACCAACCTGAGTTCTTATAGACAAACCACTCCTTTACGATGGCGTTTCGTCAGACAGCCGTCGTCAGTGGGCGATTATTGTATTGCCGATCCGTATCGTAGATTAAGTAAATATGTATACTGTTAGATTTACATCTAATTAAAACAACGGTTCTCGCTCTCGAGCCCCGCCGCTTGAGCAAGCTTGTCTGCATATAAATTGACACAATTTTACTGCCTAAAGTTACGAGGACTTCAGTTGGTCGAGTTAATGTCTTTTCGATCCCAAAATAAAACTTAAATCTGTATTAGAATCCTTTTAGGGTTAAGGATTGAATGACAAAAATTAAACCCATATAATTTCTTCATTCGGTCCGTTCATTCATACCTACGAGTATATGACATAAGAAGCTTTATTCAATCTCAATAACTAATATTATAATAAATGGGAAAGTGTGAATATTTGTTTCAAACACAGTGAAACGGATGGACGGATTTTTATGAAATTTCGTACACAGGTTGAATATTCCCTGGAATAGGAAATAGGATACTTCTGACCACTATACCAAAAGGTTGCGGGTTCGAATCCCGCTAGGGGCATATGGTTGTGTGATGAATGCAGACATGTGTACCCGAGTTATGGATGTTTTCATTTATAATAAGTATTTATTTACAAAAAAAATGTATTACGTAGTATATCAACCATCTGGTATCCACAACACAAGCATACTATAGTTGCTTACTGTGGAACTAGATGGCACATGGGTATGTCAAGGATATATTTATATTTATTTATTCTTATCCCGATAAAGTGAGTGGTTTCAACGGGATAAATGTTACATAAATGAAATTACGCAATGTAATATTTAGTCGCTTTAGGGCTCCGTCACTTTTGCACCGATTTTAATGTTCGTGTTCGTCTAAGCCTATTCTCTAAGGAAACTTGGCTACTATAGGCATGTCTATAAATTATTCTGTTTTATTAATCTCCTTTCATATAATTTAACTCCCCAACCATATTCATGTATCATCAGTTAGATTTCCAATTCGTTATGAGTAGGTAAGTATAATAGGTCGTATCCAATTACCTAATTGGATATTCATCAAGCTTTAGTAGGCGTCTTTCTGTATACGTATAATTTTATTCAATATCATTTTAAGGATTTTACATGGATAAAAGTATCCGCGGAGAGGAGGACTAATCTAGAACCCAGGGGAGTAGTGTTAAAATCTATGAGGTTGCTGGCAGCAGATTGTGACTGAACGCAATATATGTACAAACTACCTTCGCGTGACCAAACATCCTAAAGTATTCTCATTGTTAGTAGGTTTACAAGTATAAATAAATCAATTAAAGATCAAAAAAAAATCGCTAGTAAATTGTAGATAAGAACCTATTCGTGCCATCACTAACCTATTTCACTACACTACGGGGTATAGCCACTACCATGGCGCGCTTTGATTGCTTTCTATGGGAGGATTTGCCCTAATCGCCACACGCAAGGACAGATCCAAAGGGCCTGAAACTAAGTCAACACTACTCATCATAACACTATTAAAAATTTACAAAAAATGTATATTTAGTACTTACGATGGCTGCGATTTCACACAGACATGTGACCCCTCTCTGATTCCTTGGGTTCGCTAACGACCACACCAGGCGGGTGAGCACAGATTTTCTAGGACATCCACACCAGATACTGCTACCCATCGCTGGTCTATTCTGTTAGCTCATGATTCCTTAGTCGCTGCTTTCGTGCAATCGGTGTTTATTATTATTCATTTTCACATTAAGCAACCGTGAAATATTTTCGGATATACCTAAGTACTTACCTACATTATATGATAGTGCAAGGTTATACATATATTACGATAAGAAGTCGAAGTACATAAGTTATATCCTACAATAACACTGTAGGTACATAATCGTACCTACATGGTCAAGTTCCTAAATTAGAATTGTGAATTACACATTCACATACCATGGCCGTGTGTTTTGGCAGATCAGGATAGGACCTACGTGTCTCGGTGCATAACAGTATAGGCTTAGGCTGACTAATGATGGACATATCATTGGTCCCGAAACTTCCATATGTCCAGTCGCCTAAATATGTTGGGTAGGTACTCAGGGTGATTCTTCAGCTTTGCTTAACATCAGGTGTTTTTAAGATCAAGTGCTAAAATTTTCTAAAACCTTTTACATAATATTATAAAGTGCCTTCTAACGTCTTAGCATTCAAATCTAATTACAATTTAAGGAGAACATTTCCGTTTATGTCATGATTGAGGTTTTGTTTGTTTGTTTTATATGTTATTTATTTCCCAAAGTGGGCCCCTCGAAGTGTTTGAACCAAGTTTGGGCTGTGAGTTACGAACACACTATGATCTACGGTTACAAACCTTGGCCCAACGTGGTGACTTAGACCAATCCTTCCATGAAAAGCAATGAAAGCTCGTGGTGCACACGAGCTAATGTGTGATTCATGAAGCACATCAACGTAGTACCTATCTACATATTTATGAATCATTAGGTACATATTGCATTGTGCTGTGTAGTTTCGGCACTCAAATAGAATAGAACCAACCCGTCTCTTCCCGTGGGTGTCGTAAAAGGCGACTAAGGGACTTTTCACCAAAAACATCTATAGATTTGCACGTTTCTACGGCGATGGGCTCACCCCCTTCTCACGTGTGCATTTCTGTATATTCATAAAGTGTACCGTGGATGTTGTTTCCATCATTAACGTCTTAATGTTTGGAACACTCAAACACTATTGTTTGGTATATCTCTGACCACCTCATTTGGGATATAGGTTGAGACGTTATGTATGTATATACATATTGCATTCTAACTATAATATATCTTGTCGTTCTCCAGAGTTCAGTTACAAAATCTGTTTCGAAATCGGATCTCATTCAACTGGTCCATTGTTTGTTCTTAGCCGGACGAAATTGATTAATAGTTAACTACTGCAAATAATTAACCATTTAACTTTACGGTACCTACCACAGGTACATTGTTCATGGTGCTGTTAACTCCACTGAGATGGTTATCATTTGCATCTAATGGTAGGGTGCAACCGCCTCTTTGAATCAGTGGTTTGAACAGTGCCATAGAATTAAAGATCTTTGTAGATATCTATCCATCTTTTTTATGTTTGACTGGATACGCGAATTACACAATCTCACCTGATGGAAAGTGATAATTTGGCCGAAGATGAAGCACGCGATCCCAGTAAATACCTATTCACTCAGCTCTTGTAACTCGTCTGCTCTGGGTGCGACAGTAAACCAGCGCTGAGCTCTTATAGGGTTAGCATATAGCTGAGTCGTTTCCCTTTCGCTGCTGCGACACTTATCTGAGTGTTCTGTTATTTTACTTGCCTAACAATTGTTGTATATGTGTCAAAGTGGCGAATAAACAGTTTCTTTCTTTCTTCTTTCTTGAAGATCCCAAGGTTGTAGCATTTAGGAAAGACTGACGCCGGAAGCTCCAAGTTCCAAGCCTTGGCTGTTCGCATTATGAATGAAGAGTCAAACTTCTTAGTGCGGCTGTTCGGGACATGTGTTTGACAAATCAAAGACTCAGATAGACCTAAAACTTCTTTATTTGCTCAGCTAGTATATAATTTATATCCACAATTATTATGTAGCGAACGTTACCAATTAACAACGTACCGAGCTTATCGTATACAACCTTTCAGTTCAGGATTTACTGCTGTATGGATCGACCAACTCGACTTCCACTACGTTAGTACTATTACCCATGCTGTGGTCTCTTAGAACAAATACTCCCGTCCCAATAGAGACTAGCGCCACCTAGCCGCCATATGTCATAACTTGTTTATACCATGATTACCATGTAAAATATTTAAAGTCTATATTTTCTCAAAAATAAATAAACTATATGTACCTAAGTATATTTAAAGTGATTTTTTTCTTGCCTAGTTATTAAATTTTCATATTTGAGATAGCATTAGGTTTTGTGAAAGTAAAACACGTAAAGTAATGATGATTTGGCAACACTGAGAAAAATGTCGGCTGTCGTTGGATGTGTACGCGCATTTTTTTCACTTTCTCTGAAAATTTAAAGTATTTCCCGTGTGATTTGGTGATTGTGATGTGCATTTGCTCCTAATGGTGTGAGTTTAGGGTCACGGTGTAGCCTTCGGGGCGGGTTTTGGTTGCTCCACCTTTAGTCGAGATTGTATGTGAGATAGGACTCTGTGAGACAGGACTCCCAAGTGTATTTTGTCTTTTTCCTTATGTTTTTGTTTGGTATTAATTTTATTCCCACGGTTATATATGATGATAGTTATTGTTTGCTTTTCTTAAATAAAATTTGTGTGTTAAATCGTGTTTTATTGTATACCGATACCTAACTAGATTATATGTGTAGTTACTTCGGAGGTTTATTTTCGATGACAGCATTGAAATTTTGATGAAACAATTGAAATTTCAATGTTTCATTGAAAATAAATCTCTGAAGTAACTATCAAGTTGCCAGGTTTAGGTAGGTACGGCTAGGTTTCATGACCTTGACGAGGTTAGTTACACATCATTGCGGATAGATGGCGCTGTGAACCCGAGTCGCTTGCAAACGCCAACATACCCGTCTATCTCCGTATATACATTGTAGTCTTTGCTATTACCTATTCTGTGCTTCCATTTACCCACTAAAATTGGCGAACGCTCGGATTGGTCAATCGTAATCGTGCGTGATTGGCGGCATTTTGTCGACCAATCACGCACAAGTGGCTGTGTTGCTAATACAAAATCATAATTAATAGCGATAGAACAAACAAAAGTATAAAAAATATCCTACAATTATTGACAATCATCACAGGTGGAAACTTCTTGCTATCTCTTGATGACAGTGGTCAGGCGTTTGAACCCCGCCGATTTCTTTCATCGCTGAGTAATCTCTGAAGTTATCCTTAGGGAACCTTTTACTGGGATAAAAATATATAGTTTTTTCCGAGACATTTTCAAATTGTAGCCAATTCGCCGTATTGGACAAACAACAAACATCCAAACTTTCGCATTTATAATAGGTATTAGATGGAAGTTGGATAAATATTTGTATAAACAGGTCATGTTAGTAGGCTATATTGTATAGCTACCTATTTGGTAACCGTAATGCTGTTAGTGGTGAGTGACTGATGGATGTCGCTACTGATATGTATCGGCATACGTTATAATAAACACACATTATTATAATAAACAGCTACCAAATACCTACCTATTGAGGAAGGTACAAATACACATGAGTGCTAATAACGGCTAATTACCCTTTGGGTAGAGTGCAATCATGTGGTCAAAGGCACACTTACAATGCATTTTCGATACAATAGTTGAAAAGACTTATTTATAGCATGCAAGTATACCAACCAATTCTATCAAAAGCTAAATATCTTCGTATTTCATCAAACATAGCTAATAACCTTTCTCCTCGTCTTTTTTTAAATATTTTGGACACTTTCACCAATCATCTAGTCCCAAACTAAGTAAAGCGTGTGCTATGGATACTAGATCCATGGCTCGGGAATAAATGTTCGTATTCATCACATAAACATTTACCCCTCGCGGGATTCGAGCCCGCAACCATTGGTTTCGCTGACAGGCTCACTATCCACTACACCAGCCGGTTGTGAAATTCGTCATCGTTTAATTTCTAATTTAAGAAAAAACCGCACTCAAATCGGACCATCATTACTACATCCGGACACAGATTGGACACCCCACACACACACAGCGCTGTCAAACATATAACATTATTAGTCGGGGGGGGTAAAATGATAATACTAATAATAAAGTTGCCGATACAGGCTCTCCCTGCACCAAATGCGGTCAATATCGTCAACATAAAGACACAGCTCGTTACATTTTTACATGTAGAAAAACCGAATTAAAATATACAACAATTCCAATAATTGCAGATCGCTGCGACGACGGCCTCGAATTTTTATTCAAACAGAAATAGACTTGTTTTGACGACGACTTGGCGTCTTGTCATACACGAACAAAACGCTGCTAAACTGTTTTTCAGATCTTACGTGAAATTAATGCATTTTGGAAGTAGATCTTAGACATTAAAAAACATTCAAATCTCTACAATTTAATTAATAAATTGATGCACATTCTTTGTTACGTTCTTTCTGTATTATTTTACAATTCGCAACTAATCATTTAATAAAAGGGTAACGACAGTTGAACACGAGTGTACTCTCACTACTTTCACGTTTGGGTGTGTGAGTACGGCAGTACTGTGTGCGTGGCGGCCGGTGACCTTGCTATCAGGCGGAAACGCGCGGCCGCGTGACTCAGCGCGCGTCTGCTGGCTCGATGAGCTCGAGGGATCAGGGACCTTCGCGCTGTCTATTCAACACCCTATTCTATGACTTCAGACGTTTATCACTCATTCACGCTCTTTGTCTCTTATTCCAAATTTAAATTGTCATTTTGTGTATTTCTCTGAACGTAGGTAACCTATTATTTATTAGCTTTTTACTCAACTTTTTAAGACTTTTAGACCGTCTAAGTACCTAACTAATAGTGTTCATATCATCATCGACATATAACATTTTAAATGTGTGATTATTTGCATCCATGTCGTTCGCTCAATTTGTGTTTGAACGCAACCTTGATAGGTAGGTAACAAGCGTGACGTGTTATATGGAAATTAAGATGTAACAACCTCGTAGGTAAGGTAGGTAGGTACCTACTCAAAGTCCAGAACAAAGACAACAAAAGCTAGAGTTCTTTGCTTCTTTGGTATTACAAATTGTCTTGTAGTTCACCTCAAATAGGTTACCTAGCATGTATCTATATTTTGTTCATACAACATATTGTAAGCTCTCCGTGTTAGTTACCTAACTACATATTGTAGGTATGGCATTTCTAAGGATACCTATCTCGATTTTGGTAATTTTGTTACTATAGCAGGTGGCTTTATTTTACAAAGTTTATGGCTAGGTAGGTACCTCACTACCTTCCGTGGTGTTCTCAATATTTATTTATTTAGTTACAATTACTGGGTTCAACAATGTACCTACCAAAGTACTTGTTTAAGTACTCGGTTTGGTTGGTGGTAGGGCATTTTAAATGTCCGCCTGGCTAGCTATCACCATCTTATCTAAATTTGCCGCCAATCAGCAATGTTAATGGCATTGTTGTGTTCCGGTTGTTAGAGATAAGATAGCCAGTCCCCCAAATGTCTTGGGGTTTCCGGGTCAGTACGCTTCCACCTTCGACATCTCATCTTCACTTAAAATCAGGTGTGATTGAGGTCAAGTACGAACCCGTGGTGCATAAAAAAAAAGTACTATTGAAAAAGTATGTAAGGCCTGTAAATGTTTATCCTGTTTCAGACTATGATCGGGCAATCGTGCTTGGGAGACTAACACAAATTTTTGAAGAACATTTTATTTCTGCATTTACATTTTAAAAAGAAATGTATAGCAATAGAGATACATTTATTCAGACTCAAACAGAGGAGATGATTTCAATGGGTATCAGACTCTATCCCCACCGACACAACGCGCAACACATCTGTTCATATTCCGCCGACTGATTGCATGTTAGCACCCGAAAAAAAAAAAAAAAAAACAAAATCTCACGGAAAGTGCCGGACTCCCGCGACACCCACCAATTTCTCAGTCAGTAGACACCATACCAACTACCCACAGTCTAACACTACCCAATTATAGACGAATATTTTCCGATCGTAACATGTACTTTTGGAACAGTTACAACACCAACCGTATAATTTGAAAACCGTTTTGTTTGTATTAATCTTGCTAATCTCCCATTTACCTACTAGAGCACATCACTACGCTATGACCCTAGCGGTACAATAGTGTTGTGCTGTGACATGGTTCCCGCACGCGCCAGATATCGCAGTGATCTGTGATGCGATCTTGCCGTTTACCGTTACATGATAGCGACGGTCGTTGATATTTGTCTAATATGTTATACTGTTCGATGCTAACGGATTATTTGTAAAAGCCTTTCGATATTGCCTCATAAGTCTTCATGAGTCCTCTAGTCCGCCAAAGCACCGGAATTCTCTAGTTTTAAAGTGTAGCCACGGATCTCCATACTCTAAAAGACAAAATTACTTTTTTATCATCATCATCAGGCCGTAAACATCCCATTGCAGGGATTTAGGCCTTCCCTTATATGAGGGAGGTATGGGCCATAGTTCACCACGCTGGCCCAATGCGGTTTGGAGACTTCACTTGCCTTTAATTTTTAATTTCTCAGGCATGCAGGTTTCCTCACGATGTTTCCTTCACCGTTTAAGAGCAGTCGAATAAATCCACATAAGTAATTAAATTTAATTTAAAAACTCATTGGTACATGGACTTTGTTTTATAGCACAATGAATCATTTTCATAAAAAAAAATGGAAACGTGCAATCTTCATCGTGCCTACACCAAATAAAAAGTTCAGCGTGAAACTGAGCACCTAGACTTTTCTTTACTCAACTAATAATATAATTTCATTGTAAAAAGTGATATTTCAGAAATTATACTTTTTTGACCTCGTAAAAACATAATCAAACCAACTGTGTTAAAAGCTAAATACCTTCATAACCGACGACCGATTGGTGTAAAGGATAGAGGCCCTGTCTGCGAACCCAACGGTTGCGTGTTCGAATCCCGCGAGGGGTATATGTTAGTGTTCGTATTCATAATAATAATTTATTATAGATGTTTATATAAATGTTTGTTTGTTTATCCGTTACCTAGTATCCATAGTCCAAGCTTTGCTTAGTTTGGGACTAGATGATTGGTGCAAGTGTCCGAAATATTTATATTTAAAATATAAACATGGTCAAATTGGACCGCCCATTATTGAGATGTGGTATGTACCTACCTACATTCGGACAAAGACTGAACACACAACTCCGTCAAATACATAACACCCGTGGTTTTTCGCCGGGCGTTATTAAAATCTAACTAATGTAACCTTATGTTATAAATGCGAAAGTTTGGATGTTTGTTTGTTGCTCAATCACAGCGAAACGGATGGACGGATTTGGTTGAAATTTTGTACCTATATGTATATAGGTAGAATGTAAGATATAGGATATTTTTTATCCCGATAAAGTGAGTAGTTCCCGCGGGATAAACAAATTTTCGCGATAAAGTTGTTCCACGCAGGCGAAGCCGCGAGCGGAAAGTTAGTATGAAATGAGGCTTGCTTGCGACTGGCTCGGTTGGCCAGTACCTTACCGTAAGTAACAGTCCTTTGTCTAAAATATCCTCACGAAAAATATGACGAAACAAAATACAGGCCCATTAGTCAGCGCCCAGCGGTGTTATTATTAATTTATTAATTACAAAACTCAGTTTCCTTAGGTCAGGTGAGCGTTATAGCCGCGGCAGAGGTTACCAACATTTCCATCCGCTCACATTACGTTCATTCTGACCGTCTGACCCCGGTGTGTGCATGTTGCAATATTACACAGCAAAAGTAAAAGGCTTGGATGCATGGCCACCCGTGCTACAGACCTGCTTTCGAATTTCGGAGACTTACTGGGAGGTTCGATGCGACAACGTTTAAGCTTTTGTAAGCAACTAAACTTCTTTGTTTTGAGCACGTTTTGTTTTTACCCGACTAACGCCGAAAAGGAAGGGGTTATAAGTCTATTACCATTGTCTAAGGCCACTTCCAAACAGTCCCTCTGGAAATCTAAGGGCAAGGCCTATGTCAGCACAGGACATTCTGTGGCTGATATGATGATTGTACGGGCTAGCACGTACAATAGGCATCATAATAATGAATGAGCGGTCATGCGCTCTATTACAATGGAATAAGGCCGATGACGCGGTAAAACGATCCATCGACTTGTTCCTTACCGTGAGTAAAATGTATATTCGGCTATTTACGCCGATATCACGTTTTATTAATCAGTTCGCGTTAATAGGTAGCAAGTAAACCACGCGCTCTCATCATTCATCTAGCATAATTAATTATAATAAAATTTATCATTTCTAAAGTCGTATATTATCATTTCCGAACTATTTCGGCTAATACCCGAACAATGACCCAATGGTAACCAACGTACCTACTATTGGACCGATTTTGATAAATGTAGTGTCTCGAGTGTTATATTATAGGTTATAAAAAAAGAATTTGATGAGCGATTTTCGTCGTAGTCGTCATTTTAACATTCTCGTAGAGTTCGAAATACCTACAACTTTTTCTAAAAAGAGTGCACTATAGCGTCAGCTAACCATACAAGCTTCTGGTGAGTCATGCCTACAAATTTTTGGCCTTTGTATCATCATTGAAAAGGCAAGTAATCTTCTTGTTCAGTTCCAAATACAAAAAAAAAAACTTGAACTGCAATGTTTCAGATCTCAAGTGGCCATATACAAATATTACATAACTAAGCTTGGCTATGTATAAATAAATAAATAAATAATAAATAAATATCTTTGCACATACACACAGCGCCATCTAGTTCCACACTAAGCAACTAAGCTTGTATTATAGATACCAGATGGTTGACAAACTAAACAAATACATTTTTTTTGTAAATAAATACTTATAAAATGAAAAACATCCATAACTCGGGAACACATGTCTGTATTCATCATACAAACATATGCCCCTAGCAGGATTCGAACCCGCAACCTTTTGGTATAGCAGCAGAGTTTCTAACCACTACACCAAAGGTCGTCGAATATGTATATAAATAGTATGAAGAATCTTTTGTTTTCATACATTAGTTTTGGACACCAAAATTTTGTAAAGGCCAAGGTCGTCTCGCGTTAGATGAAAGACGATATATAAAAGTAGGTACCTAGTACGTACGTAGTAACCTCATAATAAGTACTTTTTGTCGCTTGAAGCGCGGCGGTAAATCGTGCCTTTCTCGGACCCGAGTTTCGCAACGGTTCTGTCTGCGTTCGAAATTCGATTCTGCGAAACCATTATGGAGTGAGTCACAGTCACAGGGTACGTCGGGAACAGGTCTTGAATGTGGCGCCCGCCGCCATACTTGAATTAGGTACCTACATTTGTACTCAATTTGAGTCACCTAAAGATCGCATTCTTTCGGCTTCGTGGGTGTACTGTCTATGATTCAGTCAGCACTGACTGTAGAGCTAGAACCTAATAACGGTTCGCAGAAAGTGATTCTTCCTTGTCCTTGGTTGTCTTTAAGATAGTTTGATTACTGGTGGTTGCAATACTGATGTATATATGACGAATGTATATATCAGTATGTTTTACTATTCTTAACTAAAAATACATAGTGCATCTTCGGGAGTCAAAACTTTTTATGTCACAAACGAGAAAACTAATTTGTGTGGAAAGGGATTTTTGTCCTATGGGACATGTCAATCCCATTGTGCCCTTCGCTAGTTAACACAACACTGACAAGGAAAATAACACCAATATAATAACAAAGATAATGAAAGTCACTAGTCAGAAAGTTCAGTGACCAGTTGACAAAGTAACCTAGCTGCCTCAGATGTCGGAGAGGACATGGAAAGGGATTAGGGATTGTAACATTCCACACATGACATCTGTACTTTGTAATATCTGACATCTGTAACTTTCCAGAGCAATTCTTCTAACCTCAAATTCAGACGACATGCGTTGACAAGACAAGACTAAAATAGGAAAGCTCTTTATCTTTCTCATAATGGTTAACCATTCAAGTTATCTGCATGAATCAAAGTTTTCGCAATCACCCACAATTGGCGCCATAGTTGCTGAAACCAGCCCACTTATATGATATAGGTACGAAGGATAGAACTTCCTTGATAATAAGAAGGATAACAAAATAACTACTATAAAGATACTGACAATTTGCTCTTGCTTAATACAGTGGATGGAGTACCATACACATCCATCCCCACTAGTATTATAAATCTGAAAGTGTGTCTGTCTGTTTGTTACCTTTGCACAAACAAATCTCTGAACCCACAGACGTAATAAATATTAGCTGACCAAGTCCGTTTCCATACTAAAGCCATGTTTAGGCTTTGACATGAGGAAACATTGTGTGGCTTTCCAGGGTACGAATTTATTAATACCTTAACTAATAGGTACTTACCTCGTAAATATTTTGTTTGGAAACAAGCAATATTTATGATTTTTTTTTGTATATTTCTCCATTAACACATTATTTGAAAATTTTAACTATAAAGACTTGTATGACCTCTATATAAAATTCTCGTGAATTACATAAGCTACATGTGGTATACGGGACGCGTCACAGACCAATGTGGTCGGTGGTATGCGTCGACTTCCTCTTGGTTCATTGGTCAACTGTGTCAAAACGTCAAGTTCCTAAATCATCAACAAGTAAAATATACTACCTACTAAATTAACTTAAAAAAAAAACCTGTTGACGACCTGTTTGGTGGTTAGCATCTCTGGCCACTATACCAAAAGGTTGCGGGTTCGAATCCCGCTAGGGGCATATGTTTGTGTGATGAATACGGACATTTGTACCCGAGTTATGGATGTTTTCATTTATAATAAGTATTTATTTACAAAAAAAATGTATTTATGTAGTATATCAACCATCTGGTATCCACAACACAAGCCTATAGTTGCTTACTGTGGAACTAGATGGCGCTGTGTGTATGTCTAAGGATATTTTATTTAATTTATTTATTTTTAAAACCAATTTTAAGATTTACTCTTCATAATGACGCAAGTGGTACGACTGTCCTTTAACTCTCACACTGGTGTCGATTCGGTTGTACGCAAACTAAACTAAAACCAATTTTAAAGTAGGCCTGTCTTTTGCTCTCTGGAACAATATAACGTGACAGCACCATTCTAAATCTGGTTTTAGTTTAGTTCGTGTGCAATCGAATCGACACCAATATCTATATCCCAAAACGACAACATCCCATTATCCAAAATGGCATCTTCCCAAAATTACTCCCTAAACACAATCTAAATCATTTACTTGAAGCTCCAATATTGTAATTTAATATTTGTCATTTTCTCAACCTCCGTTCATTTAGGGTTTGGTGAGGCACGGTGGGCTAGGAAACGTTTGTCACTCAACTGGCCTTCTGACAAAGAGCTGCCTTAGGTCTCTACCAACAACTCATCTCTATCAAAAATCATATTGAAAACGGCGAACCACGATCGTGATCAGATCACACAGCATTGCAATTTCCGGACCAGTTTTTTTGTCCTGTTCCAACTTGGCTCCAATTAAAGTAGATTTAATTTCGGCACCGGAAAACTCAGCCGTAGTGACGGTTGAACCGGTCCGACTAGACGCATTTGTAGCCGAAGGATATTTTTTACGTTCACAAGTGTACAGATTTGGCCTTCTTTGGCGAGCGGCTGATTTCTTATTTCTATTAGTTTACAGACTACGCGTGTTTACTGCCACGTTGATGTCAAGAATATCGCTATAGTATCCGCTCTTTGTCCGCTTGGATCACGAAATAAAAACAATTGTAGCGCGTTTTAAAATACCTACCGTTAGCGCCATCTAGCATTTTTTAATAGAACTATTGAACAGAAATAAAATGTCCGTTGTTTTTAGAAAGAGTTATGAAAAATGCTGAAGCACGTGTTTATTATTTCCACAGTAGAAATTACGCATCAATTTTAATTTTTCTAAAATCTTTACTTTTGTTTGAAATATTTCGCAACCCCTTTTGAAAATTCATAAAATCCTTTAGTGCTAACCTAAGGAACACGTGCCAAAATTCAGTCGACGCGTTTGGAATGGTGCAATCTGTCAGGTTAAAATTACATTAGTATTATAATTATGAGTAATTACAACTTTATCTAACGACAGGCATGTCAAAGTTGAATTCTTAGGTGGGGGCCACTTTGAAAGTACCTTTTTTGAAATAATGAATTGTTACCCGCGACTTCGTATACGCGTCGACAATTTAACATCAACAAACTCTTCTTTCAATACCAAAGGGTACTTCCTTTATGATTTTTTTTATTTGAAGTTTGATTCACAGATTATTTTTAAACTTTTTTCAATTTATTTAGGTTAGAAATTATTCAATATATAGATTGCTGCAGATACCTAAGTAAGCCATCCATACGGATGCGGCAATTACGGTCAAGCATGTATTGCGCTTTTCTCAAAAGCAAAACAAGCAAAATACATTTGCAAAGAACACGAATATTGATTGTGCAGATCCCCGCCTTTTTCTTTCACTTTGTACTTTTTAAAATTCACATATATATACCTGGTAGTACTCATATCTTTAGTCGTTTAAAGATTGTTACAGCTACAGGCTTAGATAATTCCAAATTCAATGCATTTCAAAATATCATATTATTGTATTGGAAATTCATTACCTTCTTCCTGGCGTTTCATTGAATCCAAATTCAAAATGACTATTTCCCGGTCACTTCAAGTTAGCTCTCCAAGATGTTTTGGCAAATTTACATGGCATTTTTGATAAAAGATAATTTAGACATAATATAGACAGAGACATATATTTATTTGACACCGCACTATAGCAACAACAAGATTAATAAAAACAAGAAAATTACTACAATATACAGAAACAGATTTTGAAATGCGGTGAGTGCAGTGTGATGTCAAAGTGGACTCCATCTCAGCATTTTCTCATCATTTCGAAGTAATGTTTGCTTATAGTTGCTCGCTGGCGGACTTGAAATAATGATAGCTGTCTGTTTTAGGCTGATTTGACTCCCATTGACCAAGTAAGGGTGAAATTACATTGTCTTAAATTTTTAAAAGTAGAGAGGACTGAGTTCTCTATAACACTGTGTTATCTACACAGGTTATCCATAACAAAATGACTTCGCTGTGACATCTTAATTACGCCACCTGCAATTTCTAAATCCTCAGACATCGCGATTGCAATCCAACAAAACAAATAATGGGTTTGATGCTTGGATAGTCCTCTACTCGATTGGCAATCTATATAGGTTATAGGTTTTAGCGGGCTTGATTTCCGCAACTCGACGCAGTTTGCGCCTTTTTTGCGTGATATAGGTTGCTGACACTACTCTTGCCAACCCAGTTCCTCCAGGAAGCCTAGCAGACCCCTGATGTTGCCGACGACTTCTGGAAGCGACCCTGGTGTCCCGAGGTACTGTGCCCTGTAAACTGCCTCACCTGGACATCCTAAGGTGACGTGCGGCTGTTTCTTCTGCCTCCATGCACGCTCTTCACAGGGGGCTGTCTGTAACACCTAGAGTAAACAAGTGTTTGTTTAATAGTGCATGGCCAGTTGTAGCTCCGATGAACATTGGCAAAGTATCTAAAACTGTCTCCGCATTTCTTCTGTGATTGGTTTAGGTGTAGTTAGGAAAGTAAGTAGCTCATATACATGCAATGCATTACGTAAAATTGAAAAAAAAAAAAACAGGCAGGGCTCGAGCCCGTACCTGCAACATTGACTAACATTTTTACCTTTTAATCTATTTTACCCTCGATATTGAAACCTTTGTCTCTCTGTGTGTCTGTAGCAAAGTAGTGCCTTAACGGCTGAACCAACTTAAAAGCAATTGTCTCTCGAAATATGGTATTGTGTTTCGTAGCCATGTTTAATGGAGAGAGATTCAGCTGTTCCCAAAATATTTAGCGTTCTACACAGTTTACAGTGTTTACAATAGATCATTGTATACATTCTCGGGGGTATCCTTTCCTAAACTCGTACACGTTCTTTTTGAGAATTTGATTTCAAATTTAAGTTATTTATTCATATATCTCAATATTCTCTACCCAAAGCCGAAGTAGCTTTGTAAGCCAACTCTCAAAGGGGTTACTGTGGTCGGAACCTTCAACTCTAATCCAAGAAAGCCACGTCAATCAGGCTCAGCTTTCCTGAGAAATGTCAACCGATGGAATGCGCCGCCGGCGGCCCCCCTTTACGATCCCCCCTTCGCCCCTCCCGTGTCACCCGGTGGTGGGTAGTACCGGTCCTGCGTGCCCTCGATGCTTTGAGTTTGATTCCGCGTTGCGAATTGTGAGACTTGTTCAACTTTAGTCCTTTCTGTTTTATCCGACTGTGAGAGAGGTTAAGAGCGTTTACGCCTGGCAAAATGAGTAATCCGATTGTAATTAAACTTTATAGCAGGATACTAAGACAAAATGTTAGCAGAAAACGTAATGTAACCTATCTAATTTGAACAAAATGGATTTCTCAAGTGCTATGGAAGTGTGGGAAAATGCGCAATGACTTCTCGTCCAAAATACCTCAAGTAATCTGTGCCTCAGTGTTTGAAGGCGAAAGTCTTTAATCAATGTGTATTACCAATGATGACTTAGGCACTGAAACATTGTCTCTCGCTATGGGCCTCCTAAGAAAGCTCAAGGTCACGCAATGAGCTATACAGATGGCGATGTGAGGCCTTTCACTACGTGATCGAATCAGGAATATAAAAATCCGCATGGGAAAGAAAGTCTGACATAGCTCAGCAAATTAGTAAGTTGAAATGACAGTGGGCACATAGTTCGGAGAACCGATGGTCGGTGGGGGTATTAAAGTTCTCGAGTGGAGACCCTGCGCAGGCAAAAGCAGCTACACACGACCACAGTCAACCTTGTCAGTGGAAGTCGGATAATAATCACGGGATTAAGTCCCTGGATGCAGGCCGCTTCCCATCGGTCCCTCTGGAAATCTATTGGGGGGCCTATGTTCAGCAGTGGATATCCTGTAGCTGACATGGCAATGATGAATACTATATGGAAGAATTAAAATCGCCCTAATTTAGTTTCAATTCTGCTTTTTGATCAAAAGTCAAAAATGCTTTATTTTGTAGGCAGAGTACACTTAAAATAGTCACATTTTTTAAGCTACTGCTTGTTCAAAATGCAATTTTCGCCTAAGAAGAACAAGCAAGAAACTCGATGGGTTGCTCTTTTAAAATCAGGCTTTGATTTTACATAAAGGTTTAGCAAAATTTAGAGATATCAAAGATGTGGATAGATTTATATCAGTTATTGGAAACAGTGTCGGAGAATTTGTGAATACGGCGTCTTTCGTTAATTAAGTTAAAAGACGTCTATGAAAAGTATATTATAATAACATTAGCTCGCTGTTGTTACTTTTAAGCAGCTATTAAGTTAAGAAGGAACCCTTAACCACCGAAATAGAAAGTTGTTGTAAGTTTGAAGCCTATTCTGTCTGTGGCAGTGTAGCGCCGAAACGGCGGAACCTAGGTACCTATGCGAAATGGGATTTTTATTTAAGAAAACTCTGTTTATTTATTTATTTATTAATTTATTTATTTATTTGGAAGACCAACAGCATTTGTAATAACTTAGACATGTATGTAACAACAGTAAGCCAATTACAGGTCCTCACTGATAATAACAAATTAGCATTATAATATCCAGTACAGCACTATGGTGACTTACGTGTAGGGTATACAGGGCGTCCCAAAGTTATGGGACATGAAGGGGAAGTACCTTAAATATCGTAGATAGTGAATTTTGCTCAAAGAAGACTTTATGTTATTTTTAAAAGTTAGTAATTCTGCATTCATAGATTTTCTAAAAATTATTTGCTTCGGCTGGGAATCGAACCGACTCAAATGTGAAAAAAAAAACACCCTACTTTTATGATGCCAATCGAAAGAATAGCTAAAAAATAATAACTCTGCCTAAGTAACATAGTATTTTAAAAGAAAGGAACAACGTGAAATTAATCATTTTAATCAAATAAGAAACATACATGAAACTGCCGTAGTCAATTAAGTAGGTATTTTTTTGTAAATTAATTAATTAAATGCTCAAAATGTGATCCCTCTTGTCTTACGCAAATCGCCAATCTTTTAATGAGCCCGCTGCCTGTTGATTTTCTAATCATTTTATGGTGAACACTCGATGTGATATGGCACAATTCTGTTTGCAACTCGCCTACGTTCTCGTATCGCTTTTTGTATAGCATATCTTTCACGTATCCCCAAAAGAAGAAATCTAATGGTGTGAGGTCCGGGGATCTGGCCGGCCATCTAATCGGTCCATTTGTACCAATCCATGTAGGAAAACATTCATTTAGAAAATCTGCTGCTCTCCGACTATTATGAGCCGGAGCTCCATCTTGTTGGAAAATTAAGTTTTCTTGCTCCGCCGCGGAATGGTTTCTTATCTTATCCCTTAAAATTTGAAGTATTCCTAAATACTTTTCTGTGTTCAAGGTTCCTTGGTAAAAATGGATTAAGAAAACCCGGTTTTTTAAAAGTCCGCACCAACAGTTGAGTGAAAAACGCACTTGGTTATTAGTTTCAGTCACTCGTAGGGGATTTTCTTTAGACCAAATACGATTATTGTTGCGGTTATACATACCGTTATTGCTAAAGTTAGATTCGTCTGTCCAAATAATATTATCCAAAAAATTTGGATCTTCGAGCAATCGTGCCTGGATATCAAGACAGAAATTTTTTCTCCTTTCTGTATCGCCCGGAAGTAATTTTTGAACCAATCGTCCTTCAACATAACTCTTAATATCGCTACTTTTCGAACGTCGTCGGCAATAAATAACTTTCTTGAAATTTGACTCAATCATTTTATGTTGTTCCTTTCTTTTAAAATACTATGTTACTTAGGCAGAGTTATTATTTTTTAGCTATTCTTTCGATTGGCATCATAAAAGTAGGGTGTTTTTTTTTTCACATTTAAGTCGGTTCGATTCCCAGCCGAAGCAAGTAATTTTTAGAAAATCTATGAATGCAGAATTACTAACTTTTAAAAATAACATAAAGTCTTCTTTGAGCAAAATTCACTATCTACAATATTTAAGGTACTTCCCCTTCATGTCCCATAACTTTGGGACGCCCTGTATACAATGTCACTTGATCTAGTATTATGTACTTTGTGATTAATAATAAAAAACAATAACAAAACAAAAACAACAATTTAAGGTGAAAAGAAATTTTGCGACAATTGACGCCTAGCTGACGTATAAACTGGTGTTGAACAGATCAAAAGCGAATTCTTTTGATAGACAATTGAAACGATTGCTTGCACGCCTGAGAAACGTGTTTTGCGCGTAGTTGGTGCTCGTAAATGGTAAGTAAATTGGAGGATTATATCTAAGTGACACGGCAGGGATTCTAAAAAAGAGTTTTGATAAGAGTTCGGGACAATCAATGGAATTAGATGTTATTTTTAACAAAAAGACTAAATCACTTATTTCACGTCGATTTTCGAGAGGAAGGAGATGATGTTTTTTACATAGGCTTAAGTAACTACTAGTATTATATTGGCTCTTAGTTCGATAACATAAATATCTCATGAACCTTTTCTGTATATTTTCGATATGGTAAGAACCATTGGCTAAGAAGCCATGCATGACGGAAATCGGTTAATCCGTTTTGTTTATCTAGATTATATAAACATTGTTCATCGGCGATTTCCTAAATTTTCCATATATTTTTTCTTGGAGGTATTAGTCACTAAAATATCTGTCCTTTTCATTCATTTGTTGTAGAGATACGATTTGTCAAAGCTTGTAACACTGGTGGTTAATATCTGGATGGTATACCTACTTACTTGATCAAGTACCTACTTAATTCAAAATCGTTTCTTTGTAATTTGAGCGTCGAGAGATTAGTTCCATGCAGTTTTATCACTCAAGTACCTACCTACATTTGTATATTCACACTACACTATACATACACTAACCAGACTATAATTATTTATTATTGTTCTGCTCATTATTGTACCTCACGTGGCGTACGTGCGTCACTGGGCATTTGGGGGCACTGAAAACCAGCGCTGTGATTCGTCGCAGCATGAGCTGAGTGCTAACCCATTTGTGCACGCCGTAACACGTGACAGCATTGTCGGGATCTTTTTCAGAATTGTATTTCTATTTTAGCTATAATTTACTACTTCTTTGTTTTTGTATCGTGTTGTGGCGTTTATAATAAACTATTCTTATTCTACATAATCCGTTCTTGTGTATCCGTTCTTGTCTAGACCCGATGCTCATGCACCTAATGTTATTCCTAGTCAAAACTGTATTAACCTATTTGAAATCGAGTTAACCTTGCAGGCCAGTACAGTCGACAAAATAATTAAATATGCAAACAATTTCCTTTCCCCGTGTTCAGGCGACTTGACACAAGGTTGCCCAGAAAATAATGATTCATAGCCTTATGATGAATTGTTGGTTTTGTTATTTGACCCAGTAGGTATTTGTTTTACGTTATCTTTTAAAATTACGGTGCGTGTGATGTTTGTTGGGTTTGTATGCGAAAAACAAGCCACTTCAAATATGCCCGATTTCATACAGCGAATTTTGAGCTAATCATTTTTAAACGCGCATGCGGAAACTACATAATCACGTTTGTATTTTTGAAAATTGGAATAATCGTAAGTTTGTCAGATGCGTTGGTTTAGACAGGTCAGAATTATTGAAATCCTGAATTTTGGAATTGGATATAAAACTAACCGCTGTGCTTATAACCAGTGACGGATTAAGACTACTTGATGCTCTAAGCAATCCACGCCTGTGGGCCCCCCTATCCGTATGTCAACTAGAATCGGTCTTTAAACCTTTACCGCCTAAAGACATTAGTTTTTTTGTGAAATAAGATGATGAGATAGATAACGTAACTTAGAAGTGGAGTGTGCGACAACCATAAAAACCAAAGCATAATTTATTTATTTATTGAAATGCGCCTTGCGGCTTTTCCGGGCATTGAATGATGCCCCCCCCAGACGTGATGCCCTAGACAATTGCTTAATTTGAAGGGTTAATCCGTCACTGCTTATAACTTGTGTTGTAATGTCATATTTTGTACTTATCTATTCTATTGTCTTGCTATTGTCATAATCCCGTTGTGATTGTTTTTGTTAATTAAGTTATACCTATATTTATTTGGTTTAGATGGTGAAGTGAATAAACGACCATTTTTTAACTGCTTATAGTCTCCCGTGATTTATCTTCAACGGTGTCATTGTCAGAATTTATTCTTCTAGAAGAGCGTGATATAAAAAAAAAAACATAAAATAATGTATATTGAGGTCGGCTCCATATTTAAAACTTACCATTTTTTATCGTGATTCAAATTCTTGCTACATAATATTTTGCATGTAATGGATGAGAGACTTTTTGGTAAAATAGGTAACGCAGTTTTCGATTGGTTCAAAATGCGGAAAATTGGCAAAAATATAATAATATCCTTGGACATATACAGACAACGCCATCTAGCTCCACACTAAGCAACTAGGCTTGTGTTGGGGATACCAGATGGTTGATACACTAAGCAAATACATTTTTTTTCTAAATAAATACATATATGTATGTGAAAAACATCCATAACTCGGATACACATGTGAGTATTCATCATACAAACATATGCCCCTAGCGGGATTCGAAACCGCGACCTTTTACACCACCACTACACCAAACAGGTCGTCAACAAGGTACCTATTAACCAATAGAAAATAAATGGTTTCCGATTTGTTTTTGAATCTATCGATGGAAGTTGAAAATTCGCTCATCTGGCTGTATTCTGGTAGTCTACAATATTGCTAATTACATAATTAACTGTCTTTTTACATACTATAAATTGAAAATTTGGTAAATCCCCGAGGGAACAATAATGATTAGATCATCCAGGTAAACCAAACCAATTGTTTTAAATACTAAAATCGCCCCACCAAGAAACCTTCAGTTTAATCTTCAACATAAGAAACCTCACACATATCGGACCCCTCATTATAGAGACACACGCGGACAAAGACAGGGGACATACACGCTGTCAAACTCATAACATTGACGACCGATTGACTCTGTCAGCGAACCCAACAGTGCGTCTTCGAATCCCGCGATGGGTAAATATTTGTGTGATGAATACGAACAATTATTCCCGAGTCATGGACGTTTATTTCAATATTTATATATTTTTATCCGTTATCTAGTATCCATAGTACTTTTAGCTTTACTAAGTTCAGGTCAAGATGATTGGTGTAGGTGTCCGAAATATTTATTTATTTTTCGTCGGGGGTTAACAAATTGTCCGGTGTGCATCCTATTCTGTAGTCGGTACAAAATAAACAATAATTTCGAACTTCTGCCGGCATGCATGATTATTTCCTTTTGTGTAGATACACACGGGCGAGACCGATAGCCATTTATGACCATGTATTTCAAAGATTTAATTCTCACGCAACTAGTCAATTAACTGGCAATTTTACAAGATCAAAGGTACCTGTCGCTGATATAGGTACTGCAACTCCATTTAGCCAAGTAATAAAAGAGCGGATTTGATTGACAAAGCTAAATAGAATGTCGAGGTTGAAACTGTATTGAAGTAATGCCACAGAATAATAAGCAGTAGGATCGAGTTAGGCTTTATATTTCTAGACGGTTATTGATGTATGCCAAGGTCATGCTTTCCGGATAAAATGTGACCTAAGGTCCAATTCGGAGCAAGGTCTAAGGTGTCATTTGGTGGCTCCACTGCAAACCAGCGATATAGTGCAATAGCAACAATCTATGCTGAGTTGGAGATCCTTTTGGTTTTCCTAGTTAAAGTATGTATCCTACGTGATACTATGTCGTGAAATGGGTTAAATGAAGCCTTCAATCAATTAAAATTAGTTGCTACCTGAATTACAAATACCTACACTAGTACAGTAGACAAGTACTTATTTATTGTAGAGTGCGTTTCACCGAACGGCGCCTATAGCGTTATGTTGGCAGCAATGTTTTTCAGTATGATATATAATTTTTGCAGAGAAAGAACGACTAGCCATCAGAAGTATTGCTAGAGTTAAAAAAGTTCCATCCAAAATTAATGTTGCCATCCTAAATAGTGAAAAAATCCTACCAAATTCGGTTTCTTTGTTTTATGTGGATCTCTTTTGTTTAATAGTTTTCCGTTACTACTGTTTAAAAAACCAGCTAAGTTCGAGTCGAGGCACGCACAGAGCAGGGTTCCATCGGTGTAGTAACATTGTGTTTTTATTTTTTTTTATGATTGACTGGATTCGCATTTGACCACAATCTCACCTGATGGAAAGTGACGATGCGGTCGAAGATGAAGCACCCGATCCCAGTAAATGCCTATTCACTATGCTCTTGAAGATCCCAAGGTTGTAGGATTCAGGAAAGACTGATGCCGGAAGGGAGTTCCATGCCTTGGCTGTTCGGATGATGAATGAAGAATCGAACTTCTTAGTGCGAATGTTCGGTATATTAACTATATACGGGTGGTATCCCTCCCCACGCCTAGTGGTCCGAAGATGGAAGGGCAACGGTTGAAGAAGATTATGTAATTCCAACACACACTCCCCGAAATGCATCCTGTAAAAAACTGATAATAAGCTTGTAATAAAACATACACTTTTATAATATATTATTTCCTACTGTCGTATCTACGAAACCAAAACGTGTTGATATGTCACATGTACGTCAGATCTATATACCTACGCTTTTTTAAATGAACTCTCAGTTTGAACTCTCCTGTCTCTCCGTTTTTTACAGGATGCATTTTGGAGAGTGTGTGTTGGAATTACATAATCTTATTCCGCCGTCACCCTTCCGGCATCAGTCTTTCCTGAATCCTAGAACCGTGGGATCTTCAAGAGCAGAATGAATAGGCATTTACTGAGATCGCGTGCTTCATCTTCGACCACATCGTCACTTTCCATCAGGTGAGATTGTGGTCAAAAGCGAATCCAGTCAATCATAAAAAAAAAACTGTAAGTGACTTTTTGAGACTTGCACAATTTACTTTGTCATGCTTCTTGTCTCGTGTAAATCAATTCAGAGCGCACGCGCGTAATGAGATCAATTCTACCGTACACCTTCTACTGGCAAAATCCAAAAATACGTACGAAATAAGTTCTTAATTAAAATTTTAAATTAAGAATTTAGGAAAGCCCGAGGAAGTAAAAACAATAATATCATCCAGCACTAGTAGCATGACAGATGCGATAAACTTTATATCGCGCGAGATAATATTTGTCTTGCTGCTCATTCGCTTGGACGAAATATACAAGTGTCCCACTCTCAATCCGACACGTCACACGCGACATCGATGTCATGTTACAGGGGTACACGGCAAATATCGTCTAAATCGCTGATCTTATTTCTATCAAACAGTTTTTTTTTTGCGCAAACTCGATTACTATTGCTATGCCTAGTTCCTACAAATTTCGGCTCCATCAGACCCTGTAGACCATCTTCAATCAGACTACTTATCAAGACAAATCAAGGAAACCCAAACTTGATGGGGTTGCATTGTATTATTACAGTTTCTATGGCCATCTACCAGCTTAATGACATTATAATATTGCATTTCATGGCTGGCCCATGGGTATGCAAAATTTTTATTCAATTCAACATTGGGAAGTCACTGTCTGCTACATCAATCTTTAATTTCTTTTTATTAAACGACTTCAAAAAAGGAGGAGGTTCTGTATTCGGGGCGTATTTTTTTTTTTATTGTTCTGTGTAGTTTCGGCACGTAAAAAGATAAGAACCGCATACCTGTCTCTTCCCGTGCGTGTTGTAAAAGGCGACAAGGGGACTTTCCATCAAAAAACATCTAGACATAGACTTGCACATTTCTAAGGCGATGGGCTCACCTCCTGTCACGTGTGCATTTCTATATATTTCGTAAGGTAAACCGTGGATATTGTTTAGTATAGTGTTTGTGATATCTCTGTTTGAGATAATGGTCGTGACATAATGCATGTATGTTATGTATGAATTTCTCTTGTATTGCATGCAAAGATATCCAAATCCATATTTAAATACCTATAATCAGTTGAGTTCTCTTTCGTTAATATTTTTTTAATACCTATCTCTCTGTTAATTTCTTTCGTGTTTGCGGTTATCCGAGTTTTGTAAACGATAAACATTTTATCTTCTCATCTTGTGCAGCCAAGGTACAATAACTGAGGTATGCAAGAAATAAACCTCCGGCATGCCACAGCTCAATTAGCCTCTTGCGGCCACCGACCCAAGGTGTTCAACATTTACTGCGTTTATTCCTGCCGACAACATTGCTGTCCCATTAGCTAACTGCTAATATTAAACGGATAATTTACCTGACTGTATGTCTGTTTGACCTCTTTGCTAGTTACGGTTGCAAAAGTGAATACCTACATGTTTCGACGAATGAAGATTTCTAAGCTTTTGTCTGACTCTACCTATTACAAAATATGATAAAGAAAACTTGAGGTCTAGGTAAATATCAAAGGCTGATTTGTGGCGATAAGCAGGGTAATTTACACCTCTCTATGGTCCATCATTTTCTTGCGCTGTTTTCAAGTTATTTCATCTTTTTCTTTCATTCTCCTCTGTCAGCCGTTACCTTACCATTCACTCCCTGGTCGTTTATATCGTCTTTTACACAAATCGCTTCCGCTTTCCGTGGTCTTTCTTTCCATCCATCGACATTCATATTTATCACTCTCTTAGCAACATGCGTTCCATCCCTCCTCATAACATGTCCATACCAAGTCAAGCGAACTGCTATCAACTTTTCTGTCACGTGTGCCATTTTTAAACTCCCTCTTGCATATTAATTCCTTATTTGAATTTTCTTTCATCCGTGTTCTTCATGATCATGACCCAACACCCCGATCCATACATCTGTAAATAAAACAAAGTCATGGTACCATCTATGGCACTATATTCTTTAATCAGAGAATTCCGAAAAAATCTTTTAGTACAAAAGCGATTAATAAAATGGTATGCATTGTGATTTTCATTCTATGAAACTTTAATATTGTTCAATTCATTCACGTCATTGTAATGACTAAATTATCTTATTGTAATAACATCTAATGTAATGTACCTATATTCAAAAGCAAATAAATCATATTATATTTCATGGAAAATTTAAAAAAATTTAAAGCCTTGAGAGAAAATTATTTAAATCATCTATCTAAACAAAATTAAAACTGTTAAATGTTAAATATGTCAATAACTGCTGTACATCGCGACAACACCAGCTTTTGAAACAATTTTCAAATCTGGTTAGCCGTTATAACGTACAATGCCACATATAGACATAGGCTTTAAGCTTAAAACACCCCTGTTTGCGTCGACGGTTAAAAACTGATTGTAATGCTTAGTGGGGTGACACATAAATACAATCACTATAGTTCTACTAAATAACAATCAGCGTGCAAGTTTCTACTACAAGCTCGTTAGCTAACAACTGGCAATAGATCACTTGTCATAGCTGCCTTGTTTATGGAACACCTAGGGTTGGCTAGGCAACTTGCCTTCTCTCATATAATATGTGTGCCTAGTTAGCATCTATAATAGGCTAGTCAATTTGTAACGATTACCCGACTACGTCGAAGCAAGAGAACGGTTATAATTTTAATAGTGTATTGGTTTTTATTATCCGTCCAATATTAATTCTGACGACGAGTTTGGTGTAGTAGCTAGAAACCCCTGACTGCTATGCCTAAAAGGTCGCAGGTTCGAATCCCGTTAGGGGCATATCTTTGTATGATCAATACGGACATGTGTACTCGAGTTATGGATATTTGTATTTATTTACAAAAAAAATGTATTTGTGTGTCAATCATCCGGTATACATAATACAAGTCTAGTATGGAACTAGATGGCGTTGGCGTATGTGCAAACATATTTATTTATTACTATTTTTATATTATAAAAAAATTGAGATACCAATTAGTTTGTCTTAGTGTCATACATAAAATAAATAATATTAAGTAGGTAGTTACATAAGAATTATCATAAAACTACGATTTGCTAAAGATATTGATGTAAGATTTGCTAGATCTAAAAGGTTAAGTAAAAATTTAAATATATGTATAGGTCTTAAATAAATAATAAAACGTCTCTATTTCAGGTAAATAGAACCTATATAAAAAAATAATAGTAATTATAGTAATAATAATAATTTAATGTCAGTAATGCCGAATAGGAGCGTTTGTGAAGACAGTACAACTATACCGTTGTCTAATACCACATCTAATACGGCCGATAATGCAATTAGTCTAGACTAGTCTAGAGTCTGAGTTGGTTTTAAAGGACTTAATTTCAATTTAACAATGAATTGTAGGTATTTACATAGACAATATTATTGTGTATAATTAAACATCCGTTTTTTTATGGATAAATAAATTCATGTAGAACAATAATTAGTGCGTGACGCTATTGCATTTATCGAACATCGATACTTTTAATTTATTATTATATTAAATTTCTAATTTTAAGAAAGAGTTGTATTAAATATTAATTTGGAATCATGCGAGTGGTGAAATTTTGTGTCCTGATGGTTATGAGCCCACGCTAATCCATCGATTCCTCTTCCAAAATGCCACAGAGCCCGATCTTCGGCTTTATTCAACCAGTAGCTCCCTCTAGCTGAATGTCGTCCATACAACCCTCCATTTGCCTAATGTCTTCCCTCCAAAACCAGTTTGTTCTAACGATTATTGTTTCCGCGACAAAAATGACTAGCCAATGCGATTTCAGTCTTAGCAAATCTTAGTTCAGAGATTAGTCCTAAATATGTTTTATCGTCAAAATATGTAAGTAAGTAAGTAAATTCTTTGCACATACACACAGCGCCATGTTGTTCCACACTAAGCAACTAGGCTTGTATTATAGATACCAGATGGTTGATAAACACACAAATACATATTTTTTTGTAAATAAATACGTATATAAATGAAAAGCATCCATAACTCGGCGACACGTGTCTGTAATCTTCATACAAACATATGCCCCTAGCGGGATTCGAACCCGCGAACATTTGGTATAGCAGCAGAGCTTCTAACCACTACACCAAACAGGTCGTCACTTAGTATTTGCGCTTAGTATGTAATTTAGTATTTGCGCTACCACAAAGAAATAAATGTCGTTTTTATCTTATAACCGTTTCCTTGCCATAATTTGCCAAATAAGACGCGATTTTGGTAGTTTCACCTCGAATTCATTATTTTATTTACCCATGCCGTTTGCTCAGCTGTCGTCTGGACCTGTGACTGATAAAAACAAGATGAAACTTTTAATTAATAACGAGTAGATACTGTTATTGATAATATTTATGTTTTTATATATACGTTTGTTTCAAATGTATCATCAACAGCCTTATACTGTTAGGGCACAGCCTCCTCTCATTGGGAGAGGGTATGATCCATAATCTATCATGCGGGCCCAATGCGGATTATAATAATAATAATAATAAATGTTTCGGACACTTACACCAATCATCTAGTCCCAAACTAAACAAAGCTTGTGCTATGGATACTAGATAACGGATAAACATACATAAATATTTATATAAACATCCAAGACTCGGGAATAAATGTTCGCATTCATCACACAAACATTTACCCGTCGCGGGATTCGAACCCGCAACCGTTGGTTTCGCTGATAGGGTCACTATCCACTACACCAATCGGTCGTCAATTGGACGATTTGTGCCAGACTAGTATCACCTTACAGTCAGTGTTTTTAAGCTGCCCCTGTAGGTTAATGACTGCCTTCAATTGAAAACAACTGGGACCGACTATTTAACGTGCCTTTGGAAGCACGAAAACACTTGTATTAAAGTGTCACTAGAGGTCACCCATCCAATGACTGACCGCGCCAAACATTGTTTAACTTCGCTAATCGAAACGAATGCGACTGCGCCACGAAAGTTTCAAATGTGTAAAATCGCATATTTGTTAACTCCAGTATGTAATTCCAAGACAATTTAATTCACCTTGTTAAATATTATGCTTCTAGTTTTTCGCTTAAAATCGTAAATGAAGCAGGGTTTTATTATAAAATAGTTTCATCAACAGTATTGTTAACGATTGAGCTGCTTTATTGATTGCTACAAAGATGAAACCACTCTGAGATAGAACTTACAGTAAGCTAAGCCGTTCACCTCTCTTGTAAGTACTTTCTTCTATGACTAAGTTTACAACCTCGCAGTCACACCTCGTTTAATTTAGATTTTAGATTATGGTGTTGTAATAAATCATTAGCCTGACAATACCCTCTGGAAATGGACGATGTTTATATAGTTTTCAGCGTAGACTCGTTCGTATAGTTTTGTAGCTTTTGCGTCAAATATTTTTGTGCGATATTGGGAGGTTTTCACCTTTGTTTAACTTTCTGGCGTTTTTCTTTTGGTTTCCTTTTCGGTCGTACTTTTGTGTTCGAAAATAGCGAGCTGTTTTTTATAGAATTAAGGCTTTTACCTGTCGCAATAATTAATTGTGTTAGCATAGTATAACTCGTACACTACATTACTTTATACTGTTTCTTAGAATGATGGTTTCTATCAGGTGTCGCGTGAAGTTTCTTTGTTTCTAAGTTGATGGTATCGCTGCAGTAAACTTGAGAGTGTTCACCTCGTCTATTTTAGTTGCGGCGTGGGTGACAGAGTGCGTTGTACTCTAGGACTCCTCTAGAGTCATCGGGGTCAAGGACATGGAGATTAGCGACTGAAACGGCAGGTTACCCGCGGTTTTGCTTACAACTCATTAATTTCTTTGGCTTGTTTTGATATTTTATTGTTATCAACATTTTAAATAGAAATCAATTTATCAGAAATATCAATATGGGATCCAAAGTTCAAAGGCTTGAAGATAAAGTAAACCACACATGCCTTATATGGACCTTATAATGCGATTGAGGTGTTTTGAGTGTAGAAATTATATACTCGTACCTACCTGTCTCCGGGTTTGATATAGTAATTATCGCAATAGGAGCGTGGTACGATATTTACGTCACAAAGATAATGTTATGACCTTAAGATAATTATCGGTCGACGACTCGTCTACGTTTATCGATGACTTAAAACAACAAAGCAAGGACATCACATCGCTTGCCCCAGCTTTTGAATAACGATCATTGAACATGGTAAGGACAAATTTTCCTTGAGTGTTCCAGCAACTATACTCGTAGCAATCGTCAAGTTGAGCAATAAGTGTTGGCACAACGACGATAAGTGGCTGGCTGGCTATTTCTGTCAAAGTATTTTATCATTATCTCTGTCTTGTTATCTATAGTGACACAATAAACGAATTCTTGCCCAATCACTTTGGAGTCAAATTAGGATTTCAGTTTTGCCTTTCATAATACAGTTCCGTATGTTTTACGGACTTTGAACATCGGTTGTCCATCACCCTATAATGTAGTTTTTTATTGAAGCTGAATCATCTACTTCAATTTGAAATGTAAGGTATATAGATAATAAAAATAAACAGGGAAAAACTAATTTAAAATGACTAATAAGCAGAATAATGAAGTTCCACGTTTCGTTGCGTCGACGTGTAGATAAATCCATAAGCACGAAGCAGACAAAGCAGCTCGTCTGACGTATGGTATAAATGACCGCTCGGCCTTGTCTAGGCCACGATGACGCCATCTTGCGTGCGGACGAACTCCTTTTATTAGGGCACAAAAGTTGTGGCTGTCCCTCTCTTACGCGTTTATTAAATCTGAAAAGAGAGAACTAGAGATATATGATAGCAATAACTCAATTTAATTATAGAACAAGATAGATGTCAGTTAGAGACGCTACCTCAGGTCAGGACATGACCCTATGAGTATTAGATGGCGATCGTAATATACTTTTTGGATTAATTTCTTAGTTTACCAATAAAATCATAGAACAAGATATAGCTTCCTATTAATGTAACAATATGAATTTCCAATCGCACTGTCGTTCCAGCCAATGCAACCACTCATAGTGTAAGCTGTGCATTGTGTAATTGGCAATTAATTGCGTTGCCAAGGAGACTGCTGTCTGTCTGGCTGACTGATAGCGATAACCGAGAAATGTCTGGGGGCCAAGGGACTCTATTGGACGCTAATTGGTTTGCCAGACGCTTCAGACTGGTTTTATATCTATCCTTTATACCTACCTACCTACTCGTTTAATAATCGAGCAATGTTTCTTTTTATAATTTCGTTTTGTTGTTTAGTGTCCTCGGATTGTGTAGGCATTACTTTAAATAGCCAGCGAGTAATAAAATTCGTTCATTATGTCTTGCTTTCGGGCAAATTAACGAAATGTTAAAATGTACCCTTTTCTTAAAATATACAAATGTGTTTTTTTTATTATGCACAACGCGTTGGTAGGTACTTGACCTCAATTACATCTGATGTTAAGTGAAGATGAGGTTGAAGCGTACTGACCCGGAAACCCCAACACATTTGGGGGACTGGCTATCTTATCTCTGATAACCGGAACACAACAATGCTATTAACCTTGCTGCTTGGCGGCAGATCTAGATAAGATGGTGGTAGCTAGCCAGGCGGACATTTAAAATGCATATAAAATGTTTATAAATCCAGTTTTCATTGCACGTTACATTGGGAAGAAAATTGAACTCATCTTACATATTATCATGTGTGCTGCGGCGACTGAGGCAGAGCGAAGGTACTCATATTGAATTGGGAGCGGCGGACCAGTCCAGCGCGCGAAAGGCGAAATGCTCGCGGGGCCGGTCTCTACAACCGGCTCCGTGAAGGCCGCGCGACTCCCCCCACTTCCCCATCTTACTAGCTAGTGCTAGTGACTGATGATGATTTGTCGATAAAAACTTAATAAGAAAATATAAAACCCCCAGCTTATTGTACCTATCGGCGATAAACACAAAAAATACTTTGTATGAAATTAGTTTACTTGACGACTAATTCAAATTGGAACAATACTTTATAATAAAATTAATTGAAAAGAATGCTTAATCGAAAACGGCAATTCATTCAATAAGTTTAGCCTCTGACGCAGTATGTTATCGCGTCCGCGCCTCGCCCTCGCCGTTGTAAACAAAATGCCAATGACACGGAGGTCGCCCGTCGAGTGTCGAGTCGCTCTATCGATAATGCTCGCTGTTATCGCGCAACACTGGCCGGACTCGCAAGGCCGCGCGACGCGTCGCGTACGTGTACACAAACACGCCCCGGGTCTCGACTACACCTTTTATTTTAAATTTTTAATCTTATCGTTTTAAAAGAGATTAAATTTGTGGGTATTTTAAAATGTAGTATTTTAACATGCCATATAATACCTATTAATTTTTTAGTAGGTAAATGAAATTGTCTTTCAATGATTATTGTTTTAATGAAATTGTTGTTTAAATAACTTAAAATTGATAATATTTTGGTGTTATAATTGTTATTTATAATTCATTGTCTAATTTTTTTATTTTTGTTTCAGGACAAAACAAGATGCTGATTCCACATTCAAATAGAGATCTTCGAGCATTGGAAAAGCAGATGCCCTGGTCTTCCAGTCAATTATCTGCGGGATTCAATACACAAAGAACATGTGAATGCTACACAGAATTTCAATTACGGACCATCATCGCAAGACTGAACCCTACGGATGCCTTAATTAATATGAGGAACAACGCGAGATAATCAAGTATTTTTCTACTTAGAAATTATGAAGAAGAAAGAAAATAATTTGTAAAAATTTTAGAACACGTAACTATTTTTGGATTATATTTTATTTGAAACCTCGACTGTGAATGGTGCTTACTAGTGTAGTGAAGTGAAAAGGTCGATTGTGAATATCGATAGTTGTGGTGATGGTGTGACTGTAGGTGATGGACACCGCGATGACGAGTGAGAGTGACGCGGTAAAGGTGGAGGGGGGGCACGTGTCTGTCACAACTATCAGCATGTCTGGACCGGAGACCAGCAATGGTGAGAGACTATTTTTGTAACACTTATTGTTAGGTGCTTATCCTTTTATGAATTAGATTCAATAATAAAAAGTTAGTAAATAGGTACTGTAACGGTTCACCGCAACCGTGTGAGGATCTCCAATAGTTGAATATCCTTGGAATTATTTTATTTGATAGGTGTATATATTTTCACTGAGAATGGGGCTACATCTTATTTACTTTCCAGCTTATTTATATCCATTTGAATCTTTCGATTTACTCTATTATTAAAATATATTTCTCCTTCTAAATTCTTCTATCCATAACTTCATTTTCCATAATTTTTTTTTCATTTTTCATTTTCATTTTTTATTTATTTTTTCGCGTAAAATGCTATGAAATTTCAACAAGATCCAATTAAAAATATACAATCTCTCATCATTACCTATAGGACCTACCTAATAAAATCTACAAGTTCAGGATTTCCAATTAGTAGGTATCTATGTAGTTAAAGGTTTATTTTTGCATTAAGTAACTAGGTACCCATGCCATGTTCTTCACATAATGGTCCTTTTTTATCACGAATAAAATCAAGAGTTTAGTTACGGTTACATGATCGAGTGACAACTATGAATTTTCCATACATTTTAAGTGTTTTCTTTGTCAATCCAGTTTTAGAGAACACACAAACACGCACCCAGGCGCATTGGCCCCAACCTTGAAATTATGATTCATGTAATGAAATTATAGTTGGAAAAAATTTGGTGATAGCCGACAGGTCGTTGTACCGTAAGGTCACGATTCGATCTCGGCTGGTGTGTTGCCAAATTTTTTTCCTTTCAGTCTATAGTGAGCGTTATACTGTTAGGGTCATACAGTGTTATTTGAGTGATATTTTAATACACCTTTTTTACTTATTACGTGTACCTAGTATTATTGTGATTTCGGGGATGTCCCCTAGTGCGCTAATTACGTTACAGCAGAGTTGCCATTTGTATGATTGAAATCACATTTATGTGTTATAAATATTTTTGACGATTTTATATGCGCACGGAAAATCTACGAGTTTTTATGATTATACAATATCTGATTTTTCTTATTGCTTTAAGATAGTCTGGAAACAATATAATAAACTAAGAAATATTACATAAATAAATAGTGTAAAATGGTTCGTTGCTGGCAAAGCAATCTGCTTAGAAACAGGCGCGACAGTCCAGTCGACAAAAAATGTGAGTAGGTACATTGACGAAAAAAAGTGATTTTACATTTTTTTTAAGCTGGTAGATGCATTTTGTCACTTGGTAGCCCTGTGTCGGCATAGTTAGGTTATTTCCATTGGATGCGAAATGTGCTTTGAGATAGGTAATGTACCTACCTACCTACTGGAAGTTATAATGTACTTTTTATCCGTCATAGGTAGGTATATATGGATATTTGCAGCATCCTGCCTAACCGATTTTAACAAACGAGAAGTGTTGTCACTTCTTACCCGACTGCTCCAGGAAAGAGGGTATAATGTTTTTTTTTTTGGTTAACTGGATACGCGTTTAACCACAATCTCACCTGATGGGAAGTGACGATGTAGCCGAAGATGAAGCACGCGATCTCAGTCGATGTCTATTCACCCTGCTCTTGAAGATCCCAAGGTTGCAGGATTCAGGAAAGACTGACGCCGGAAGTGAGTTCCATGCCTTGGTTGTTCGCATTATGAATGAAGAGTCGGACCGCTTAGTGCGAATGTTCGGTATGGGCGGAATCCCTCCCCGCGCCTAGTAGTCCGAAGGTGAAATGGCGATTTCAAGTCCATGTTATCTCCTGTAGACTTAATCAACTTGACCGTTTTTAAAGTACAGGTTGTAGTTAGACTAGTCTTGATCCTCAATGTGCCATAGGTTACGTTTTATGGTAGGTATAAAACCCCCACACAAAATATTGTTTGGTTTTTAAATCCTCATCCGAATGTCGTGGGCTGTTATGTAAATAAAGTTTAGTATGGCTGCTGTAATTTCAAGAAAAGACGGGGCTTTCGAATTGTTGCAGTCAGCAACACAATTAAGGTAGCAGATCTTTATTTATAAATATATTATAGGTCGGGGAAAGTCTAAAGGGAAATTATTATTCAAGTTGTAACTGAAATTTATCTATCACATAATGACATGATAGGCATAAAAGCATAAAGGCAAAATATTACAAAGTGCAACCAAGACCCTCCAAACATTATCACAAAAATTAAATCTGTTACCTTAATTGTGTTGCCGACTGTACCTACTTGTACCTGATTGTTTGTGTCATGAGATGGGTTTAAATATTATTTTCTTTATTTATTTCTTTCTTTATTGTATAGGTCGTGGGGCGTATCAAATGACAGATAGGTACAACTTGGTACCAGTGTAATTTAAATTTCCTGGAAATAATAATAGGGCTTATTAGTCCAGTAAGTATACACTTTTAACTTCCTATAATCTTAAAGGCCGTGATTTTTTGAGTACCGGTCAGTGACAGACTAAAAATGTTTTCTAATAACGCGGGTAGCTTGCTTTACATATAGGTATTTAGTAATCATTTAATAATATAATAGAGATCTTAGTATTTTCTACAACGCAATGAAGTTCACAGCGGTAACTTTAATTTAATATTGTTGGTTTTATAACTAAATACCTACCGTCTTATTCATAAAAAATTTCAAACGCTTTAAAAGCCTGTTTTAGTTTTAGTGTGTTTTCTCTCTGTAGTTCATAAGAAAATGTTGTAATGACAGAAAGTGACAAAACATACCTACTTTGACTAAAACAGGCTTATAAACCGTTTGTAAATTTTTATGAATAAGAGGGTTATACCTACATACTGTATCTAAAGCAAGCTACAATACAATATAAAAACTCTTCGTTGCAAAAAAGAAAAGGAAATACAGTTACAGAAAGTTACTACAAAATGATTAGAAAATATTTTTATTCTATTATTGATGGGTACTCTATCCTTCTACAAAAAATCATCAGGAACTTTAAGTTTATAGGAAGTTATACCACAAAAATTACGTATTTTACTGGACTATGACACACTTTATCTTGTCTATCTGTTATAGGGGTCTACTCCATCAGAGGGCGGAGTGTGAATTTTGTTTCGACTTAACTTTACTACCGCGTTCACGTTTACGTGACGATTTGTATGAAGAAATGTGCAGCGCCTCTAGCGGATAGTTTGCAAAACGATTTTTTTCATAGATGCTTTTTGCGTAAACGCGAACGCGATGGTAAAGTTAAAAACGAGACAAAACTCGCACTTCGCACACTGTACCTAAATGTATAATAGTGTAACATTATTATTTCAGGTCAGTTCTCGTATAGTTCAAGCGGTGTCCGCATCAGCGTGTCATCTGTTCCACACGACGAAGACTCCACGGATGCAGAAATCTCTAAAATTGACTTCTCACAGCATCAGTACGAGGTAGGTCACGCTGGTGTGTTTCACTGCGCCAGGCTGACGATTGTTCTCTTTGTCCATATCTTATCCATAGTAATAAACTGGCACTGATACTACTGTATTTAAACCCTTCATGTAATAATACAGGATTTCCCCTCTTACTCGTCACAAACGTTAAATCCATTATTTTTAATTATTAAGTATGTACATGACACAACAAATTTATAAAACACAATTAAAAATACCTATATCTTATAGAAAAAATACGCCGTCCAACTCGCTTCCGTGAGGCATAGTATCTAGTACGCTTGCGCTTTGGCCCGCTGAATGCATAAGCTCAGCTGCTGAGCAAAGTAGGCACCAGCTCACATCTCCAGAGGCGTGGACCAGTCTAACGGATAAATCCTTTACAAAATGTTTCGTGTCAGAAGACCACGGGCCCAAAGTCTCCACTGCAAGCGCCGCAAACTCGTGGTTTATAGAGATTGACGCATAATTTGCATTTATCAATTTATTATTATTATTTTTTAATAAAGCTTTGGCTACTATTGTGCAAAGAAACGCATTTGACAATGACAATAATATAATGACAGGACACGGTTCAAGTGTGCTTTCGATGCATCATTTTATAAGTGGCCAGTTGTTATCAATACAGATAGTTTTGATGATAAGTATAAATATATCAGCCTTTGTAGCTACCATGACATATTTAGTATATTTAACCGTCTTCAAAAAAGGAGGAGGTTTCTCAATTTGACCGTTTATATATTTTTTTATGAGTATTCGCGGATCGCTTCGTAGTGAAATAGTTTTTAATCTTAAACTGGCGTGGACGTGGACATGTTCTCTGACGGGTTGAGTGAGTTTAGGAAAGCGGTCTGTGAGTATAGGTCGGGACCCTCATCCTCAAATTGAGGGTTCGTTTCTCACTCAATACATTAACCATCGGTAAACACGCCCGCTCCGGGACAGTACTGCCAACTGAGAGTTAATTATATTATGACTTGTACTCTGTTGTTGTTTCTTGCTGTTTCTTATTGTTCTTTTGTGTTGTTGTAATTCACGTAGTTTATGTTTAATTTTATTATTAAAAATTCAATTGTATCTAATGTACCCAGTTTCTGGAAGGTATTGATTTCTTTGACATTTATTTAATTTCTGAACATGTTTCATATAATATTGTTTAATGTCTACCGCTACAAATATTTGCATGTCGTGGTTACTTATAATTAAGGTGGCGCATGCACTGTGTACAATTGCGTTTTTGCCACATTGGACTGGTATGTGTCAATCTTGTTAGTAATCCTAAAAATAAATAAATAAATAAATAAAATAAATAAACTTTAAAAACCTACTGAAGTCTGTGCCGCTTAGAAAAATATTACTCGCCACATGGACGAATGAGGAAATGGACGAACGGGGACCGAGTAGACGAACGGGGAAATGGACGAAGGGTGCCGAATTGTTCGTACATACTCCCTACTATATGTTCAGCAATAGATGTCCTGTGGCTGATATGATGATACTCCTTACTAATATCATAAATGCGATTCAATTCAATTTATTTGTTAGTTTTTGATTACATGTCGAGTTCATATTCATATTACATCGATCTTCGATCATCCACAACTGATATCGATACATAAAAGTCTCACAAAAATCTTCCTCGTCAAACCGTACAAATTTCAATTATGCAAAAAAAAGAACATATTAGTAAACAAAAGTCAAATTATTATAACTTAAGATTTTTTTTTTATGCATGACGGGTTCGTACTTGACCTCAATCACACCTGATGTTAAGTGAAGATAAAGTCGAAGGTGGAAGCGTACTGACCCGGAAACCCCAACACATTTGGGGGACTGGCTATCTTATCTCTGACAACCGGAACACAACAGTGCTATTAACATTGCTGTTTGGCGGCAGATTTAGATAAGATGGTGGTAGCTAGCCAGGCGGACATTTAAAATGCATATAAAATGTTTATAAATCCAGTTTTCATTGCTCGTTACATTGGGAAGAAAATTAGACTCATCTTACATATTATCATCTGTGCTGCGGCGACTGAGGCCCAGACTGCAACCTCGCCAGACGTTGCTTAACTTCCCTAGTCCGCACCACGAATTCTTCAAACACTATAGAGTATCTATATTATGATTTATAAACCTTTTAGTAGGATCTGATTCCTAGAAGCCCCAACCTACATCTTTCAGGAGTTACAGCTATGAAATGAAATCGATTTAGTCATCTGTCCTCTCTTACTCTCGCGCAAAACCCCGTCAAAATAGATGAATAAAATAAATTCATTAGTCCTGTTCTACGAAAAGAAAAGCGAGGGAAGTCTGATATGTTAGTAATTCAAAAACAATATTTTCTTTTAGGTAAATATGCGCAATAAAAAGAAGCGATCGTCAAGCGGCACGCAGTGCGACAGCCAGGTCTTGGAGCGCGAACGACCCATGTCCTGGGAGGGAGAGCTCTCCGACTCTGAGATGGTCATAGACACTAGCGTCAATAACGGTCAGTATATACTTTAAACAAATACCATAGACTTAATTGCTGGTTGTGATCTCATTAAAATCTGCCCAGTTTGGCGATTAGAGAAGTTCTTTTATGATCACCTCTCCAACTCACCCTCGTTAGCTTATTATCAACCAGTCAACTAGTTTAGGCTATTGCTGCGATATATCTATCCAAACAGTCCAATTTTACCAAATAATCTCAACCATTCAATCAACTAGTCAACTTTTTTGATTTAAAATGTGTTCTTTTATATTCAATATAATTTACCTACTTACAATGCCTTAACTATCACCGAAGAAGGGTTCGGAGCTGTTCATTTACACTGTGCGCGATGTTACAAAAGGCGTTTCTCAAAAGCCTGTATCTTATGGCTACAAGTGTGGTATATATTGCCATTGTATGTAGGGAATAAAAATTAATTTGAAATTTACATACTGTGATAATGTTAAGCGTTGCATGCCACTTTCCACTTCGCCAAGGAGCTGTCTGATATCATCCTTATTATTAATATTCTTATAAGAGAGCCAGTGAAGGTAACCCCATATGATATCAACTTTTAAGGCATCAGGGTTGACAATCTGATAATCTCATTTAAGGGCGATAGTGTGATCTGTGAACAGTTACGTTATAAATGTCACGGGCAGCAATGTTTACCATCACGTGAATATACTGATGCGGATACCAAAGAGATAGATATCTAGCGAATTAGATATAAGTTCAGACTTGATGAATGCGGATCATTTTATACTTCAGATGAGAACAGCAACTCCTTGGACCTGCAGTCGTCGCGGGACTCCATCGATACGCTCCGTAATGTCACCATCAAGACTGAGCCGCTGAAAACCGAGCCTTTCCAGAGCATGGATGATCAAAGGGTCCTGGACCTCAAGTACACTGCACCGTTGCAGACACACCAGAGGAGCCTCAGCATGAACAGGGTACATATTTTGTGTAGCAAGGGAATTCATTATCTAATTTTCTGTTTATAATTATTTAGACAACAGTGATGCAGTCAAATCTGATAAGCTGGCATTGCTTGGATCATTAACCGAGTTTCATCATAAATGTTGTGATTGATGGGATTGTATGTATAGGTGGTAATGAGGGCTTGATGACTGTTGATGTTCAGGGGAGGGGCTTTTTCTTAGTTGCCCATAAGTGATTACACGATGTTAATAGGCACTGTACTGCATGGTGTACTATAGCTCAGCTATAAAGGTAATGTATGACGTCGCCTCATGATATCACCAAATCGAATCCAAAAATATTTTCCTATTTAAAGAAGATTGTGGACGAAATAATGACGGGATAGTTAAATACCCTTTTTCGAGTTTTCAAGACAGGTATCACTTGTTTAGGTTTTTAGGCGACATTCGATTTTTAGGCTTGCGAATAATCTAAGGGAGTAAAACATAACGACAACATGCCCGATAGAACAGGCAACGCATAAAATATAACTGATTTATCTTTAAATAGTGTAGGATATATCTACTTTTGTCTGGTTGCCTGGAAGAGATCGCTTTCAGTGATAAGGTCGCCAAATTGTACATTCTATTCGTGCCACTTTTCTGAAACTGTATTTTCTTTTCTGTTGTGTAATAAAGTGTATTTATATTGTATTGTACTTTTGATAAATACATTGATTAATTATATTTCTTATTCCTCTAAATTGCCTAATTCCTCCAATTGTTTTTCTTAAATACACACTTTCATTGTACAGACACGCAATATTTTATATTTTTTTTGTTATTTTTGAATATAGATAGAGTAGGTAATCACAGGTGACATAAAGATAGTCTATAATCTGAATACTTATACCATTGTGAGCTAATAAAATTTGATATAGGACCACCCGCCGCTATCCCTCAGATATAATTCCCATTCTCCTCTACATTTATACAATCGTCTCTTTCTATTGCAGATATCAGTGTTAACCGACAACGCATCCCTCTCGCTCGCACGGCGGCCGGTTTCCCCTACGAGCAGTGCTAAGTCGCTTATCCTGGAGCAGAACTCCGTTCCCATGATGGTGCAAACTCCCATCGGAGAGGTCCAGAACCTGACTATTAAGAAAGAGACGTTATCAGGTATTTATATCAGATCATAAAAACTAGAGAGATACCTATAACGTTTTTCTTTTTAGCTGATAAGTCTAATCAGAATGTATCTGCGAATCATTTTAATGGCTTTATTGAAATACTCGTATTTAATGTATCTACTTTTTAGTCTATAGGTATGCGGCTTATAAATTCACGATCTTTAATTTGCCAAATGTGGTGGTCAGAGATATCCCCAACATCAGTGGCACAGGGCAGTTTTGTCACAGTGTAGGCAGAATGATAAAATTTGCTATTAAATGAGAAAATATATATACAGTCAATATAAAGCTCGCAAGTGTTTTAGAATATTTCTGTTCACATCAGTATGAATCAGCTGTCTTGAGGATTCGAGGAAAGCTTACAATTTACTGGGAGAGGCACTGCCTTTTTGCCTGTATCGAGGGCACGCCACTGCCAAACATAGGCGTTCCAAATATTAACGCTTTTATTCATAAAAACTACAAACATCTAAACCTGTTCTAAAGTAATTAAATTCTTAGAAAGATGTTTTGTCTCTTTTTTAACTAAAATAGGTTTATTAGTTGCTTGCAGTTTTATGAATAACACATTTTTATCATATTAGATTATATATTTTATTATATTTATTTATATTATAACAACAACATAATTTAAGTATGTATGTCATCGACATGGTTGTTATTTTCTCTATTTATTAGTTGTATGTTTGTTTATAACTACTGTTTTTGTAAGTGTACTCGCTGTCTACTTTTACGTTACCTCATCAATTTGTCTCCTTACTGAGGTTTGCTGGAAGAGATCTCTTATAGACATAAGCTCGCCTTTTGTATATTTTAATATTCTCCTGTTTTTTTGTTTTCTTTGACGTGTATGCTTATATACAATAAAGTGTTAAATAAATAAATAAAATTTAAGGCTTGAAACGGTTTCACCGTTCCAAATATACAGAAATGCACACGCGACAGGGGGTGAGCCCATCGCCGTTAAAACGTGCAAATCTATAGATGTTTCTTGGTGAAAAGTCCCATAGTCACCTTTTACGACACTACGGGAAGAGAGGCGTTGGTATACTTTTTTCGTGCCGAAACCACACTGAACATACCGGATGAGCTTTTTACCGTAAGGAAAAACCTTTGTATCTTTGTATCTGACAAATGTATCTTTTGTGTTTATTTGCAATAAAGGATATTTGAAAAATAGGGCATATTAGGTAAGTGAAATAGAAGGTATTGGCATAGGTAGTTTATTTATTTTTTCAAAACCATCATCGAACAAAGCGTTATTGTGTTATTTCACGGTCGCGTTTGCAGCCTATACTACACACAATTACATCATTAAATTTAAGAAAAATTAAAAGAATTCAGTCGCATATCAAAAAAGGGTCTGCGCGTGTGTTATTGGAAAAAAAACTAAACTACCTATGCAAATACGTTCTATTTCACTTCCCTAATATGCCCCATTTTTTTCCTTGCGGTAAAAAAACTCATCCGGTATATGTACTCGTAAAAGGACCTGTAAATCCCCTTCGTTCGTTCTGTATACCCACTAAAATGTTTTCAGAGATGAAATGCGAGCCTTCCGTTGGCATGGACAAGCTGTTAGGCGCCTTGCACAGTTCACCGCTGCTTGGACGACTGCCTCGAGTGCAGTCTAGTGCTAGCACTGACTCCGCCGTACATTCCATGTACACTCACAGGTAGGCTATTTGGTGAAATACAATTTAATACATAATGTACTGAATATTGCCGAACGGCTCATGTTCATATTAGTCAAGATATATATATTTAGGGGTGTAACTTCCTATAATTTTCAAGGTCCTGATTTTTTGTACACAGACAGAGTACCTACCTATCAGTGATATGTAAAAAATATTTTCTAACGGATCAGGAGTTTGCTTTAGATATAGTGTAGGTATTTAGTTATAAAACCAACAATATTAAATTAAAGTTACCACTGTGCACTTCATTGCGTTGTAGAAGATGCTAAGATCTTCTAAAACTATTTTCTAAAAAATTAATCAACAGATACTTTATATTTTCTAAAAATAGTTTATTGAATCGTGATATTTGCCGTCGGTGAAATTTTTCATAATTGTAAAGAAGTTATTGCTCGATTTTTTTTTAAATAGTTACAGGGGTTCTAAGTATATTCTCCGACGCAATGTAATTCACAGTGGTAAATTAATCATATAGTTTATGTTTTATTATGTATATTATAACCAAAGCAAGCTACCGATTTGTTATAATTTTTTTTTATTCTATCACTGACACGTACTCTATCCATGTGCCAAAAATCACGGCCTTTAAAATTATAGGAAGTTTAAAGTGTATCCTTACTGGACTATATGCTTCAGGGGTTCTGTTATGTAATTTCGTCATTGATTTGTTCTCCTATATAAAATAAAAAATAAATAAATATTTCGGACACTTACTCCAATCTTCTAGTCCAAACTAAGCAAAGCTTATACTATGGATACTAGCTAAGGGATAAACTTACATAAATATTTATAAACATCCAAGGCTCGGGAATACATGTTCGTATTCATCACACAAACATTCACCCCTCTCGGGATTCGAACCCGCAACTCTTGGTTTTGCTGACAGGGCCACACCAATCGGTTGTCAAATAATAATTTGTAATGATATCTGTGAAATCCCTGAAAAGGGACCTGGAGCCGTTTATGCGTTCCCAGGCCCTCCCTATTGCCGAGGAAGGTCGCCGCGGGGTTTTGCTGGGTATCCCTCCCGGTAGGGAGGGGAGTCCCAACATAACTGTCTCGCAGTCCCCCAGGCGAGCGGTAAGCATAACACATTTCCCCGCGTAAAAAAAAGGATACCTCACAACGCTGATAATTCTGTTAGAACCAAAGTTTTTGATTATACGCACATTCCGAGCATTACAAGTAACATTAAAATAATGTGTTATATATAAGTTATTATAATTAAATAATGTGTTTTAATAAAAGTACATAATTTTGTTTCAGTGTGTACAGTAGTCCTTCGGCAAGTCCCCGAGCGTCGAGGCACTACACGCCGTCCCTCTCACGCAACAACAGCGACGCATCGCACTCTTCCTGTTACTCCTACAGCTCGGAGTTCTCGCCGACACATTCTCCTGTGCAGGTATTTAATCTTCTTACTGCGCTAGATTAATATAATATAATATTAATCTAGCAACTATAGGCTTGTATGGTGGATACCAGATGGTTGATGTACTACATAAATACATTTGTGTTTGTATTTTTGTAAATAAATACTTATTATAAATGAAAACATCCATAACTCGGGTACACATGTCCGTATTCATCATACAAACATATGCCTCTAGCGGGATTCGAACCCGCGACCTTTTGGTATAGTGGTCAGAGTTTCTAACCACTACACCAAAGAGGTCGTCGTAGATTGAAACTGAGATGATAGATAGATAGATAGATAAAAAGTTTATTGCATAAACTGGCACACATACAAAGGAGAAACATGAACAAATAAGAAAACAAGAGACAAAAATAATAGGTAGTAGGTAGTACATAGGAGGAGGAATGTTATTCCAGCACTTCGTCGCACTGTAGCGGAAACTGCCGGTAAATGCTACTGTACGGTGCAAGCTTATTGCCAATGGGTTACGATTATATCTAGTATTATATCTATCGTGAAAAGGGGAGAATTGAAGCTTGTTAAATAGGTACTCTGGCTTCTTGAACTTCATAACGTCGAACATTAAACACGCCAGGTGCAGCTGTCTGCGCGAATCCATATTCAACATTGATGCATTGTTGATATACGGTGTAACGTGACTTCGTGGCGGAATCGAGAAACAGAACCGACAGCATGCATTCTGCACTCGTTGTATCAGTTTCTGCGTCTTAGCGTAAAGACGAGGACCATACAAAATATCAGCGTAATTTAGTTTGGACAGTATCAAAGATTCACAGAGAGTAATCCGCACCTTCTCAGCCTGCGATAAGAAACACGAAGAAACATATTGTGATTTATTTGGTCAATATTGGCCACCATTTATAATTTCATTATCAGCCCGTAAACATCCCACTGCTGCGATATCGGTCTTCCGTCGTATAATGAGGGAGTATGGGCCATACGCAGGCCCACCACGCAGGCCCAATGCGGGTTGGGGTCTTGACATGCCTTTGAATTTTTATTTCTCAGGCATGCAGATTTCCTTACAATGTTTTCCTTCACCGTTTTAAGAGCAGTCGGATAAATGCACATAACTAATTAAATTAAATTTAAAAAATCATTGGTATATATGGTCTGCTTGGTAATCGAACCCGGACCTCCCAAATTAGGAGACCGATGCTATCTATAATAGCTTCTACAAAATGTGACCGACCGGACCGCCGACAGATTGGTGTAGTAGGTAGTTCCAATGGTTGCCAGTTCGAAACCATCTCTAAGATCACACGTCGGAACGTTCCTCTATCTGTACAGCTTGTGTGATAAAGTGATGTATACACATTGCGGTGGATAAATTATCCAATCTTCGATAAATTTACTTTTGAATTATTTGCAATCGTAATCTACAAATCCTATTTATCATACTATCATGTTTCACTGACGTAGGAATTAATGTAACCTCGACCCTTTTAAAGTTATACATATACATACAGGGTGTAATGTAATTCGTGTAATTCCTGATTACTGGTGAATCCACTCCGGACTTCGAACAAGTTTCCACTAGGAACCATAGCCGAATTCAGCCGAAAATTGTTGGATTTCCTTATTAAAGGTGGTTTCAGAATGGTTTACTTTGTGTGGGTAATCGAAAACTTTTGATGGAATTCGACTATGGTTATTTGGGGAAAGTTGTTCGTCATCAGGAGTGGAGCCACCAGTTAACGGGCATTACATTAAAATTCACCCTGTATAGTTGAAAATCGAACAGGTGACCCTAGAAATATTTGGAAAATTTCGTTTTAAAAAACTGATAAAGAGCTTTTTTTTAGAATGTATATTAAACATTTTTCACGGTTCCAGAGCCGGCATCCCCACGTGGTATACCGCGAGGCGACAGCAGGCGCGGTGTTTCCCGCGTCGCCAGCTCACGACGAGGACGCGGAGACGGACGAAAGGCTGCACCATCACCAGGGAATCAGTCGGCAGCAGCTCATCAACAGGTACCTACTTTGGCATCAGGCGATTGGGAACTGTACTACTAAATATAGTGTTGTACTGTATTTCGGGTCTGGGTACTATATCATCAACAGCCTTACACGTCCCTACTGTTGGAGCACCGCCTCCTCGCACTGGGAGAGGATATGGGCCATAATCCACCACTCGGGCCCAGTGCGGATTGTCACTGTGTGTGTGCGGACTGGTGGCCACCTGATAGGCATGGTTTTATGCCCCGTCTCCCGACTTTGCTTAACGACTGCCTTCAATTGAAAACAACCCTGATTGACTACATAACGTGTCCCGCAAAGCACAGAAACACATTGCTTATATTGCATATTGTGGTTATTATACCGTTTGAGTTTTTGCCGTAACGAAAAAAATTGGGTATATTAGGTATTGGCACAGGTAGTTTTATTTTCGTCGAATAAAGTTTAAGTCGAATAAAGCGTTAATTGTGTCATTTGACGGTCGCGTTTGTAGCGTATTCCGCATAGTTACATCATTAAATAAAGAAAATTTAAAGAAAATATGAGTTCCAAATAAATTTTGAATCCCGCCAGTCGCATATGAAAAACCAACGTTTTTGCATGCGTTTTTGAAAAAAAAAATTAACTAACTATGCCAATAACTTCTATTTCACGTACCTACCTAATATGCCCAATTTTTTTCCTTAGGATAAAAAAACTCATTCGGTATAAACAAAACAATGTTATTGTGGCTAGAATTTGTGTGAATTTACACTACGGTTGGCATCTGATCGCAGTATGATTATATGTTGGGGTATATTAAATACTAAATTTGACAACTGAATAATGCTAAATTAGAAAATAAGTTAACTAATAAAATGTTTGCATGCCACATCACTGGTAGAACATAAGATCCTCAAACTAATTTGCGACCTTATAACTATGTTCTTGCAAATAAACTATTCTATTCTATTAAAAATCTAAATTAAGCACATAAGTACATTTTATCGAATCGTAACTAACACTTTTACGAGATAAGGAATTTCAATGACATAATAATATGTAGTATAAGTAATTAAATTACCATAGTATGACCCCTCGATATTGCATGCACTTTACATCTGCTACTCGTACGGCATTCAATACTACTGTCGAACCAGATTCATCCTAATGCGAGAGTATCGACCGGCAGTGCTCGCGGGCAACTAATGCTTCGATTTAATTCTATAATATGTCTATTCCTTAAAGTAAAGTGGCAGAAGCACTTGAAAACAATGGAGATCAGTCGGCAGTAGCACGGAGGAGTGGTTAAGCTGTAGCATCAGTGTTATTTGATGCGTCAAAAAAGGCCTATATCACTTTACTTTTTATAAATAACATAATCTTTCCCCAGCCCATGCCCGATCTGCGGCGATAAGATCAGCGGGTTCCACTACGGCATATTCTCGTGCGAGTCGTGCAAGGGGTTCTTCAAGCGGACCGTGCAGAACCGAAAGAACTACATGTGTCTCAGGGGAGGCAATTGTCCCGTAACTGTCGCCACGCGGAAGAAATGTCCCGCGTGCCGGTTCGACAAGTGTTTGGGATGCGGCATGAAGTTGGAAGGTTAGTGGAGAATGTATGCTTATATCGTAGGTTTCTATTTCCAGCTTCTAAGGTCTTTAGCATCGTAGCGCGAGAACCCAATGATTTTACTGCAGTTTCTTTGTTGGTATTTTCAAAGGCGTTTACCTGCTAATCAACCCTCTTATTGTCTGTTTTCAACGGTAATGAACATCATCACCAACTGTCACATTCGACTAATAGTAATGATTGGATCTACCCATGGTAAAGTATAGCGCAATGAAGTTCGATACCAATTTATAGCTGTCGGTGTTTGCGTCATATAAAAAATAACAAAAATTAAAATTTGGAAAACCATAGACCAAAACATAATTATTTAATCCAGGCATGACAACTGTATTAATTCTGTGTTAAAAGTTAAATATCTTGATAACCTGTTTGGTGTAGGTTTGGTTAGAAACTCTGACCACTATACAAAAAGGTCGCGGGTTCGAATCCTGCTAGGGGCATATGTTTGTTTGATGAATACTTTATAATAAGTATTTATTTACAAAAAAAAATGTATAAATGTATTTATGTAGTATAACAACCGTCTGATATTCACAACATAAGCCTGCTTAATGTGGAACTAAACGGCTTTGTGTGTCAAAAAAAAATCTTCGTAATAGCTGAGCTGAGTAAAACTGTACTTACATCGGACCACTCATTATTGAGATTGAGAGAGAACAAAGACTGGACACACACACACACCAACACACGCAACGTCATCAAACACATTACACTCGTCGTTTTTTAAACGTTAATGGCGTTCAAAGGACCTTTTCTAAAGATTGTCTAAATTCAACCTTCCCGTACAGCGATAAGGGAAGACAGAACGCGCGGCGGCCGCTCCACGTACCAGTGTTCGTACTCGCTGTCGGGCGCGGCGTCCACGGGCTCGCTGCTGTCCGCCCACGTGCCCACCACGCTGCGACACGCCTCCAGCCTCACTTGTGTAAGTCTTTCTTATCTATCAATATTACCTATGATTATGGTTAGCTTTTTAGGCGGGAACTCAGCGAGTGATGTTGCATTTTTGTTTTTATTTCTTATAATTTGTGCATTCTGAGTTTTGAAGCTTAATATTGGCTGAATATTGTGCAGCAAAAGTCAGTGACGGTATACAAGTGAAAGTGAAATTAAATTTTAAAATGAACCACCAAAAATTAGCAAAATGACCGACTTCTATAGGCCTTTAAATTTTAAAGCAATTATATCACAGAAATTATTAGCAAAAGTCTATTATAAAATCACTGACTATTTGAATGATAAGCAAGCATGGACATAGCTGTCTGATTATTCATATAGTTAACAAATCACAAATTGTAACCCACAATTTGTTTAAAAGAGCGACCCTAGAGTTTCTTGGTCGTTCTTCTCTGGGGAGACAGCTTTGTGAATGAGCAGTAAATTTAAATGTAATATTAATAGTGCCGTTTTCAAGTGATAAATAAATATTTCGGACACTTACACCAATCATCTAGTTCCAAACTAAGCAAAGCTTGTGCTATGGATACAAGATAAACGGATAAACATACATAAATATTTATATAAACATCCAAGACTCGGGAATAAATGTTCGTATTCATCACACAAACATTTACCCCTCGCGGGATTCGAACCCGCAACCGTTGGTTTCGCTGATAGGGTCACTATCCACTACACCAATCGGTCGGTGATGAAATAAAATATTTTGATTTGATTTGATTCTCTAAAGTGCACCATCAGATCTTTTCCAGACTATATAGAACTTTTCTGAGGGTTCACCCATTTAGATTACAGACCTTTTTACAGCTCTTCCTAAGATTAGGGCATGGTATTATACATTACATTAAATAGACATAACATAGAGTATAACGTAACTTGTTACGACGCAATTTCATTCCTATTTATTTTATAGGTAAATGGTCCGGGCTCGTACAACAGTCGGGGAGAGCCCAGCAATAGCCGACTGACGCCTGACATACCACCATTATTACAGGTACCTATTCTACAGTGTCTAATTACCACAGATCGGAGCGGGATTGATTATCTTTACAAGTTATATTCGACCGTATTTCTCATACAATGACTATGAAAGTTAATCCATTTACATCGTTTTTAAATTGGGGAAATACGGTAAAATTCAGCATTAGTATTGGAGAGTCCAATGCCAATGTTTTACTTTTTTCTCAGTGCAATATTGTTGATGCGTGATACGAAAACAGATTGGGATTAAATTAAAATGTGTGATTTACCAGGCCCGGGCGACAAGGTAGTTTGTTTGGGTGATTCGATATACATGTAATTCAAATAAGTGTCACTAGAGGGCGTGCGTTGAATTCTTTGTACAAGAAATTATTAAGAGAAGAAGCCTTTATTAAATCATTTTGCGCGTCCTTACTTCCGATAATTTGATTTATATGTCGGAGAACGCGGGGGTTGGTAACGACTGAGATGATACCAACCTTTCTGGTGCTATGGGGTTCATAACAGTAAGTGTCAAGTTACTAAAGACGAATAGGATATATGAATGATAAGATAGTTGAGTGAGCATGGAACTTGAGATGCTAACCAGTGAAGGGTAAACGTATTTGCATGCCCCTCACGCCGCCCAACTCGCTCCTTGCATACAATACGTCATCCACGTGTAATGGAAATATCTTGTTCCCCAGGAAATAATGGATGTGGAACACCTATGGCAGTACAACGAGTCGGAGTTAAACAGGCTGGGCAAATCGCCCGGCAGTCCCTCCGCGAACCCGTTGCTGGCTGCTAGTGGTATCACCGCGCAGAATTCCAGCCCCGACTTCCTAGCTGACCTATGCAATATAGCAGACCACAGGCTGTATAAGATCGTCAAATGGTGCAAGAGTCTGCCGCTCTTCAAGAATATTTCTGTGAGTATCCATCAGCCAATACCTAAGTCCTCTGATGGTGTCACTTGATTATCATCGCGCTGAAGAGATAGCTAACCGAAAACAATTGCGCTTCGAATGTATCACCCCGGAATATACATAGATTATGAATGTGTTGCGTGTAACTCGACAATAGTTAGATTCTGTTGATGATTAATTTTTGAAAAATTAATATTCATAGCCAGGAATCGAACCCGTTGATTTTGAAAAAAAAAAACACAAGTATTATTACACCGTTCGATAATGTCGCTAATAAGGAACGAATTCTGGGAAGTAATGACATACGGCAAACTTAAGGATATAGCTCATTTTTAACAAAAAATCATTTTTTGTCTTATTAAATTACCTATTAAAACTTAACTGATCAATTGTTCAAAATGATGATCATTGTTCTCGATACATAGCTGGATTCGACTTCTCAAAGATTGTACTGCATCCAGCATTATAATATTATTGATTTCATTTAGAATATTTTCCAAAGATCGTTTCAAGTCATCAATTGCATTAAACGTGGATTTGTAGATTTCATTTTTTACATAATAATATATTTTGGGGTTTTTTCGAGTCTACCCTCATCTCGCTTTATTCGCATTTTCTTATCTAACTTGTGTCCGTTGGTTACAGATCGACGATCAGATCTGCCTGCTGATCAACAGCTGGTGCGAGTTGCTGGTGCTGTCGTGCTGCTACCGCGGTGTGAGCACGCCGGGGGAGGTGCGGGTGGGCGGGGGTAGGGGCATCACGCTACACCAGAGCGCCAAGTTAGTGTACACCATACACTTTTTCCAAGATCAATGATACTGTATTATGATGAAATCGTGAAGGACCTTTATCAAACATGTTTCATCACATCCTCTGTGGCTCAATGTGTACAACATAACGTTTACAAAACGGTGGTCGCGGGTTCGATTCCCAGCGGAGTACATTTAATAAAAAAAAGTCAGCTGGTTTCTAATATTTTATTGAAAAAAGCGTATTAACAAGTAGTGTGCAATAATCATGTGGATTGTTACTTATTTTTATATTATATTTATACCTCATGTTGCGACGAGAGTAATTTAGATGGTGTATGCTTTAGCTCAAAATTACATTAAAACTTACCTCCCAAGCCAAAGACATGTTAGGGTTATGCTCAATTATGACTGTGAAGTGAAATAAAGTATTTTGTGTATAATACCGTATGGCTTTACAATTATTATGATTATATTGTTACAGATTGGGTCTCACGCCGTGTATAGAGCGAATGCTCAGTTTCACCGACCACCTGCGAAGGTTGCGGGTGGACCGATACGAATACGTCGCCTTGAAGGTCATCGTACTGCTCACTTCAGGTATTTGTTTTTGTCAAAAAATCAGTAAGTGACAGGTTTTATATTCAGAAATTGGCGACGGAATGTAACTTAGGCTTAAAGAATCTTTATTTCTCAAAAAGAATTATAATTAAATTTTATGAGAAATGCTATAACTAACACTAAATAATATGTGAGTATCATGCAACTTATAATAAGTTGGTTCTATTAGCTTTGCAACTACGAATAGGCACACCAGTGAACACGGAGCTTTGATGCAAGCGGGTGATACTGCGCTCGCACATGGTTCGCTGGTCACTTGAACGAACACAGTTTACAAAACTAATTCCGGGTTCTATAACTTCAACAAGGTAAAAAAGGTAGAAAAATTTCGTTAAATCAATATATTTCACTTTTCTTAAACCATGAAAAGCCAGTGATATACTTCTACTAGATGTTTATAATAATTCCTAGCGTCCCACAGGTACGAGAAAGTTTTGAATGTCGTTAAGAACTTTTTAATACAGTTGCTCAAAAAGTGGCATATTGCAGGGACGTATAGCGTGCGGGAAGTGGGATTTCCCGAACTAGTGCTTTTTCTTTGCAAACTGTCAAAATAATGTCTATTGTAAAGAAAAAACCAACCATGAAGTTTTTACTAAAAAAATTCATAGAAGTTTTTATGATTTATGCAAATATTTCTAAAAAAAGCTACTAATTTGTTTCAATATCAGATTTAAAAGTAAATTTAATTGAAATTTAAACATTAAATTAATATTAGTATCGGCCAAATTTATTAATATAAAAAAGTTGGCTGTATGACGTATACTGCCATAGTCTCTCCTTGTATTCTTTTACGGTTGGCGCCATTTTCCAATTTTAATAGTTTGTCTCAAACAGTAAATATGCAACCTAAAACTTCCCCAGTTACTATAAAAAACTGTACCAATTTCAATGTATATGTGAATTATAACTTTTGTAAGAAATAAATGATTAGTTAGTTGAGTTTATTGTGTTTTTATTATTTTATTAAATTGCTTAATTTTTTCGCAACTGTATTAAAAATAGTCGTTCAGTACACGTGCGGAACCGTCATTGCAACTCGTTCAGACTGTCAACCCTCACCTTCGGCTGCGCCTCGGCTCGGGTGACATTTGTCGGAACTCTTTGCAATGACAGGCTTTCCGCACTTGTATTGAAATATACTATTACCATTTTTAAAACAGATGCGCCAGAGTTGCGTGAAGCGGAGAAAGTGCGTGCGTCACAGGAGAAGGCGCTGGCCGCGCTGCAAGCTTACACAGCCACTCACTCGCCCGACACGCCGGCCAAGTTCGGTGAGCTACTGCTGCGCATACCCGAGCTACAACGGACTTGTCAGGTGAGTAGTAACGCGCCGCCTAAAACCGCGATGCACTCAGCCAATACGGCAGTCAGCTCTACTGACCCCGACCTACGCGGACTTGTCAGGTGAGTACTAGCACGCAAGCTGATACCACGATGCACTCCGTCAATACACCAGTCAGTCACCAGCTACTGCTGCGCATACCCGAGTTACAGTGGACTTGTCAGGTGAGTAACCCTCGACCTGATACTGCGATGCATTCGGTCATTACGCCGGCCAAGTTCGGGGATATACTGCTGGGCATACCCGAGCTACAGCGGATTTGTCAGGTGAGTAACCCTCGACCTGATACTGCATTGCATTCGGTCATTACGTCGGCCAAGTTTGGGGATATACTACTGGGCATACCCGAGCGGCCTCGGACTTGTCAGGTAAGTATTCACCCGCAACCTGATATTGCAATGCACTCGATCATTACGCCAGCAAAGTTCGGAATGCTACTGCTGCAACGGTTGTGTCAAATGAGTACCTATACCGCGCAATCTGATAACGTGACGCGATTGTTAACATTATGCTGAGTCAAATCCATTTAATTAGCTTGATATAAGGCTTACGACGCATAATAATTATCTTATTTAACATTTGCAATATTTATGTATCTTGTATTTGTCCAGAATTTATCCCCTTTCCACTATTCTTTGACGAACTGTCAATTACTTATGAAGAAAGTAAAAATTACATACTTAAAATGTCTTAACCAGTAGTCTCTGTTAACTTGTTAAAGGTTACCGTTACAAAAACTAATAAGATCTTTGTCATTTACAGTTCTTCATGCAAGTCGGCAAGGAGATGCTCAACCCCGCTAACAAAAACAAAGATGGCGACGGACCAAGCTTCAATCTCCTCATGGAACTCTTGAGGGGCGACCATTGACTGTGACTTTGAACCGACTGCCTTGACTTTTGATATCGGAGGTATAATAATTGCTCAAGAATAAAGAATTAAATTCTTGTTTACAACAGTGACTACTTTAAGTCTTGCTTTAAGCATTTTTGAAATAAATGGACAATATTTTTTAGGAGGTGTACTCAGTGGCATGCCGGGATTTGCGGCCGAGTAGTGAAATTCACTAAGATTTTAAGTAACTAATCAAACACGGTATAAGCAATTCTTCCATTGCTATGTGTTCTAGTAAGAATATTGTGTAGCGAAGTCCAAGTATTTCTTGTTTGGAATTGAAACAACTGAAGTGCGCATCGAAAATTGCATCCATACAAAATATTGCTTCATAAAAACGAAAATATTTTTAATATACTCGTATTACATTATCATTACTGTGCCAACGTAGTTTATTGTACTGATTAACATGAAATTGCATTTATTTTTTTACAATCTCTATAAGTCTCTCGAAAGTATTTTCTCAATATATTTTTAAAGCCTATTTATACCTTTGTAATTTGTATATGTATTTAACTTATACTCATAGAAAAGACTCCTTAAACAAGGCCCACTATTAAAAGTTTGTTCAAAAGGACCTATGTATGTATGTACAAGCTTAAACTATGCCCCAATTTGGCTTCGTGCTTCATTCATACCATGTATATTTGTAGCAGATAGTCCAAGTGTGCTTAAAAATATGCAGCGCTAGCTAAATATTTACTAGCTAGCGGAGTAGAACTACGAAGCAGTCATGCGGGTCCACAATATTATACTAATTAAAAAAGTTTTTAATACCCCATGTATGTAAAAAGGATATTACAATTTTAAAAACGAATGAGATCTCAAGTGTTATTTATTACTCGAATATTTTATGAAAAGTATTTCTCGGGGTCACTCGTAAAATCTGCTGACCGTCCCTTTTCTTTTTTGGTTAGTAAATAGCAATCTGAGATATGTAATTAAATCTCTTAACTCCTGCAAGCGTCAGACTCGTCTCCATTGGTGTGATCGAAAAAGAAATAATCTTTCTGACTGACTGATCATACATGACAATACTTCGGACAGTAGTCCCCTACTGTCTTATCTCAAACTAAGCATGTATAGCATATCTTAGTACTAATACATAATGTAATAATATTAACTGTCTATACTAGCTATAATTATTGTCTATAACTGTTGTCCGGTTGTTACGTAAACTTAGAATGAAATTGTCACTGCCACACAATGCTTTTATGTACGTAATTATACTTATGTAAGGAAACGGGAACAATTACTGGATAGATAATATACGAATGACTGTCATTAAACGTTTTCGGTGACCGTTAATCGAACTGCAAAATATTGGTCAAACAACCGACTTCGAATAGGTTTGCATTCTTCAGCTCCGTCATGCATCATTAGATGTTCACCAAAATATGGGCCCACTATGAAAGTCTAGACCAACTAAATTTTTTTTCGAAATTTATGGAGCATTAAAATAGTCGAATTGAGAACGTTCTTTTTCGAAGTTGGTTAAAAGCGAAAGAAATTGTTTCTGAATACCTAGATAGAGCTAGAGATGCTGAACTGATGACTGGATAGTAGATGAGGTATTTCGCAATTTTCAAATCATTTTTTGACTGGCATCTTGCCTCGTGATCGTCGTGATCGATCATACGTAGTAGATCTTGCACGATAAAGTCATTTAAAGGGTGGTATTGGAGATTGATAGATTGTCATTCGTTTCATACAAAGCCCGACTCCCGAATTTAAATGCACAGACATTTACTTGAGCAAATTAATTCATTAGAGGTTTTATCTGTGGAACAATATTTTTGTCCACATATTAACGGGAAATATATATTTTCCCTTATGTAAATTATATACCAAGTAGTTTAAATGTTTAATAAATAGCAAAGTTGTAATTTTCAATGTGTTATCATGTGTAACTATATATGTAAAGACATAAACAATTGCATTATTATTTATTGTAATTAAATCCCATTTTGAGGGAGATTTGTAATCATTGCCATTTCGATTAAGTTAATGTGTAAAGCTATTTAGTGTGTAGTTAATTCTGAGGGTTAAACTTTCAGATAATAAGTGAAATTTGTTCTGAAGTTATAGAAATTTCAACAAATTTCTGACGTTTTGTTTCTTTCGATTTTTCAGAATCATAGTGCTATTTATTTTTGTGTGTTTCTTTATGGAATTGTAATGAATGGCTCATTCACACGTTAGTCCAACTTGTGTAAAAAGTAGTGACGTAGACGGAATAGATACCATTGCCGTGTGGATTATACAAGTTGTTTTGCATTCTCTATATTCAATCAGGCATTCTTACCTACTGTTAAAAAGATATAATTTATGTACAATAGAAAAAAAGGAGATATTTACAAGAAATTTAAAAAAATTAAAAAGAAATACAACATGTTAATACTGGATATAAAGCATAAAATAATTATTTTGCCTACACCCGGCTGAGGTCCTATGGTGCAATGACCTGTGACACCGCACCAATCAGCAGACTACGAGTACCTATCTCTAGGTAACTACGGGTCAGCACGAATTATTATTAGATTTGTAATTTAATAATGATAATAATTTTAATAATGTATAATAATTACTACCTCCATAATTACTAATCAACAGAGAGTATGCAAAACAAACGTGACAAAAAATCTAATTTGGCCTAATTTTGATTGGACACTCGTGTGGATGGAGCGTTATTGATGGTGCAATAATCACATAGAATAAACTGTTAAATTAAAAAAAAAATCTCACGCTACTTTATTCTACGTTCCATGCACATTTTTTTATATATATATTATATAAGCCGCTAGATGCGGCTTCGAAAACCAGTCATTCACTGCCGACATTGAATTAAGACGTTGCTGTAAGCACATTAGACTTGTTGCAATATACTTATGTTATTAAAAAAAATATTCTCAGTTAAGTATACCTACTTCCAATCATGAAGTTGTAGATAACGGTGCAGGTCACATTTCTATACCTAAGTGAGGTCGGAGAATTTGATCTAAGTTCCCCCTTCTGGTAGTCCGAAGCTACTCTTGTTAGAAAGGGAAGGGACACATGTTGTAGGTATTGAGTGTTTCCTTAGCCGATTTCTATAACTTGGTGCTTACTAAAGTCAAATTAACTTGTCACCTCGCGCCATAACGTTATAGGTGTGCAAAACTAAATACATAATTTATTTTATATATATACATAAATTATATTGACTGCCAGGGCTTGAGATCTAGACATTTTACAAAAAAATGGATCTTAACTCTAATGTAATAAAGTTTGGTTGGTGATAATCAATTTTAAAACTGACTAACTCAAAGCTATAGCCATAGCAATGCATTGTTCGTCCTTATCATTGTGTTACGCTGTGACAATGACGAACAGAGCATTGACGTCATAAACGATTGCAATTCCCAAAGCAATTGAGTTAGACCTTCTGACTACTGACCAGCTACCAATATCTTATGCTTAGCGCTTTGACATATTAGCCCCAAATAAGTTAAGAGTTCTGCATGAGCGCGCTTCTACTTTCAGTCTCATCTTGATTGTATATGTGATTGGTTGGCTTATCGCTCTTTCGGCAATTTAACGGTTTCTCAATGGTCAACGTAATCGATGACGATACCGATGAGGTTACCTAATCTAAGAGCAGGTGTGATCGAAGTCAAGCGCTTCTCGTTCGCTCGACATTTCAGAGTCGATAGATATCACTATGTTTGTCACTTTTGCACTCGCATGTAATTGTGACATACCAATGTCTGTCGACATAAATCTCGAACGAGTGAGAATCACCGCCCTGACCCGTTGTACATAAAACAAAGTTCATTTTGCCTTGGTACTGTAGTTAGATATCAAGAAAAGAAAATATAATGAGATATGTATGCCCGCAATGGCAGTTACTATAATTTTCGGGACGATTTTACTGACATGACACAGCGAGATGTCGAGTTAATTTGACAGTATAGTACTTAGAATTAATTAAAATAATTTCTTAAATATGCTAGTATAAAATACTGTATAGAACTGCCTTAACTTCAGACATTAGTGTTATTCAACGAGGAAAAGAGTATTCCAACGATACGTAATTTGTTTTAAAAACTCACTTTTCTTTGTATTTAAGTTCTTCCCGTTGGCTCGGCGCAGGAATATATTGGAATATGTGCAATGAATGTCAGTTTTTTGAATGAATCTATATACTTATGCACTCATAGACACAAACTGTATCAAAGAGTTAAAATGCCAAGCTAAATGCAAGCCCATTAGACTGATTTGCTTGAAATTTTAGTATCTAGTTACATAACAACGCTGTTATGTCGAACTCAAAAAAAAATCTTCAATATAGGATACAAAATATCACTTATTAACACATTACATATAGACATATAGAACGCCTATAGACGTAATAACAATAAAACATCGATTGTGTCTGATTCATTGTCCATGAACGTGTTAAAAGTCAACATCATTTTTATAGATTCGATCAGGAGTGATTTTTTTGAACAAAATTTATTGAAATAGAGAAAAATTTGCTCTTAAATTGAAGAGAGAGATAAATCTACGAGCGTGTGTTTACGAAATTTTTTTATCAATTCTACTTGGGCAGACGATCTTCCATGATTTCGCTGAGTTGTAAAAAACCACAAGCTCAAGGATTTCTACCTCGGAATTACAACTTTGATGCAGTTTTCAATTTGTCTACGGGCATAGTTACAACGTTGAACGTCCATAAATTCTCAATTCATTATAGAAATATCTCATTTCAGTTAGAATCAAAGAGATTATTTAATTTTACTATTTGGTTAGAATATTCAAGACAACGACATCTGTCCAGATTTCCGGAAGGGTTTTAAACGATTAGAACAATTATCGTTTTTGATATCGGTGATAGCGCTTTTATATTGCATAAAACTGAACTATTTGAATTGATATAACTATTGACTGATTTATAAAATATAAATTGGCAAAACACGGTGAAGTCGCACGAACAGTAGGAGGCGAAGCTACCTTCAACTTTGTCGCCTGATCTTGTTGCCAGACGGTGTTCTGAATTGCTCAGAGAGTGTAGTTAATCTTTGATAAGATAATTTCAGTCATATAATGTCACTGTAAGAAATTAAAGTTTGATAATCCTGCAGGACACAAACAGCGTCACCGTGAGTTTTGAGTCAACAGCTAAAGACCCTGGTCAGTTCTACATTATAAAATGCAGTAGATACTATTTTGTAGCAGGTCTACTATGATCTTAAATTCATTCAAATGCCGTTAGGTAAATGACACCTACGTATACTTATAATCCAGTACTAGAAATAGGCCTATTCCAGAGTGTATCACTGGATAGATGTTCGGTTTTCCGTTTTCATATTTTATGATGTTTGCTGAGACGTGATCTCCACACTAGAGCTCGTTTCGCCAAACAAAACAGCGATATGTAGCGAGCCCTTTACCGTTTCAGCTTAACAAGTCTCTGAGCTATGCGCTATGGTAGCAACTGCCGTTCTCTAGCGGATTATCTCATTTCCGGTGTTATCCCGCAGAGAAATTGTTCTCGTCCCTCTTAAACTGGACGGCATTTGAATGGAATAATAGTTAGTGACCAGGCCAACCCTGTAGGATGATATTTAATGATTCAATAATGTATCTGGTACTGCTTTTTTAACGGACATAAGTACTTCAATTTATTGTATTTTAGTTTTTAATGTATCAGCTCACATAATATATGTAACTTAGGGCTTGAAATATTTCCAAACAATGTGCCACATTTAACGTAATGTATCGACAATGAGATTATTGTGATTCTATTATTTTCGCAGTCGCAAAATTTTGCCAATATTTTATATCGGAACTTAGTGGCATCTAGTTGTGTAGTATCTTTACTGAACTGATAAATGTAAGTGATTGTAGCTGTAAGGTATTATTTTTGTATTCAGTAAAGTAGTTTAGTATGTCTGTCTAAGCAGAAGGGATGTCTGAGAGTCCGAATAATTTTTATATTAAAAATTACAAGGATAGAAAGAATGTTAACACGTCCAATATTTTGTATTTTTACGTTTGTTATGTTCTATAAGTATTATAATGATATTTTATTCTTTATTTTGTAGAATTATGGACAGATTTTTTTTATATATAGAGCAAAAAAAATAAATACAACCTTTGGATAATAATGCTTATTTTCTTTACATCTACCCCTTTCTAAACCTTTTCCCAGCAAGAGTTACCTGTAGTTCACAAGAGCGTCAAAAATTGTAGATTAAATTGAGGAATAAAACCTATTCGTCAACAAGAAAAACGCTCACTAGTGAACACTAAACCTCTCCCATTACCTCTACCATTTGCATCGCTTAGGATTTGCCGGCGGCAAATCGGCAAACGTGGTGATTACACCACGCTCTGGGTTGGCTATGGCAGATTTATTTGAGAGCTCCACGTGGCAGAACCGCGGGACCAAGTTAAGAATTTGAATATCGAATACAATAAACAGTTAGTACCTGCATTCTGCTAATTTCTACCTTTAATGGGAAAGATTTCTGAAATGGTCCGCCGTTTGTCGTCACTATGGTGAGACCACTCGCAGTTTATCAAGATCTATAACTGTCAACATCTAAACTTGTTTGGTGTAGTGGTTAGCAACTCTGACCACAATACCAAAAGGTTGCAGTTTCGAATCCCGCTAGGGGCATATGTTTGTGTAATGAATACGGACATGTGTACCCGAGTTATGGATGTTTTTCATTTAATTTGTAACTATTTACAAAAAAATTTATTTGTGTGGTTTTTCAACCATCTGGTATCCATAATACAAGCCTGGTTGATTAGTGTGGAACTAGATGATGCTGTATGTTAAGTAAGTTTATTTATTATTTAAATATCTCAATAGTTAGTACCTGGTTACTATCTTAACCTTAACACACATATTAATTGCGACCACTTTGCAAATATTACATTTTAAATAATTTTCCTATCAACCTTCCGCCGCCTCGTAGTAAAAGTTGAGCAATAAGTAGGTAATTTGCTCCACTTTTAACGCAGGCGCGCATAAATAATAATCGTTTGCCAAAATCAATAGCACATCAATAGCCCATTCAGACGTCAGAATGGCGGGCCACTTTAAAAAATGGAATGTGTAGAAATTTGTAGAATGCAGGTACTAACTGTTTATAAAGGTACAAAATAATTCTGTATGTACCTTTGGTTCTTTTTCTTGGATAAGCAGTCCACCGTCTGTGATGTGCTTAATGTTTGGTCGTCGTAAATATTTTTACGAGTATAAAATATTATATATTTTATACTCGTACAATAACAAATAGCATTAAAACGAAAAATCGGGAATAAAATTCAGTGTAATCAATTTGACACTTTAAAACCAACAAAAACATCAATATTTTTATAAAAGGAAATAAACTAATTTGCAACACCGGCCAGTAGTAATACAAAGTGAGGTAGGTATATGAAACCTCCACACTGTTTATGGTATTCGATATTCAAATTCTCCCGTGGTTCATTGGCCATTCTATTAGTGAAGGAAAAGGGCGTGTTAGCACATGTAATCGTATGTGCGTAATAAAATATCTCGTACTCCAATCTTCTCGCAGATTATCAAATGATCACCTTGATGTAAATTAAATGAAAATTAATTACTTATCTATCATGTAGAAGTGTTATGTGCCAAAACAAGTCAAGATTTTTGTTATCACATTATATTTGCTTACCTACGAGATTGTTTTGAATACAGAACGAATAAAGAAATTAATAGTCGACAAATTCCGACTCTCCGGAGTAAAATTCAAAGAAAGTGGTAATCGGTTGAAGCAAGGTCCGGAGGGTAAAGTGGGTGACGAAGCTCTACTCGGGTGTTGTGAAGCAGTGGTGATGAGCTGAGATGAGTTTGAACGATAATACCAAAACTAAACCATGACCAAAAACGTTACGTTAGATTCATTTCATTAGACATTAGCCTAGTGTTTAATTTATTATTGTGTAGTTTCGGCACTCAAATAACTTTCTTCAAAAAAACTTCGACAGATTTGCACGTTTCAATGGCGATGGCCTCACCGCCGTCACGTGTGCATTTTTGTAAATTTCATAAGGTGCACCGGGGATGTTAATTCAATCATTAAACTCTTAATGTTTGAAACACCCAAATATTTTTGTTTGGGCTATCACTGACCACCCCATTTGGGATATAGGCCGTGACGTTATGTGTGTAATGTATGTATATTAATGTATGTAGTTAATTCCAAAAATGTTTCATTCGAACGGTAAAACCGCTGTAAAACAGCGCGATAGGCGCCCTCCAGGGCGATATAATATATAAACTATAATACCAAAGCTAAACCATAATCAAAAACGTTACATTAAGCACATTTCGTATCACGTTTATCATTTGAACGGAAATTAACGTGTTTTTTTTTTAATACTCGTGATTAGTTCCACACATTTTGGGTTTGGCTTTACTTTGGTAGCGTCAACGATATAATCGTTCACAAAAAATCAATCAATCACTCAAGTACACTTTATTGCACAAAAATTCTACAATGCACTTCATAAATATAGTTTCAAAAAAATAATAATTGTACAACCAGGCGGTCTTATCGCTATTAAGCGATTTCTACCAGACAACCTTTGGGTAGAGAAAAAAGTAGAACGGGATGAATGCAAGTAGCTTGTGCACCAATGACTTAAAAAAATAAATAAAATAATAGATACCAAACAATACGACGACGACGACGACCTATATCTATACTAACTATATCACTTATAAGTCTAGAAGAAAATTAAATAAGTAATAAGTAAGTAATAGATATAAACATACATACGTTAGATATGAACATCAACTTACATGCAATGATAGTGTAAAAAAGCGTGATCCTACTATTTTGTACATCAGCTAAAAGGCTAAACCAAAACCAAAAAACGTTCCGTTCGAACGATAAAACCATTGCAAAATAGCGCGATTGGTCCCCTGTTATAGCGGAAGCACCCTTTGGGTAATCGATTTTTTATTTTGGGCATTGTTTGGTTGGAGCATTGTTAGATCCGTTTTACGTCACGAGGGCGGGTAAGATTTTGAGTCATCCGCTTTTGAATGCCCATGCGAAAATTACAGATTGTGGTTCGCATTTCAAAAGTTCGCATTTTTGAAGAATCGTATAATTCGGATTACCCATTCGTTTTCGAATAATCGTAGTTTGACAGTTGCATATTGGTTCACACTATTATGAGTCACATTCCGTTTATCTTTAATGCGAGATTCACGATGATTTTCAATTTAAAATAGTGGTGTCGAGTACCTAATTCTTCTCACACCTAAGATCGCTTATTTCTTTGTCCCATTACATCACATAATGAAAGTATCCAGACTGCTTTTCCAAATACCTCGTGAATCACCATCGTGAATCGACCAGGTGACCCGCATGCTCGTTTGCCGCCCTCTCATATAAAAAAAAAGAAAAAAAAAAAAGAATATTCCCCTTTTTCCTTTGCTTTTTGCGCTGGCACGTATGGTTCATGCGCAAAATAATGCCTTGCCATAGGAAAAAATGGTCATAATATATCATCAACCGAGTTAAAACCTAACGTTTTTTAACGTTAACCACCACACCACCACCACACAATTATATCGAGAATAGGAATAATTAAAAATAATAATAATAGGAATATTGCAAAGGGAAGATATATATATATACATACATAAAGAACAAGAACTCACTGTTTTAGATTTAAGCATAGTCGTAGTCTTTAGAGTATAAAATGTAAAAAGAAACAAGTTAATTTATAAATTATATTTTTGTAAACAAGAGCACGGACCATGTGTCTGTGGAGATTTAAATTACTCTTATTAAAAAAAAAAAAAAACGTTAACCACCAACTTCTAGTAACATCAAATTCTAATTTGAATTTTTGATGAAATTGGCAACACAGCTAATGGTCCAAAATGGGGAAAAACGGGGCACCAACAGAAAACAAATTCAAACGTGGAACTGCATCCGATTGGGAGTTAGTGAATAAATCGCATCCCAATCATACCTCACGACGACCTTTATCCCAAATGGGGTGCTCAGAAATATCGCATACAATCTGAAACAACATCCACAGTTCACCATCAAAAATGTACACAAATGCAGATGTAACATCGTCGTTGAAACGTGTAAATCAATTACAGAAATTTTTTGGTGGAAATCCCTTAGTGGCTTTAGTACTACAATCAACAGGTTGTATGTACACAAGCCTATCATAAGCAGGGCCCTGTGTGAATGCCATGGTCTACTTCTTGGAACAAGAAAATTCCCCCGACAAATGCCAATGTCGTGAAATATGTAAATAACCTTTGAGAAAAGAGGCCGAGTAAAGCTGGTGCCGACCAATTAATACAAGTTGTCCTAATGTCGTTCTATTATCAATCACTTATCTATGATAGTATAAAAATGTAATAAATCGGAAGCTTGCTTCAAGGTCGCTTAGTGTATAATATATTTTGCTTCGGGTATAGTGTAAGTAAGAATAATAAACCGACATTCAACCTAACTAGTTAAATCTCTACAATATTTAATAAAATTAAGTCATCCTGTGAACTTCCTTGCGTAGCTGAATATACTATCAATTCCTAAAATCCTTTTTTAAAAAACCAGCCAACTGCGCATCAGGCCATGCGCATGCGCAGTGTAGGTTCAATACTTGCTCTCACAATATGCGGACTAAAACCTGTTTAAAGCACTTATTACACTATCCTATTTGTAGGAAATCTAACTGGGAAAAAGGAAGGTGTAATCGAAGTTAGAACAGTTAGATTCCGATTTAGTAGATTGGAATTGGAACTAATCCATCTTAAATGCAGAGACTGACTCGGCATACATTGTTGGGAGGCTTGGTTCTGATAATTGGAATATCCTTAAACAGCAATGCATGTCGAAATGTACGCGCACACACACACATACACACGACAGGAGAACAGGTAAATGCATGTAAAAAAAAAAAAAAAAAAAAAAATAAAAAAAAAAAATTCTGCGAGTGATGTCTTTGTATTTTAGGGCACTTGGTACTGTGCTTTAGTTTAGTTTAATTTTCCCTAGTTTTACCGCGTGTTGTCATGCATAGTAATATGTCAAACTTTGTAATTGGCTTAATAAGTATGTAATTTAATCTTAAGTAATATATTATAAGGATATGCTGTAAAGTTTGTTGAAAAAAAAATTGTATCTACATTTAGGATGGTGTTCCTATTTCAAATTCCTAGCTTCAGACTTCCTAATTATTGTGTCCACAATTAGATTTCCTACAAATAGGATAGTGTAATAATCTCATATTTTTGAACGACCTATCCAGCGACCCACACGATGGCCTACAAAAACAAAAAGAAATTCATCCCCACTTTACGTGTAGGGGAGGTACCCAAAAAAAGATTTCCCAATAATTTATTTTACCACTTTGTCGGCGTGATTTATATGTAAAACCATGCCAAATTACAGCTTTCTTGTACTAAGAGCCTCTGAGCTAAGCCTCGGACAGACAAGACGGACATAGCGAAACTACAGAGGGCGGAGTGTGAGTTTTGTTTCGACTTAACTTTACTAACGCGTTCACGTTTACGTGACGATTTGGATGAAGAAATGTGCAGCGCCTCTAACGAATAGTTTGCAAAACGATTTTTTTCATAGGTACTTTTTTCGTAATCGCGAACGCGATGGTAAAGTTAAAAATGAAGCAAAACTCACATTTTGCACACAGAACCCTAACCAACGGCTTATTTTATCCGACTGGCCCAGGAAGGAGGGTAATGTTGTTCGGGTACCTATATACTGTATGAATGTAGATTTGTAAGTTACCTTCTGTAGCCTAAACGGCTTGACCGATTTTGAAGTGGTTAGGTTTAGGTTTTAGACTTTATTTCTCAAAGAATATTTACACAACATTCACTTAATTGAGAAACACAACTTAACATTTAGTAAGTATTTTGTACCAACATTCCCAGAAGGGGTTGCTAAACTAATACAGTACTTATCGCAAAACAAAAGTATATTGAACAGTAAGATAAAAAATGTAGTGAGAGGGTAGGTAAATGTTTCAACCCTTTTCTTGCAAGTGCAAGGTTTCGTTAGATTCGCTTGATCCATTGTGTGTCATAGGCATAGACTTATATGTTACACATTTTATGGTAAAAAACCCCAACATTGCGCCCGCAAAATACAAAATATGCTGTTGGGTTTTTTTGTTATTTTCAACTTCAGTAAAGTTACGTTCTGTCAAGTCTTTTACTTATATGGGACTACCTTGGTGGTAATACCTACACTATCAAACAAGATAATAATTATTTTATAATAATAATAAGATTTGGCGGAGTAGACATTACATTTCATAAAACACAAATACAGTAGAATTGGCATGGTTTCTCCTGTTTGGAAATAGCTATCCACAACGCTTTAGCACTGGGCCTCAATCACACCTGATGTTAAGTGAAGATGAGGCCGAAGGTGGTAGCGTACCTACTATTTGGGGAACTGGCTATCTTGTCTCTGACAACCGGAAAACAAGAATGCAATTAACATTGCTGTTTGGCGGCAGATTTAGATAAGATGGTGGTAGCTAGCCAGGCGGACATTTAATATGACCTACCACCAACCAGCGCGACCTCCGAAACGTAAACCCAATGTTGTTTACATTGAGCCACGGAGGCGATTCTATAGAATATTTTTCAAAAACCTAAGAAGCCATTGATCGATTTATTAGAAAATAGTTTTAGAAGTAGGTAAGTAGGTAGGTACTTCGTATCTGCTGCAAGAATATTTAAAATTGTTAATTAATATTGTTTGGTAGAGACTATAAATAAATATTGTATTGTGGGTTTTATGACTAAGATACACTATACTATACCTACCTACATAAAGCTAATTACCGATAATTTTTATTTTTCAACAAAATATACAGCATATTCTTATGCTTTATTTAAAGTTAAATTACATACTTATTAAGCCTTTGAGCGCCACGCCGGTCACCGGTGACCGGAAAACAATTGATTTTCAATTGAGTCTGCGTCGCGACAGTTAATTTATAAAGTTTGACATATTACTGTGCAGCCATAAGAATAATAAACAACACTGCGTAGAATTAATTATTACCCCTATGCATGACACAACTGTTATAAACACGGGGAAATTATAATTAAAAAAAAAATAATAATAAATATCCTTAAGACATACACACAGCGCTATTTAGTTCCACAGTAAGCAAAGGCTTGTGTTGTGTATACCAGATGGTTGATATACTACATAAATACATTTTTTTTGTAAATAAATACTTATTATAAATGAAAACATCCATAACTCGGGTACACATGTCCGTATTCACCACACAAACGTATGCCCCTAGCGGGATTCAAAACACCAAACAGGTCGTCAATTAAAACAAGTAAAGAGACATCACTCGTAGAATAACAGATGATTGCAAAGAGGATATCGTTCGTTCACTGGATTATCCGTTGCACTAGAGATGGGTACATACATAATTATCTGGTAACATAGAGTAGAGATGGTCACATAATTGCCAAATCGTCTTGCTTAATACGATGGCTTCACCGATCAACGACTTGCAAACAGTACAGAGGTTTTTCACCGAACGTTCGGCGATAATCGTACAATACCGGTCACCCATCACGACGTAAGTGACCGTAGGTACTTAGGATCCTGCCTTCGTGTACGTTTTTAACCGACTTCAAAACGGAGGAGGTTCTTAATTCGGTCGTTTGTAGATTTTTTTTATGTGTGTACACCGATTACTCCGAGACTTGGTGGTTGATTCGTGTGGTTGTTTTTGTAAATGAAAGGGACTACCTTCAAGTTGCTTCTATTGCAATTTCAGCGCATTCGGTCTGGTAGTTCACCAAAACTCTAACCCCCAAAAACAAAATTATGAAATAAGTATCGTGATTTTCGTATAATAAGATCAGTGTGCGAAGTGTGAGTTTTCTTTCGTTTTTAACTTTACCATCGCGTTCGCGTTTACGAAAAAAGTCCCTATGAAAAAAATCGTTTTGCAAACTATCCGCTAGAGGCGCTGCACATTTCTTCATACAAATCGTCACGTAAATGTGAACGCGGTAGTAAAGTTAAGTCGAAACAAAACTCACACTCCGCCCTCTGGCAGTAATCATAGTATTGGTATTAAAAAACATTAAAAAAATACGAGACTGACCGGCATTACACGCACGCAAGCGATCTGCCTTTGGTATATTATCTACAAATAGTGGTGGCTTCGAGCGAGATGGATGGCCTAGACCACCCCGTTCATAAAAATTACATTATAATGCACTAGGGCCCGTATTAATAAACCATTCTCAAGATTGAGAACAGTCTTGTGACTGGTCTCAAATAAACGTGTTGATTAATAAACCTTACTTGAGACCTGACAAGCACGTGCACACTGAAGCAGTACTCACTTGAGAGGTGCGCGTATTAATAAACGAAACTCAAGACTATCATTCAGAGGTATACTTCAGAGGCGTATACTTCAGAAGTGATCTCAGCTGAGTAAACCTCAAGATTGGTTTATAAATTAGCACGGAGCTTGAGATAGCGTCGAATTCTTAAGACGCATCTCGGGTGATACAGCCTCAAGACTTGTATTTACTTATTAGACTTATTAATACGGGCCTAGGAGCATGACATGCGTGATAAGCGTTTGTGTCGCGCGAGATAATATTTGTGCTGTTCATTCGTTTCATTGAAAAATACAACTATCCCACTCTCATGTCGCGTCGCGCGCGACAAACGTTGTCATGCTACTGGGGCTGGTAGTACTAAAACTTCATAGACAAGTGCTAAGATCACTACTTTAAATAGGACTTTCCACAAAAACAATGGGTTTATTCATGTGCATTGCATTTCTGTATATTTCGAAAGATGAACCGTTGATGCTGTTTCAACCGCCTCTTAACCGCCTCCGTAGTTCAATGTAAACAACATTGGGTTTACCATTCGGAGGTCGCGGGTTCGATCCCCAGCGGGGTACATGTTTAAGTACTCGGTTTGGTTTGTGGTAGGGCATTTTAAATGTCCGCCTGGCGAGCTACCACCATCTTATCTAAATCTGCCGCCAAGCAGCAATGTTAATAGCATTGTTGTGTTCCGGTTTGCAGAGATAAGATAACCAGTCCCCCAAATGTGTTGGGGTTTCTGGGTTAGTACGCGTCCACATTCGACCTCATGGTGTGATTGAGATCAAGTACCAACCCGTTTAGCATAAAAAAAAAGTAATAGATTTTGTCATGTTTGGGATATCTCTGAGTCTGAGATAAAGGTTGGGACGTAATGTATGTATGTACTCTACAACTTATAGGTACAGTCTGAAACAGACAAACCTTTACAATTCGACATAACATCAGAACTCCATCAATGTTCTTCGATAGCACTTTTAGTACCTATATTTTTGAACTCAGTAATTGTTGTAATTAAATATATAATTATACAAAAACGTTCAGGAATTCATGAGAACACTTAATTGGTATTATGGTCGTCTGTAAAGGTTATTTCAGACTGTACTAATTCACAATGGCCAAAGTATAGTTTCCTTGTTATTACGATTGTCATGTAGGCAATTTTGTAACCCTCCGTACCAAACAAACAAATCCCCAAATAGGGCAATGACAATGTGGTTTCAAGAAGTAAGCCAGCATTTTATCGGAATTTCACAATGATCTTGGACTTTCCACATCGTTTTGGTACCAACCCCATAAGCCCAGGATAAAATCGCTAGTGCTGATTAAGATAATTACAAATTGCTTTAATTGCCGATGTAATCTCTTGTGATAATCTCCCATGTAATCTATCTATGTATATAAAAGTAATAATGTCTCGAGTATTGGGTTACATTGAGTCAAAATGTTGCGTGCGGCCGTGGTGATCTGTCTAGTTGGGTTGGCGGTAGGGACGCCCTCCGTGGTGAGGTCCAGAGAGGAGATTGAAGCCTTCAGGCACTACCTGGAGAGCACAAAGACCAGTAAGTAACTAGTATTATTAACGTGTAAGAATAAAGTGAATAGAGTGGTAAACTAGGAAACTGCTTCGCTAGATCTAGGTACAGCTTGTATCGTGTATAGCTGAGGGGCACCTGGGTGACGCTAGAAGAGGAAGTTTCAGGAGTACTAGTCGGCAAGAATCTAGCGCTAACTTCGGGTGGGCAATTGGGCATGGCTATGTGCTCATGTTGCTGTAAATACAGACATATAAATAATACGGAGTGATGTCCATTCAGAGGTTGACTTTCTCCTCCTTCCCAATAGCACTGCACTAGGTAGGTATGCTGCCGGTTACCAGCAGAGAAGGTCATTACCAATAAAGCAACTAGGGGATCATCAGCATAACGGCAGTGATGGGTGGCAGCTAATTGTTATTAAAAAAAAATCTATTATACATATTTATAAGTATTTCTTTTATATGTTCTGTTCACCCATATATTCGTCAATTGTTAAACCATTTAGATGATTATTTTTTTGTTTGATAGGGTTTACCGCCAGAGTGATCCCAAATAAATTTGGTTAAGATCTGATGATGGACTTGAAAAAATATGAAATCTTACTGTAATCGGTTGTTTTATATAAACTACAAATTAATTTTGCAGACGATGGCCAAATCCTCGCTCGCAAGTACTCCGAACTGTCCAACCCTGAGGAGCTCAGTGGCAAGTTCGAGGGCGACATAGTCCTGGATGACTTCATCATCGAGGGCATGCTCCAGGAGTACGCTATGGGCCGCAACGCGTACATCTGGCCCAACACCCATTGGCCTAATGATACTGTAGTCTACGAGTTCGGAGCCGGAGAGTTTGGTAAGATCCCACTGCTGGTTCGGTAGATATAGAGGCGTGGGTATGTCATATGTGCTTAGTTCGGGAAACGCCAGGCGTGCACCCAAATCTAACAGGCAGAGAGAGATTACTTTCAAGTTTCATGCAACCCTAGTACTTTCATTTTCAATTGCAAATGACAAGCGAGTCCAATCGATTTAAAATTTTGTACAGTCGGCTACATAAAGTAAATAATTTCAATGATTAATATCAGCATGCTGGCTATTTTGTACCAAGCAATATAATGATGGTACAAGGGACGTTCGCCGAGACTAAATTCTCAAATAAAAATTACCTAAGAACCGCATAGAGACTCGTCGGGTCGAAAATCGAAAACTCCACCGAGTTATTTCGTCTTGTTTTTGACTTTTTATAGGTAGTTTATAATTGCTTAATGAATTATATATATAATTATAATTATAAATATATTGTATATAAATATATAAATATATGTGCATTTCTGAATATTTCGAAAGATGAGCCGTGGATATTGTTTGAAGCATTAAACTTTTTAACCACCCTTTGAGATACAGGTCGTTCTTTCTAATTCAATATATATTTGGGTATGTAATAAAATATCCAAACTCATTCCGTTTACGGGCTAAAGGCCCCTGACATATACGGACAGATAGACAGCAGAGTGACAGGTATAGGGCCCGTTTTGCGCTCTGGGTAAGGAACCCTAATAACGATAACTTCTGCGTAGAATTGACAACCAGGAAACTAATATATATGTATATCACAATTACATATTCAAACGAAGTAAATGATCGCAGAAATTGTCTTTTCTTTATTTCTCAAGATTTTGTCCATAACAAGTAAAACTGGGACACTGAAATAGTTTTGCGCTTATTAACTTTGACTAAATTGATTATCATTGTCATTGAAAGGTATTTGATAAAAATTTACATTAACTCTTTTATCACAATATGTTTAATAATACTAATCGACACTTATGTAAATAAAGGATAAGATTGTTTACTCTATTGTTGCCTCTTGTAATTAAAATTATACCGCATTAACGATATCTATATTATTAAGATCTATATTAACTACCTCAAACTACAAATTCTGTAAGGTTTTCCCAAAAAAAGTAAGTTAACCTCCTAACTTGAGCCACTTAGGTACCTATACTCCAGTGTAGGGCTGCAAAAAACTCTTTCTACATAACCGGGTTACGAAATAAGATTTTTTTATACTTCTCCGGAGCTGTGGTCTTTAGAATTATATAAAACGACATATAAGCAAACATCATAACAAATTCAGATTGCGTGAAATGGCGATTTAGAAAACCTAAAACTAAAGGAAAAAGCCGAAATTGTGTGTGAAATTATTACGCTACAATTTTGCGGTTTATTTCATACAACTTCTACGTAACTAATTATTCTATTAAGTTCATCAGTTTAAAGAGTTTGTCGATGGTCATATTGAGGGCAAGCATTTTGAATTCACCTTTGTTTATCCGCGAAAACCCAAAGACTCTTGCCAAATCTAAATCTCAACACTTCACTTTCTTTGTATACATATTATTTTATACAAAACATGCTTTCGGAGCTTCACCTAATCCTCTGATAGGCGACTATTAATGACCAGGTTTTCACTTGCAGGTCCTCTGCAGACGGCTGCCATTATGGACGGTATCGCTGATATCGAGGAGCACACTTGCATCAAGTTCCGTCTCAGGGAGCCTGGAGAGAACGTGTTTGTACGACTAACTGTACGTAAAGTTTCTACCTATATAACACAATATCAACGGTATATTAGATGTCCACTACAAGAAATAATACTTTTATGGTGTGATGTCGATGCCTTGCTTTGCATGGGAGGAGTCAATACGCTGCTGGGCAAGTAGCACCGCGACTGCTGTTCGTCAGTCGTCTATGCTAATGTGATCATCTTTTATGACACTCAAGGACAGAAAATGCAGAAAGACAAACATTTTTACCACCAGTCATTTAGTCCCAAACTAAGCAAAGCCTGTACTATGGATACTAGATACAAACAAATATGCCGTGTCTAGTTCGTATTCATCATACAAACATTTACCCCTAGAGAGAGTCACTACTCACCACACCAAATAGGTATCAGTAGTCAGGGATGCGTTGGTCCTTGCTACTCTGCCGGGAACCAATAGTGTTGATGGAAATACTTGTAAAACCTTGTAGAGGCAAACATTAAAACAATAACTCAGTTGACTAATTAAACTATAATTCTTGGTAACCCCTTCAACACGATGACGGTTTTAGTGGGAACGAAAATTTCAAATGGAAAATAGAACAACATTTAATTATTTTTTTTGTTTATGTGCACAACGGGTTAGCACTTCAGTCACACCTGATATCTGTGGAGTGGAAGCGTACTGACCTGGAAACCCCATGTTATTTGGGGGACCGGCTATCTTATCACTGACAACCGGAACACAACAATGCTATTAACACTGCTGTTTGGCGGCAGACTTAGATAAGGTAAGGTATCTAGCCAGCCGGACATTTAAAATGCCCTATCACCAGCCAAACCGAGTTCTGGAGCATGTACCCCGTTGGGGATCGAACACATTGAGCCACGGAGGCGGTCAAATAATTTAAACACAAACAACGACAAGTGACATTGCAAATGATGGGACGCATGTCTAGTGATGTGACATTATTCTCTCAATACAATATTGTCATCATTCAACCAGACATCCTGCGTAAGCTTATCACTTTAATATTAACTCTTCATTATTTCAGGGAGGATCTGGCGGTTGCTTTGCCCACGTCGGTTTCTGGCAGTCCCGTGGCGTCCATACCTTCAACTTGGCTAGGAACACCCCAGGAGTTGGCTGCTTCCGTCATGCTACTATCGTTCACGAATGGATGCACATCCTTGGCTTCCTCCACATGCAGTCCACCTATGACCGCGACAACTACGTCAGGATTGTCGAGGAGAATCTGATCCCTGGTTAGTTTGCCTACACGTGGTGCTGGTTTTTTAATTTCTTCATATACAATAGGTGTGCTCCCCTATTACTGCATGCTGTTTGTAGATTAAGGGAGCTGTATAGTGAAAGTGGTTTTGGTACGGAAAGCAGGGCTTAGGAACGCAAGCTGATTATGTAAAAGTCCAATGATGCTGCAAACTAAAAATTTCGCCATTATTGTCTTTCGGGTGAATGATCCACACATCAACGTCTGTCTTACTTTTATTACATAATACCTAAACATATGTACTTAAGAGATATAGTACTTCCAACAGTATACCTACTTATACAGTCAAAGACAGAGATTAGGTGGTAACGCTTTTTGAAAATTGTGTATTGGAGAACTCATGAAGAGCATATAGACGATCAGTAAACATAATTATAGCTGATAAATGTAATTATAGCTAATTGGGTCCAACTTTAATACAGGTACTGAGAACAACTTCGCCATCTACACATCTGACCTGGTTTCAAACTTGGGCCTTCCCTATGACTATGTGAGCTGCTTGCACTATGGACCGTTCGCCTTCACCGTTAATGGCGAGCCTACTATCATCGCTCTTCAGGTGAGTCTTACTCGACTATTACCAGACTCCAGGAGCATTCCTGGACCGGTTTTGTAAAGCATTGATGTACTTTCATTACCTTTGAAACATTTAAACCTTTGGAAAGATTGGAATTAGAAACTAATGCTTAAGGAAACTAAAACGTACGAGGTTATTATTGAAAAACATTGTGCCTGCAGGCCAGAAATGTAATCGGATGTGTAAAGGCACACAAATCAGCTCACTCTTGAGTAATGAGGCCTCTATCTTGAAGTAACATGCTCATATCATATGAGGTGCTACAGCTATAACATTTACCTTCACTTGGTGACATTTAGCTCTCCCGCTGTTCATTCTGATAGCTGTACAGATCTTGAGAGGGAGTAGAGGCTGGTTCGGTTATGCTATGGGAAAATTGAACTAACCTTACCAAGTCGCTCAGTGGCCAAATATCCGGGGCGACCGATATAGCTTTTATTAAGTTGAAATGGCAATGGGCAGGCCATATCGCTTGTCGAACTGGTTGGGGAATACAAGTTCTCGCGTAGCGAAAGACTTCGAACCAGTGGACACAACGTCGAAAGATATGACCCCGTCCAGATAGGTGACCTGAAGATGGTAACTGCTAAGTGGAAATTCTTAACAGGGGATAGACATTTAGCGATGATGAAGCTATATTTTATTGTCTATCATTTGAAATCGATCTTGTTATATTCCAGGAACATGAGGGAGTCATGGGCCAGCGCGAATTCATCACCGAAAAGGACTGGTTGCGCATCAACAGGCATTACAACTGCCCAGGCGCTTGGGACTGAACGATTCAAATAATTAAATAATAATAACTTATTTAGTACCGCAATTTTCGATGTTTTATTTGAAATGTGAAAGATTCTATTTGACGATAATTATTCTGTGCTGATCTTGTCCATTTTTTAAAACTGTTTGAACACCTATATTTTTTTTGAATAACTGGATAGAGTTTATTTAGTGGATTGAGTTTAATTACAAATTTAATTAATATCTAGTGATATTAATTAAGAATAAGGAGTGTGACGTGGATGTCAAACGATTCGTAAAATGCATATTTTTTATTTTGTTCCAATCTTGACTTTGCTACAACCTCAAGAAGTTAAAGCGCTCAAAGTACCTCAAATAGATTGACTAGTGATGGATAGCAGCGTCATTGGTTGCAGAGTTCTCAAAAACTGTGATCGCCACCCTGCCAATCCTTCCACAGAATGTGATGCCAATCATGCTATGGGAGAGGCTGGTGTCCAACAGTGGACTGAACAGGCTGTTGATATGTGTGTGGTGATAATGGCAAAGAGATACCAGTCCGCATTTACAAAGTGTTAATTTAAATGGCGTGGAACATCGAAGGGGGTAATGCAGTACTGCTTATAAAACACAGACAATATAAAAAATTTAAAAATGCAATTATTCATAACACATGAGACATTCTGAAATGCATTCCACTAAGAAACATTTTTTCCTCTTTTGTTTTTATTTTTTAGACGACGAAAATATATTATTACTGTGCTTTACCTTACTAGGAGAACGCCTCCCATTCGATTTGGTATCCGACAGTTTCAAATTTCACATGTTTTGTTCACGGAATCGCATCGGACTTTTTGTCTCAGTGTGCATTATTGCATAAATTACCACTCCACCATCACAGAAAAAACTGTCCATTCTGTATTTTTGGTCCGGCGGATAAAAAGTTTGTCGTCTGCGATGCTCCTTTTCACAAAAATATTTTCATTTATCCTTGAACATACACAAAGTGTAATCTACTTCCACAATAAGCGACTAGGCATACATATATAATAAATAAAAACATTCATAACTCGGACACACATTATGTCTGTATTCATCATACAAACATTATGCCCCCAGTGAGATTCGACCCCGTCTAATTACAGTTACACAACTAAGTTTTTTATTTTTTAAGAACTATTTACGGGACTTGTATATGTCGGTAGCACTATTTTTTTTTTTTTGTAGACTAATTATAGTCGTAAGTATAGCAGTCTCTACCTGAGAGAAATGAGGATTCCCACAACACCGCAGTGCTCTCTTAAAATATTGAATAACTCTAAAATTACAGTGGCACTAGTTTTTTCCTTTGGGCACTATTTGGCACTCTTTAAGCACAATTTCTTGATATTACCGAAATAGCTGAATTCCGCTTTGTATTCTAGCATCACGTTCTGGTTATTGATTGTATATTTAGATCTAGCAGACATCAGAGGGTCTAATAAGGCTGAATTAGCAATTCATCTGAAGTGAATTATATTTAGAAATTATTTCTTTAATATTTATAATAAATAATGATCACGCTTTTATGCCACAGCAAATTTATATTCGATGTTAAAGGTAAATTATATTAAGATTCTTCCACACATTTAGAAAAATGGCGTCAATTTATGTTATAGGTCTTTCTTTTTTTTCTAATCTAAGAAATATACTTTCAAAGAAATTAGCTGGTTGCCCAATTCTTTATTATACAAAATATATTAGACACAACTCGATAATATCTAGGCTAGGTTCTTCAAATTAATTTCGTTCTCGATTAAGAACCATTTCGGCTGGTTTGTTAGCATCTTCCTCTCTCAGCTGGTCGCTCCATGCGCCTGGGCAGTTGTACATGCGTCTCACTCTAACCCAATCCCATCCGGTCACGAACTGCAACTGTCCCATGTTACCTCCAGTGTCCTGTGAATATTTTTGTTATTAGAAACTGATTTTTCCAAATATCGTACATACCTACGAGTATTTTGAATATTTTGAGAGTATACAACTTTATTCTTTGCTGTAATATTGAAGGTTTTCCTTTGTTTAAATAATTATAAATGTTATCATTTATTTATTACCATCATTAGCCTTACACGTCCTCGCTGTTAGAGTACAACCCCCTTTTATTCGGAGAAGTTATGGGCCATAATCCACCATGCGGTCCCAGCGCTTTTTTTTTTAATTTTTATGTCAGACCAGTGGCCATTGCGGACAGTCAACCTCGACTGCCTCCAATTGAAAACAACGTAATACTAGGCTATCAAAGACTCACACCAAAAACGTTATATGTGCGTGTATGTGTGTATTTATGAGTGTATGTATAAGCACAGAATAGGTAATAGTATGGTATAAGTGTACTTATATGACTTTTCGCTCGCGACTTTGTTCTATACTTTGACTTTTACCGTGAAATTTCTTATTCAGTAATCGAAAGTTTTCCACTGGGAACCTTATTACAGAGATAACAAGAATCCTGTATGTCTTTTTCTAGGATATTTGCTACTTGTGTGCCACATTTCAGCCAAAAAATAAACAAACGAACATCTAATCACTTGGCATTTAAATAATATTAGTGGCACTACATAATAAGCATGACAACAATTTACAGTTATAATTGACAGATCTATATTAAAAACATAACTTGATACATTTAGCGACTTTATATTCAAAGTGATCATGCACTTTAGTCGATTCCAAGGGAACATAATATTAATAGCATTGTTGTGTTCCGGTTGTCAGAGATAAGATAGCCAGTCCTCCAAATGTGTAGGGGTTTCCGGTTCAGTACGCTTCCACCTTGATCTCATCTTCACTTAACATCAGGTGTGATTGAGTGTTGTTGTGCATAAAAAAAAAGAACAACGGCACTGACTTTCAACTCTACTTAAATCGCTTTTCCGTTTCGGGATCGCTATCTGTAGTTATAGTTACCTACTTGTGTACCATATTACTCTCGTTGCTGACTTTGCCTTACTAATGCAATTACAGCATATTCTCTAATGACCAATGGGTGATGTGTATATAATATAATATATAAAATGGCATATACAAATCTAGCGCCGATAGTCGGCTGTCCATTCCAGCTGAACGCAAACGCGTCGTAGTGCAAGTTGCTGGCGTACTCGTAAGGTGTGTTCAACATGGTCACTTCCGTGTTTGGATTTAAGTCGAACGCGTACTCCAAGCCTGCGGACAAATAATTCATTTTGTATCTATTTTAATCTGTGATATCCTAAGTACAGTGTGCGAAGTGCGAGTTTTTTCTCGTTTTTCCATTACCATCGCGTTCGCGTTTACGCAAAAAGTATCTATGAAAAAAATCCTTTTGCAAACTATCCGCTAGAGGCGCTGCACATATCTTCATACAAATCGTCACGTAAACGTGAACGCGGTAGTAAAGTTAAGTCGAAACAAAACTCACACTCCGCCCTCTGATTAAGTAAGTGAATAGGTATAGAATCTAGTGCATGTTAGTTGGTGTGTTTGTAGATTAGTCTAGTCCATGGAACTACTCATATTAAGAAAGAAAGCAAGAAAACAGTTTATTCGCTACAAGTGGGCACACACTAAATGTACAAAACAAACTTAGCAAATAAATCATTAAAAAGAACAAACTACAAAACATATAAAGATAAACACAACAAATTTTGAGTGCCACTGTGGTAGTGGAGTGGGACTCAGCAATATGCTCAGCTCCAGGAACTGGGCGCTGTTCTTCCTTCTCACCCTGGGAGAGGAAATCCATGTGTAAAAAGAGTGTGTACTAATAATAATGTGCTTGTTATGTAGCAGGAAAGTATTGTGTCATTGTTGTTGACGACCTGTTTGGTGTAGTGGTTAGAAACTCTAACCACTATACTAAATGGTCGCTGGTTCGAATCCCGCTAGGGGCATATATTTGTGTGATGAATACGGACATGTGTACCCGAGTTATGGATGTTTTCATTTATAATAAGCATTTATTTACTAAAAAAAAAATGTATTTATGTAGTATATCAACCATCTGGTACCCACAACACAAGCCTATAGTTGCTTACTGTGGAACTAGATGGCGCTGTGTGTGTGTGTAAGGATATTTATTTATTAATTGTAATGTAACTATGAGTAAAAGGAGTACAGTGTGTGAGCGTGACAAAAAAGATAATGAATAAATATTTATAATAGAGGTATAACATAAATATGAATAGTTACTGTTACTAAATTACTATACAAATACCACCATAGCATCATATGAGCTCTTGTAATACTAGTAGAATTACTAGAATTTAAAAATAGATATAAGCTTATGACAAACGAGCCATTCACTTTTTATCACCTGATAAAAAGTGATTGTTATTATTACTTATGACATCAGTAACATCCCGATGATATGACCTTTACTTCGACTTTAAATACCTAGATGTCATAGATGTGTTGCCACCCTGAGGTATAAGAAGAATGCCTCTGAGCCTGTAATTTCACTAGCACTCTGAACATTGTATTTTTAAAGATATCGGTATCCAAGATAACTATATAGCGCGTTACAAGATAGCGCGTGTTTCCTTTCATCATCTTCACTTATCATCCTACCGACTGCGCCATGTTATGTTTTATAAAAATTAAAGATCAGACATGAAATGGTGGTCTGACGGTCGTAGATACATCAAAAAGGAAGTTTTTATTTTAAGTACAGACTACAACGGTGACACGGAAAAGTTGCATATACAGGAGAACACTTACCTTGTTGGATGTTATTCCAATTGATCCATATGTAGTTATACCTCGAATAAGTCTGGTGCATGTGCATTAGACCGACCACGTGCATCCATTCGTGGATGATGATGAAGTGGTTGAAGCATCCATTGGCGAGGTTCAGTGTGTGGACGCCGAAGTTCACCCAGAAACCGACGTGGGCATAGCAGCCATCTTGGTAGTTCTGAAGCAAAGGTTGGCTTCAATGTCATTTGTTGAATAAACTAAGGCACTTACTTATGTGCGTACGTATACTATTATATAGAAGGAAATTCTGATGGGCGGAGGGGCTGACATACACATTGCATTTGCATTGCATTGCAAGTGTCAGTCCAAACTAGAAATAAATTTCGGGGGGATCATATCTGTCAGAGGACGTTAAATTCCTCGTAAATGCAGGCCGCTGGCCTAAGGGACGAACATGAACCTGAGGGAATGGTAAAATATTCTCCTTTATGTGCAATAAAGTGTATTTGTATTGTATTGTAATAGATCAAAATAGAATTGAAAGCGTTTACCGTTACGCGCACAAAGTTGCTTTCGGTGGTTCGCTGCCGGAACCTTACGCAGGTATTCGCTTCGATATCACGATAACCGTTGATTATGGCGTCGCGTTGTGCGGCACCTGGAAACGTAACAGGTAGGTAATGTAACAGGGTTTGTAGATAGTGCCAAACGGTATTCTATAACGCCAAACTCTATCGCTTCATTACTCGCAGTCGATTTCGCGAACAAATCGCGAACATTTGACAGCCAATTAGCTGCAAGAGTTGAAGCATTAGCGTTTCTAAATATGGAAACGAATAGCACTTGTCTAAGGGGGCAAGTCAGAAAAATAACCTAATAATACATATAATAAGTACCTTTTTTAAGTCTTTATATTTTTATTTATAAGTATGATACGGTAGTGGGAATGGTTATTATATTTGTTTTAAAAAGTTACCACAAGGTTTTATATTTCATTATTAATTGTGATTGTGACATAGCCCGGCATGAGAACGAGCTGGTGATGCCTGTGAAGAGAGTGTTCAATATTATATTTTTTTACCTGGCCCCAAGGCCTAGGTCGGTGGACTCGTACTCAGAAGGCTGGCCGCATTGCCTCGCTGTATTTACTATACAGTCTTACTGACTGATTCTTTTTCCAATGTCATATCCCCTCTGATCGTTCGGTGCAACAACCAGAGGCTCAGATAACTCCCTAAAAAGAATATGAGCACCTAGTCCCCATGGCTCAAGCGTTATAAGTACCTCTTTATATTATTATCTATCTTGATATTATCCGCGTACCTATATGATGATTGAATTGCTACTCCATTAAATGCCTAAGTGTAAATGTTTTGCTTGCTTTTTTCACTTCCCGGACCCCGGTACCACCATCTTATTTACCACCAAACATGTAAACCATATTTGGTGGTAAATGACGATTTTATATTAAATAATAATAATAAATATATTTGCACATACACAGACAGCGCTATCTAGTTCCACACTAAGCAACTAGGCTTGTATTCATAATATATGGATAAAGTAATTGTATTCATAATATATAAATAAAAATGGTTGATAAACTACACTAATACATTTTTTTTGTAAATAATTACATATATAAATGTAAAACATCCATAATTCTGGAACACATGTCCGTATTCATCATACAAACATATGCCCCCAGCGGGTTCGAACCCGCGACCTTTTGGTATAGCTGTAAGAGTTCCTAACCACTACACCAAACAAGTCGTTTGTTTATTTTATTCATACTCGTTATAACGTACCAGCATATAAATATATATTTAACAATCAAGACATTTCATTACTTCTTTATCTTTTGTAAAGTATAATATTGAACACTCTCTTCACAGACATCACCAGCTCGTTCGCATACCAAGTTATGTCACAATCAATAATGAAATATAAAACCTTTTTGTAATATTAAAAACCTGCTTTTGAAAGAGCAACCCCTCGAGTTTGTTGCTTGTTCTTCTCAGGGGAAAATTGCGTTTTGACCAAGCAGCAGCTTAAAACATGTAAATTCTGACTAATTTAAGTGTAGGGTAGGTGCACAAAATAAAGCTTTTCGACTTTGACCTTAGTACCTAAGTTAGATATAGTGATGTTACACCAGGTGAGCTGCTTGGAGAAGCGAGGGTGTGTCATACATAATAACTCAAGCTTCCCTATAAAAAAAAAAAAAAAATCGACCTAGTTCGAGCTGGACTCGCAAGCCTCTGTATACAAGGACAGCTTTATGATGTTCTTGTGTGCACAAATTCAACCGAGGGTCATTATATTTAGTAATATTTTTTAATTATGGTAGATAAGGTTCATTTGTAGAAACAATTTACAATATATATTTACTTAGTATGATGGCTGGCCTTATATAAACACGTGATTGACTCGAAGTTTTGATCCGCCCTTGGTCATATCAACATTTTTTTTTATGCACAACGGGTTGGTCCTTGACCTCAATCACCCCTGATGTTAAGTGAAGATGAGGTCGAAGGTGGAAGGGTACTGACCCGGAAACCGCAATACATTTGGGGGACTGGCTATCTTATCTCTGACAACCAGAACACAACAATGCTATTAACATTGCTGCTTGGCGGCAGATTTAGATAAGATGGTGATAGCCAGGCGGACATTTAAAATGCCCTACCACCAACCAAACCGAGTACTTAAACATGTACCCCGATCGAACCCGCGAAATCGTAAACCCAATGTTGTTTACATTGAGCCACGGAGGCGGTTACATAGAATCTAAAAACTTAAGTTGGTAGACAAACAGATATTGTAGGATTAGGTTAGGATGTTGCTGTTGAAAACTAAGGAAAATAATCACTGAAATGTCCAGGAGCGAATTCCCAGATGACAGTGGCTTGCGGCCATCTGACCTGCGGCCAGATCAATGCGCTCCTCTTCCCCGAGTAGTTGTCCACCATCCTCTCGATCTGGTCGTCGTTAAGCAGTATATCCCCTTCGTACTTCCCACTATTCTCCCATGCCTTAGCAGTTGGGTTAGATGCCATTGCATCGTCGAGGAGGTCGGCATTATCTGTGGTGCAACAGAGACAGATTTATATCGCATCAATGTAAATATTTTTTTGTTACTCTAAAATTTTCAAAAGGTGCGGCTCTTTCCTACAATTTCATCTCTCATTCAAAATGTGACCATAGTAAATTTTGTTATGTATGTTGATCTAACTGATGAGGGAGACCTTTGCCGAGCAGTGGGGCATTATGGGCTCTTAATAATAATAATGTTGATCTAAAGTCAACTGCCAAATTTTCTCGGGTAAATAAAAGATTACAGTGTATAGCTATAAAGGCCTTAACTGTCTTGGAATGATCCTCTATCACCACAATACTGGTGATTTCAAGTGATCATTTGCATCCTATGAAAATAAGATCTTTTAATTTTTAAGAAAATCAAAAAAAAAAAACAGAAATTTCTTAACATGATCGAAGAACGAAAAACGAAGTGTGACCAGACAACAACTTTCGGAAAGCTTTTCGTGGTACGCCCTTTCAATAACTTGTGCCCACAAATTACTAGAAAGATTATAATAATTCTACATAAATACATAATAGAAAGAGTAGAAGTTATTAATAGTTGTAACATGTAACACAGTCAATTACCCATACAGGGTGTAAATTTAAGTACTTTTAGGCCTTAAGGCCTAATTTAGGTTTAAACCTAAAACCCAGAAAATGTTTGTATCGTAAGTTTTATTTTTAGTTTTATAATTTTAATGCAATTTCATTTGTATTTTTTTATAAAAACGTTTTGTAAATTTTTTATACAATTTCTGGGTTTAACGAAATGTACTCAAATAATGATACCTGATTTAAGGTCTAAAGAACTTACATTTACCTCCTGTATAATTATGACGAAATAAGGTTGAACTTACTGGGTTTAGCTCTTTCCAAGTATCGTCTAAATCCTTCAACTTCTTCCTTGGATCTCATCACGGACGCAGTCCCAACCCCCAGTCCCAAACAAACCACAACGAGAAGCAACTTTAACATGGTTAATTTAATCAATAAATATACTAAAAGAAATTTTAATACCCCTGACGTAGGTATAGTCAACGACAGAAGTTACCCAACAGTTCCCCAAACTATCTTCTTCTTTTTATATTATATTAACAGGCAATAATTTTCATGAATGTACTTACAATGCAAGCTCAATTTTAATAACAAAATTTAAAGTCCTTGATTAAATAATCAGCGTGCCTGCATTGTTTGATGTTAGATTATTCAACTTGATATTATCTATGTAACTACATTTCGAATTTGCGGATTTAGATTTAATATCAGTTAATATCGCTTTCATTTGATTAATTGATTGTTGTTTAGTATAAGGTACATAGTTACAGGTTCTGTCTGCATATAACTGTTGCTAGCTAGCTAACAAAATATGTCATATAAGAATAAGGACAAATGAAACAAGAGGATTGACAATCGCCATACAACAAATCGTGACTCTGAAGATCCATTAAAACTAGATGGCGCTAACTCATAGAAAATACATAAAAAAAATCATGACAAATTAAGATTATTTTCTTCATAAGTGTGCTATGATTTATACAAAAATATAGGTATTTATAGAAAATAATAGTTATTTTAGTATATTTATTTCCAAGCTATGAGTTAGCGCTATCTAGTTTAAGCGGTTTTGGAGATATTGCTAGGTACGATTTTTCGTATGGCGATTGTCAGTTGTTTTATGGGTCCATGATTGATAGATAATACTTTTTAACTTTGGAGAAATGCTCAATTGTTGAAATTGCGACGACTTCAAGTTATGATTTCTGTTATATCCTATGTAGTCCAGTAAGGATACACTTTTAACTTCCCATCATTTTAAAGGCCGCGATTTTTTGCACATGGATAAGAGTACCTGTCAGTGATAGAATAAATATCTAACAAACCGGTAGCTACTTTAGAAATAATATAAACACAGTATGATTAAAATTGCCACTGTGAATTTCATTGCGTCGGAGAAAATATTTAGAACCCCTGTAACTATGTTCAAAACAATCGATCTAGAACTTCTTTACATTAATGAAAAATTTCACCGTGGGCAAATATCAAGACTCCATAAACTATTATTAGATAATATAAACTTTTCTGAAACTGTATTTTCTTATCTGTTGTGCAATAAAGTGTATTTGTATTGTATTGTATTGTATTGTATTGTATTGTATTGTATTGTATAAATTAGCCATTCTTTCATTTTTTAGAAAATTGTTTTAAGAGATAGTATATTCTACAACTCAATTAAGTTAACAGTTAACTTTAATTTAATATGGTAGGTTTTCTATTATTTACCAAACTTTCACCCAAATCCGTCCCGCCGTTAGGTTAGGTAATAAGTAACAAACAAACACACACACACATTTTCAATAGGTAATTGATGTGTTGAGTAGACGTTTTACGGCTGAGATGATGATCATGATAGTGTGATTTAGGTGTTAACGGAGTGTGCATCTGGATTAAGTGCCCATTTTTCCAATTATTGCGAAATGAGGGATTTTATGTTGCATTTAAGTTAAACATTGGTTAAAATATATTAGCTAATGTGCGGTAAAACTTAGCCTAGTCAATGCTGCCGAAAATATTGAGCCCTCAGTTCAGACGTTTTGAGAAAATTAGAATTTCATTTACTTTTTAACAGTTTACTTTTGTGTCGTTATTTCTTTTTAACTAATTTACCGAGATATTGTATTGAAATATACCTAAGTCGTATTGATGTTATTACTTCCGATAAATTCATGTCTTGCAGATTCCTCAGTGATGTTTATGAATTGAGGGCTCAAGCTAAACCGCCATAAATCTGTTATATCGCATTCTTAGGATTTGATAATTTCTTAATTTATTTAAGAAAATCTTAACTAAATTCTCAAATAATAATTATTATCCCAGGGATAGTACTTTCTAAGATTTAGGCTATGCCACTTTAGACAGGCGTCAGAATTGAGAGCCCAAATCTTTCTTAAGGTTTTACCTTTTTTTTACTAAAATCCCTGTAAGTGTTATCTCATTTCGCAATAATTAGAAAAATGAGCTCTCAATCCAGATGCACACGTTAACGGATTCCGAATTTAACACGTTTACAGCTGCACATAATAGAAGTTGTATTGTTTAACGTGATACGAAGATAACGTTCTTATAGAGCACATACAACTGATTATAATGCGATTTCGTTCTCAATATCCCCAGTAAATTATCAAATACTCCTCACTGCATTATGAGCTCGTATCGTAATGCAAATTCCCCTGTTCTGTAACCATCAACCTTCTACATCACGTCTTCAAATAAATATTGGGTCTTTACCTGTGAAATTGGAGATTTTTTTCTTCGTTAATCATAATGTACCAACTCCTACGATTCTATAGCTATTTCCAAATTTGTTTTTTATTTGGAAACTGGAATATATTTTCAAGGTTTCACATGAAATATTTTTTAATATCTGAGCTAAATCACATAATAAAAAAAACTTGAATACAGCTCTTTTCATGAGCTGCCCATATTATTTCTTAGATTTGCAGAAACTTTTATAAAGCGGTTACTTGTAAAAATTAACACTGCCTATATTTAACTTAATGTTATCCGATAATACACACAAAGCTTAGCTAAATTTGGGTTTGCCGATCCCAAAAAAATTTCAAAAATCTTTGGATGGAGAAAACAGTCTTAATGAAATTCTTCATACAAAACGCCAATTTCATAGGTAAGGACCTAATATATCGGTGCGTTCGCCACTACTTTTTTAATCAAGAAGTTAGGAATGAAAACACATAAGTCATTGTACTTTAAACTATTTTATTTTAATTATCTTGAATTTCATTATTCGTTGGTTCCGGCTTGTTAAGCAGCTCGTTATTCGGGTCGTCTTGGATAACACCCTCGCTCCAGGCACCTGGACAGTTGTACATCCTCCTCACTCGCACCCAGTCGTAGTGCGTCACGAAGCTCAGCTGGCCCATGTTACCTCCAGTGTCCTGGAGAAATACAAAAAGATGTATTCATCGGGATGCATATATATTATAGAGCCAAACAAAACACGTAACAGCGACACGGTGCACAATGGACGAGGAAGAAAATGTAACATGTCTCAGGATATCTAAGTAGCTGTAATAAATGAGTTAGGATGCTATTGAAGAAACGTTATTATTAGAAATGGAGAAGACATCACTCTCGATAACTTTTTACATATCAAATCAAACCAAAATATTTTATTTCATAGGATGAAATTATCACTTGAAAACGTCACTAAGAATATTACATTTAAATTTACTGCTCATTCACAAAACTGACTCCCCAGAGAAGAACGAGCAAGAAACTCTAGGGTTGCTCTTTTAAACAAATGATAGGTTACAATTTGTGATTTGATAATTATATGAATCATTGAGACAGCTATGTCCAGGCTTGCTTATTTTTCAAATAGTCAGTGATTTTTAATAGCCTTTTACTAATAATTTCTGTTTTATGATTGCTTTAAATTTATTTAAAGGCAAATTTTGAAAATATCTACTGGAACCTTCTTATAAAAGCGTATACATCGCCCTTTGAAGGATTTACTAACTTTGTGAAGTCGGCTAACATAAACAGATAAGTGGTTCTTATTCCTTGTATTAACATCGTGCCTATCACTATTTTTAGCGAATAAGGTTATATTTTTTTGCCCTTACTTAGTACGCTTCAAAAGTTCGTACCCAGTTCCAACTCTATGAGTGGCTTTGCATTTAAAACTTTAAATATCTTTAATTTTTATGTAATATTCTTGACTTAAATAAAAGGTGTTCCGTGTGAATCCGATTAAACTTGTAACCTAAGATCTATCTGGCTCGAGGACTCAGTTTTCATACTTACAAATCGCGCGCCGATGGTCGGCTGACCGTTGAAGCTGAATGCGTACGCATCATAGTGCTGGTTGCTGGCGTATTCGTACGGCGTGCCCAGCATAGTCACCTCCTGCTCGCTGTTCAGGTCGAATTGACTGGCCATACCTGCCGGACAAAGGTTTATCAGCCATAACTCCCGCAATCGCTTGAGGCGATGGGTTTTTATATCTCAACAACAAACTAGTACGCAGAACTGGTGGAGTTACTATTATTACGCCCCTTGGCACCTGTCTGCCAAAGATAAGACCTTTCATTAACCCTCAAATACAGGTATCATAGATGCGTTCATCATTTTCCTGCCCTTACCCCACTCTAGGTGGGGTCGGCACAACATGTCATCCTCTTCCACTCTCCTCTATCAGCTGTCATCTCCGTACTCATCCCTTTCACACACATATCATTCCTCGCGCAGTAAACCCACACCTTCTTTGGTCTTCCTCTACCTCTGCATCCCTCCACATTCATACTTAACACTCGTCTCGTTACGCGCCTTTCATCCCTCCTCATAATGTGCCCAAACCATGCTAACCTATTACTCCTCAACTTTTCTGTTATTGGCGCGACTTTTAGACTTCCTCTGATATACTCATTCCTGATCTTATTCATTCTAGTCGGTGTGACTAGAATGGATAACACATCCATCTTAGCATTCTCATCTCTGCCACATGCATTCTACTTTCATCAGTATCATAGATGCGTTATCGCTTTAAATAGTCCTTTGAAGCGATGCCGTGTAATTTAAGTAGCTCTTTATTCGTAATTCTGGCCAAGGCATCAAGATGTTTAGCCGTAGAAAAAGGGAAGAGCCGACTTCCTAGCAATAGGCTTACCACCTGTTGTTTTCTCTCTCCCCATTTCCCTGATCCATCTCCCCTATTTGACACAAATGAACTGGGTCTCTTAATGTGAGTAAGTGTGGTTTCTGTCTCAGTTTGTCTAGGTGACTCTCTACATTATTTTGTATCGGCCAGTAACTATCCAGTTGAGTCATGCTTATGTTATGTCAAGCCACATGCGACAAAAATAAACTACATTTCCAGACGAGCTACATGATCAAGAGATTCACTTAGTTCAACTATCTGTCACCTCTGTTTCGGGTACGGATCATTGTATTTTTAATATTTCGTATCAAAATTGGGGAAAATCGAACATTGCTTCACTACGTCGTGTCTGTCACAGACTCCTAAACCAAACGGCACTAGCCTGAGACTTCTGGTTATATCCTCAAATAAAGCTACACTAGAATAATATAGATATTTAAGAAATGCCTAATGGAGTTCTGCAACAATAAATTGTTGCGACGAATTGGCCGGTTCAAAAAGCCACGTGGGTCAAAATCTGTATGACCGTACATTTTAAACAGCCTAAAAACTCACTAACCTTGTCCAATATTTTGCCAGTTGATCCATATATAGTTGTATCTTCTGTAGGTTTGGTGCATGTGCATCAGACCAACCACATGGAACCACTCGTGGATAATAATGAAGTGGTTGAAGCATCCATTGGCCAAATTCAAAGTATGTGCACCAAAGTTTACCCAGAAGCCCACGTTCGCGTAGCAGCCATCTTGATGATTCTAATCAAAGCCAATGATAAGTTAATAACAGAAAGATTATTTATCAAGGTTTGTGTGAGAAACAGCAATTGAGAAATTGGGAATGTTTCACCTATACTGACCGAATCCGGATAGGTACTGAATTTTATAGGATTCCCAATTACAATTCCGGAACATTTATATCAGGCCGATTTAAGACCATAAGGTTAATTGGAAAGATTTGGGTCAAAGATCAGGATATATTCGACATGCTGTAGTTCGATAATAATGAATGGAAATAGGTCTTACGGTAATCCTGACGAAGTCATTCTCATTGGTGCGCTGGCGGAATCTCACGCATGTTTGCGCTTCAATATCTCTGTACGCGTTAACGATGGCCTGTCGCTGACCAGCACCTGAATTAAAGCTAACTATTAGTATATGTACATAGCTTAGTGAAAGAAAAGAGGAAAAGATTGGTGTCAATAAGTCCCTTCGCAGCAACTCGAGCAAAAACTTTTGCAGCGCCAACTTTGTTTTGCGCGTTGGGTTGGTTTTATACATAGTTTAGTAGCTTTTTCTCTTGCCATAGCAGAATAATGAGCTAGCCACCCAGTGTCACACTACTGTAGGTGCTACTGAAATAAGGTTGTATTTGTTTCTGTAAGTTCGTTACTGATATTCCTCCATGTAATTTTATCAATAGGTAGATTTTTTGATAATAAACAAGAATATACTTACTGAAATGGCCAGCAGCGAACTCGTAGACGATGGTGTTGCCGGGCCATCTAACTTGGGGCCAGATGAGGCCACTTCTGGAGCCAGCATAGTTGCTAACCATGTTCTCGACTTGCTCATCGTTTAGGAGAATGTCGCCTTGGTATTTGCCGCTATTCTCCCAAGCGTTGGCTTTTGGATTTTCAGCAATAGCATCTTCTAACAGCTTGCCAGAATCTGAGAAAAAAAAATATAATAATTTAAAAACCACACGATCTCAATATAACTGATTTTTGTTATTTCTATTACTATATATTTTGCAGCGTGGTGGACTATGGCCCACTCTCCCTCATTATACGAGGAAAGGCCTATATCACTGCAGTGGGATGTTGACGGGCTTGTGATCATGATATATTTTTGTAATTATTTCATCTGGTTCGCAATTTCGGTGTACTAATTTTTTTTAGCAGCGCGCCATTTATCATAAAGTGCCGGTACACAAACACAATGATACCATTGTTAAAGTATACAATCTATTTAATTAACTCTGCAGCTATGCAGACATAAATACACTACAAACCAACCATAACGGGTCGGCGGCGACGGCGGCCCAACGAGCGTCCCTAAGACTTCCAATATGTCTCATCTCCGACAGCGGCGCGAGACTAACTTACACAGGTAGTGTTACAGTCGTCGTGCTATCGACTTTACTAAAATGTACAATCGGCTCCATAATGTATTATGCATTACATGATAAATGGTAACAAGATCCAAAGATGCGGTCAAAATTTGCAAATATGGCCGAATGGAAGTACATATTTTCCAACTTCACTTTAAACTTTATAAAAATATTATTTTGAATCCGACACGCACGAATGTCTATTTCATTCCTAACTGGTAACCACACGCATCAGGTATTACGGAAATAAGACTCAAATCATCAACTTACCAGGCTTTGCGCTCTCTAAAAATATCCTGTAAGCTTCTACCTCTTCATTCGACCTTATCACAGAGGGAGCGGCTAGGGCTGCCCCCACTAAACACAAAAGGACCAACAACTTCATGTTTAAGACCTGGACTCACTGTTTTTTATCGTGATAAGCTTTTTATTTATAGCTAAGTATGGGCTTATCTTAATAATCCATGTAGGTAATGAATAAGTAATTAATAATATGTTATGTTTACTTTGCGCCAGTTTGATTCTGTCTGATCGTTCATCGGTGCAGTAACTCCGATAAATGATGCTAATGGAAAGGTAGAGAGTGGTATCTATTTTTATATATTCCATTACTAGCTTTCCGCCTGTGACTTTGTCCGCTTCTAATGTTATAATACTACTAGTGCTACATAAATACCTATATTGCACGTGTCTGCACTGTCTAAGTCTGCACTGCTTGATCCACTACAATATATATCTCTTCTCTTCGTTTACTTTCGGGGTCTGCTACAAATTATTTTATAACTAATAACCCGCCCCGGCTTCGCACTGGTGCAATTTCTACAAAATATCATTATGCACATTGATTTATATTCTACAAATATGGTCGCGCGAACAAATATTTTTCTCTCTTTTCTTAGTAGATAAAACAGCGCCATCTCTTGAATCCTCGAGTACTAATAGGACTGCTGAGAGTAATAAATAATAATAATAATAAATAATAAATATCCTTGGACGTACACACAATGCCATCTAGTTCCACATTAAGCAACTATATGCTTGTGTTGTGGATACCAGATGGTTGATATACTACCATAAATACATTTTTTTTTGTAAATAAATACTTATTATAAATGAAAACATCCATAACTCGGGTACACATGTCCGTATTCATCGTACAAATATATGCCCCTAGCGGGATTCGAACCCGCGACCTTTTGGTATAGTGGTAAGAGTTTCTAACCACTACACCAAACAGGGCAAAATCAAAATCGCGCACAACCAAAATTTTTTTAGTTGAGTGTAAGAAAAAAATACAATATTGATTAAAAATATATGTTTTAAGAGTAATATTTTATGTTTGTTATACTTAAAACATACTCGCATTGTTTTGGTCACTTTTTGTGGTAAGTGACGCATTTTTTTACAATGTAAATTAGCATTTGATACGACAGTTCGCGAAAGAAGTCGGTGTATGACTGAGTTCCCATTGGTTCCAAACTCCTGCTTTGACACCAATTAAGTGGTGCCATTTTAACTGTTTCAACGACCGGTCTATACGCAGTAATACATAACTCTATGCATGTATTATAAATATGAATGTTCCGGAAAAAAAAATTGACAGTGAAAATCATATCAAAATCAGTTACGTAGCGAACGACCAAGCGCATAAACAAACAGACGCGAATAGCGACTTTGTTTTATACTATTGAGAGATTATGAGTATGACCTATTAACCAACTTCAAAAAGAGAGGTGATCTATTCGCCACTTATGTATCTTTTTAGATATTATTGTGTACACCGATTTATCGATATCAAAATCGGATACCAAATAATATAATAGATATTTAAAGATGGGAGATTGCTAGCCGCTAAATCAGAAAGTATTAATAATGATAATTACCCAAATCTTGCAGTAAGCCATATGTGGATAAACGACACTTAATTTTTTTTCCTATCCATTGCCCATGTTATTTGGAAAGTAATATTGGCAGACAAATCAAAAAAGCAATGTATGATGGAGTTTCTACATTTTCCCGCATACCATTAATTATTATTCCGGTGGTTTCTTTTGATAGAAGGATTTGCAATGATCGATGATAATGAGCGTACCTACCTAATAAATACATAGATATTATCAAAAGTAGGATATCGTTTTATATCGCATAAATTAAGTGGTGCTCCTGACAAATACACTACTCCAATTTGACCTCCGCGGTGACCTCCCTCCAAAACCGGGGGTTCGAGGTGTATTAAAGGTATAATTATACAGCCATTTGACGTTATAACCATTTATTTCTATGCTACAGATAATGGCTGAGCGATCAAATCTTTTTCGGCGCTTTTCTTAGTAGGTAGGCGCCATCTCTTAGAATCCTCGATATCACCCTCCGGCGGACGCGTTGGTCGATGATGGTTTTGAAAAAAAAAAATTAAACTACCAATGCCAATATGTAATATTTGATCAGAAAATTATAATGCTTCACTCACAATGCTTTTTTTTATGCACGACGGGTTCGTACTTGATCTCAATCACACCTGATGTTAAGTGCAGATGAGGTCGAAGGTGGGAAGCGTACTGACCCGGAAACCCCAACACATTTGGGAGACTGGCTATCCTATCTCTGACAACCGGAACACAATAACGCTATTAACATTGTTGTTTGGCGGCAGATTTAGATGAGATGGTGGTAGCTAGCCAGGCGGACATTTAAAATGCCCTACCACCAACCAAACCGAGTACTTAAACATGTACCCCGCTGGGGATCGAACCCGCGACCTCCGAATCGTAAACCCAAGCTCCAAGCTTCAATTGGAAAATGAAAGATTGCACAAGGAAATTCAAAATCTAAGGGAAGCCTCACTTTCGAGCGAAGTCTCTTTGGACCATGATAAATCAAATCAAAATCAAATCAAATCATAAATGTCTTATTTCGTAAGTTATAAGAATAACATTTGAAATCGTCATGACATACAGTTATCGCTCGTTCACTAGGCAGTCTCCCCAGAGAAAAACGAGCATGAAACTCCGGGGTTGCTCTTTTTAAATAAGTCAATGCAAATACAATTTGGAATAATTGTTAAATATATGATTCGACATAGGAAAATAAGAATAAAATTTACTGGATATTGCCGAGCGGTTCATGTCCACGCATTCTTATCATCCAGATAGTCAGAAATTTTATAATAGCCTTTGGCACATAGTTTCCGTTTAATGGTTGTTTTAAATTTATTTAAAGGCAAATTTTGAATGTCTACCGGAACCTTATTATAAAAGCGTATACATTGTCCCTTGAATGACTTAGTGACTTTGTGTAAGCGACTGCTATGGACAGCAAATTTATTTTTATATATACTGTATTTACATTGAGTATTTTACAATTTTTCCTAAACAAATGCAGATTCTTTCTTACGTACCTACTAAGTGAATAGGCATTTACTGGGTGCGCGTGATAGATACATCTTCGGCTACATCGTCACTTTCCATCAGGTGAGATTGTAGTCAAACGCGAAATCAGTTTTTAATAAAAAAAAAAACATACATTAACTTTTCGTAAATATATTGGAACTCCATGGAATACAGAGCAATTATTGAGAGACGGAAGAGGAATTAACAGAAAAAATATGAAATATATTTTATGAAATTCGACATATAAATTTATCAGGATATACAATGTGTCCCGGAGAGAAGTGACCAGCGGGCGTAGTTTGAAAATTTATACAAAATTATCGATAAATCATTTAAATTTAGAGACCTAACTGCTTTTGTTTTTTAAAAATTGTTAATTCTTTTTTTTTAATAGACATCTCTGACCTTCTGCACTATTTTAGTCATAATTTCTTTGTTTTTACGTCTTTCCCAATTCTTTTTTTTAAATTCAGTGCTGTTATTATTATTCATCAAATTAAGTTATGAAAATTATCCCAAAACAAATAAATAATTTATTAAAAAAGAAATAAACTTAAAATTCGACCAACAAAACTGTATTTCTTTAAGTTTAAAAATAAAAAAACGAAAAATGTCCCTATAACATCATGTTTTTTTTTAATTATTATGATACTACATGATATTCTCTAAAATATCCTCGAACAATGTTTTTAGTTATTTCAAATAAATGTGAACGTACGAGACATTGAAATTGACCTTTTATGCTCCAGTAACTAGATAGAGATAAGTTTAAAAAAATGAAAGTAATGTTTTAAGCAGTTTATTTGCACATTTAAGTGTTTTGTTATTACAATGAATCATTTTGATTTTAACATGATAGTTTAATAATAAATAAAAGATACTTAATTTGTTAAAATGGTTGTTTATTAAGAAAAATCAGGTAATTAATTAATTATGTTTTCAAAATGACCGCCGTCAGCGGTTATGCAGGCAGGCCAGGTCAGACCAATGACATCCTTAGTGTAGTTCGCCTTATTTCTGCATGATTCTGCGCTATTTCTGCGGCAGCAGCATCGATTCTCTGTTTCAGCTGGTCTCTTGAAATTATTGGCACAGCATAAACTTTTTGCTTCATGTAGCCCCAGAAATAATAATCAAGAGGCGTCAAGTCTGGTGACCTCGGGGGCCATGCTACTGGACCGCCTCTGCCAATCCACCTTGGATAATTTTCATTGGCCTGGCCTGCATAACCGCTGACGGCGGTCATTTTGAAAACATAATTAATTAATTACCTGATTTTTCTTAATAAACAACCATTTTAACAAATTAAGTATCTTTTATTTATTATTAAACTATCATGTTAAAATCAAAATGATTCATTGTAATAACAAAACACTTAAATGTGCAAATAAACTGCTTAAAACATTACTTTCATTTTTTTAAACTTATCTCTATCTAGTTACTGGAGCATAAAAGGTCAATTACAATGTCTCGTACGTTCACATTTATTTGAAATAACATAAAACATTGTTCGAGGATATTTTAGAGAATATCATGTAGTATCATAATAATTAAAAAAAAACATGATGTTATAGGGACATTTTTCGTTTTTTTATTTTTAAACTTAAAGAAATACAGTTTTGTTGGTCGAATTTTAAGTTTATTTCTTTTTTAATAAATTATTTATTTGTTTTGGGATAATTTTCATAACTTAATTTGATGAATAATAATAACAGCACTGAATTAAAAAAAAAGAATTGGGAAAGACGTAAAAACAAAGAAATTATGACTAAAATAGTGCAGAAGGTCAGACATGTCTATTAAAAAAAAAGGATTAACAATTTTAAAAAAACAAAAGCAGTTAGGTCTCTAAATTTAAATGATTTATCGATAATTTTGTATAAATTTTCAAACTACGCCCGCTGGTCACTTCTCTCCGGGACACATTGTATATAGAGGAGGCAACATACATTGGGAGAAACGGCTTGAAAAATATGGGAAAATAGAATTTATTAGTAAAAAGATATCGGTGTACATACATAAAAAAAAAAAAAATACGCCCCGAATACAGAACCTCCTTTTTTGAAGTCGTTTAAAAATTAGGAACTACGTAATCGAAAATTCACCTCAGTTTACGGAAATTGGTTTAAGCGTCGTTAAATATCTTAGCCAAACAACCCTAAAGGCAAGAAAAGAGATGAGGCTGGCCCTTCAATTAGCAAGAAGAAACGGAAAACATGCAGTAATTAAAAATAACAAATTATACATAGGTGGAGAGGAGATAACAACCTATTCCTCCTGTACAAGTGAAGAACTCAGTAAACACAGAGCTACAAAGAAATGAGTCAATATAACGCAGGCACAAATACCGAAATACCGAATACTGAAAATGTGGAGCGACTCAGCACATCTTTATCAGGATTGATCATGCATGGACCAAAAATCTTCACTAGAGCCTAAAAGCAAAACAACTCCTTTCGATACTAACTTTCAAGTACCCTATCAAAATATGAGAAGCCTGAGTAATAGGACCCATTTACTGGAAGCATCACTGGAAGAAATGCCGTCAATCCACGCAATTTGTGTTACAGAAACGTGGATGGAAAAGGAGAAGATGGAGCTGCTCCGACTGAATGGGTATAAAGTTTTTCCCGCGCCAACCATGAGAGGTCGCGTATGTATATTATTGTTAAAAAACCCATTTGAATTTAGAGAAAGGCCAAATATAGAAAAAAATGTCTCAAGTAGTACTAATTTTTGAAGTTTGCACCGTAGAATTTGTAATAAACTCATCCGATATATGTCTATGTTTACAACTTATTTATAACATAATAGTAAAACAGCTGTGACATCACTGATTTTTGAGATACCTACACCCGAACAAAGACTACACACAACCCCATCAAACATATAATTCACGTCGTTTTCCGTCGGGGGACAAAATTAATTTAAATTGTGTGAAATATTTCGTAAATTTGTGTTTATGATACTTATTAAAAATTTTAAACATTAAAGTCTCATGTGAATTACATTTTAGAAATATTTGCTAATAATTTTCTCTACGCGCCGTTTAGATGATAAATATTTTTACCACACGAAAACGATAAAATATCATTTACAAAGCATACAAAGTTTTTTCAAGGATTCCCCGAGGAGCAATACGACCTCCATGTTGTGGAACACTTGCGCGCGCGCTCCGCTTTGATCTCGACTCCCGACGAATCATGCGCAGAGTTTGCTGTCACCGTAAATATTGTCAGGACAAATTTCGAGTCTTTGAAATCGTTGGGCTAAATACGCTTAGGCGCTGACTTAATCAGATTTATTACATTTAAAGTAGAAGAATGAATGAATGGCGGTGTTAGCCACAGCTTTACTTATTTTTTATTCTGTGGTGTTAGCAATAAAGTTGATGTTTTGATATGCTTGGAAATTACTGCGGACGTTGAGGGTCGACTGTGGTGAATTCAGTGGTCTTTTTGGCGTGGCCACTGTTGATGACTGTGTTAAATTAGTCATAACATAATTGAGCAAAATGTAGCTACAATTTAGGAATTTCAAAATATAAAATTGTCTTGGAAATGCTAAAAGTCGATTTCTAAATTGGAAACGAAATGGAAATATCATAGCAGAACTGTAGCTTTCTTGTAAGTAATCTTTTTCATGGACTAGGTAGGTACATATAAATAACAATGTGCGAATGTACACTCGAACAAACGGTATTGTGACCCTCCTTAACCTTATATTCCTATAACAATTGTACTTAATACCATTAGGTCGAGTGAGTTTCGTTTATACAATAATAATAATAAATCATTTATTTTTCCAGACAATAAGGTCCATCTTTGTTAGTACAGTAACCTATAACTACGTTAATAAACAGTGGTAGACATTGAAAATTGAAAATAACAATATAACATATAATAAATAACAATAAAGTTGTTATTTATTTTATTAGACAACATAGTTTTGCCGTCTTCTTCTGTATGACATTTCTTAAGAGGGTATATCCCATACGGCATTTTATACAACTTTAAAATTTTCCATAATGGATTAACGGATTTTAATGAAACTTCATACATATAAGCAGCATACATAGACCTAAAAGTTTGTTGAAATCATTTTCAAAATATTGAATTTAAAAGAATAGGTAACTATATTATATTATTGATTTTTTCTCTGTTACTATGGAAAAGTTAAAATCTGCTCTAATGCAGTTCCAATGCTCTTTTTGAAAATGGTCTCTACCTGACTATTTAGATATACGTGTTTTATGAGTATAAAGTTCCATTAGATGTGGTTCATTAATTTCGAAAAATTTGAGCTTTAAAGTTTTTTATGGAATATCGTGCGGGATAAACTCTTAACACTATTTTAATACAGTTTATTGGAAATTAATCTACTTTTGTCTTATCTTGACCATGCATTCGAAATATAAATCCGGCATCTGCTGATAGCTCAAAATTGCACAGACTAAGAGGTCAGATCGATGTGTGCATAGACCTCGTGTTGTATTCTTGATATTTAATTGTTAAATACTAAATCATAGAAGAAAACTTTAACTGTTTTTGGCAATTTCAAATGAATTATCGGCTGAGTGGTTTCATGATCGTGATTCAGTTGGTTCGACTGTATTTACAATCTATAAGCAGTAGACGGGCATCACCTAATTTTTAAACATTTTACAAAGGATTGCCATGCTACCGAATACATGACATGTCACGTTGACAGGTCACGGTCTGCGTGCGCGGCCGCCGACAGGCGTGCGTGACGTACGTACGTCTCGGCTACGCGGAGCACTGCAGTGTAACCGATACTGCTCCGGCGGTGGTCGTTGAGGATGTTTCGCCGAAATGCCGAATAAGCATGCCGAATGAGCTGGGTAGGCTCATATTGGATTACTGATGTCGTAGATATCCTTTAGTTCGTGTTCTCGTCTTATCGGTTGCATTGAATTTTACAAATTTATTTATTTCCTAAGTAATGTCTGTCTAAGACAGTATCCATAAGTATTATATGTATACCGGATGAGTTTTTTTTACCGTAACGAAAAAATAGGGTATTAATTTAATTTGGAGAAAATATGAATTCCAAATAAAATTTATTTGGAATTCATATTTTCTCCAAATTTAATTATGTAATTATGTGGAATAGCCTACAAACGCGACCGTGTAATGACACAATGAACTATTCGATGATGGTTTTGATTAAAATTATACCACCTATTATGCGAATAACTTCTATTTCACTTACCTAATATGCCCTATTTTTTTCCTTACGGTAAAAAAACTCATCCTGTTACGGATGTTACGGGCAAAACTACCAACTAAATGATTATTGTAAATATAGAATAAGTTTAATGAGGGTAGACGATAAAAATGTTGTATATAATGTTTAGTTTGTAAAAGCTCCGAAAGAGAGCGCTAAACCTCTATCAGTAAATACCCTACTAGTTGAGTAATAACAAATTGTACTTAAGCTAGGTGATTTCGCTAAATAAAGAGAGTGCACACGCACACGTGACGATGAGACTCCTCCATCGTGCGTGCTATGTGGAAAATCCGGCCATACGGCTAACTACCGCGGTTGCCCGCGTGCTCCCCGCCCCCGCCTCACTCAAAAGGCTCCTAAAGCCTCCACCCAAGCAGGTCACAAACCTTCACCACCCCCGGTGACACTCCCTCACTTCCCACCCCTTAAGCCCCCTCAGGTCTCAAACCCCTGGGGTCCTAAAACCCCAACCCCCTCCTCAGTCCTCCGCCCTCAGGCTCCTCCAGCCACCCCACGCCCAAACCAACCAAAGCCTCTCCCAGGTGGCAGTATGCCCTCCCTGGCTGAGGACATGCAGACCGTCTACGCTGCAATCAGCGGTATTGATATCGGAGAGATATCAATACTCGCCCGCAAGCTACGCGCTTCACGCACAGCCCAAGAACGTCTCCTTGCTCTAGTCGAACATCACCATCTACTAAACTCCATTTAAATACAAATATCCCAAACATAAACACTCCCACCCAATAAACTCACATCTGATCTGGCTTGCCTCCTGGCGGCCACAGATGAGTCAGGGGCACCCCTGACTCATCATCGACTCTCGATTAGCTCTAGGCTCTTCTAAGTGATGCTCTTCTAGCAGAGCACCACTAGCGCCCCTCCCCTCCCCAGGTAAGGGGTCGCTTCCGATGACGGGATAAAAGCTCACGGCTAGTCCCTACCTCCAAGGCGGAAAAAAAAAAGCTAAATAAAGCAGTGTTTCGTGTGTTCCTGAATTTTATGTGGTTTCATTTCTACTCCGAAGATCCTAAAGTGCCTCCAACAAAACACCAGTGCTCTACACATCCGGTATAAAAGTTTAGTCGGAATAGGAGTAATAAACCGAAAGGAGATTAGGATATCGTGAATAGATAGAATGTTCAAGCATCATTTTAATTAATTTCGAAGAAAAAAATGTGGGGAGGGCCCTAGCGTCGTCACCAATTCATAAGAATTACACGAATTCAAATTCACCCTGTATAAATACAAAATTTAGAAAAAAGGCTAACAACCATTTCGCAAATACTATCTATCGAAAATTAAGAAACCATCGCTTCAGCGGTTTTGGCACTACAATGCCACATACACTCACACATACACATCTAGACATTAGATTCAAACTTATAACATCCCTTGTTTTGGGTCGGCGAGTTAAAATTATTTTGTTTTTGCCTGGCAACTTTACTATAATTTACATTTTTCGTCGCATATCTAACGATACCTCGGTACGGTAGATAAAAAACACTACTTAAAAATCTAAAACCCATCAGCATTGCAAAAAAGGTCATGTCAAACCGAAATGCATCTACCCTCAAGGGAGTACCATCGGCAAGGAGCTCAGATGTGGACAAGCTCCCTTTGAAATACAGTGACATGCACTTAAAGCAGTAGATGAAAAGATAAAAATATGTTCGGAAAAAAGTGTCAAAGTTTAACGACATTACCACATAAAAAAGTTAAAAAGATCCCGCGGCTCCACTTGACCGAATGTTTATAATTAAAAAATAGAAGTTACGTTGTCACAAATTATAGATTTCCTCAGGATATATCTGATTAAGATTTATTTTTATCTCGGATGCTTATTTGTTAGGCGATATCGGCTATAACTCTACATGTGTTTAATTTGAAACACTTGGGTATTTACAATGCTGTTCATTCAAAAATTTGAAGGGATGCCTGCCTGCCTAGCCTGGGATGAGAAGGATGGACATAGCCTATGCGTCAAAAAAGATATCCGAGAAAGATATAGTTTTTTTTTTGTTTTATGCACAACGGGTTAGTACTTGACCTCAATCCCACCTGATGTTAAGTGAAGATGAAGTCGATGGTGGAAGCGTACTGAACCGGAAACCCTACCATATTTGGTGGACTGGCTATCTTATCTCTGACAACCGGAATACAACAATGCAATTAATATTGCTGTTTGGCGGCAGATTTAGATGAGATGGTGGACCACCACCCAAACCGAGTACTTAAACATGTACCCCGCTGGAACCCGCGACCTCCGATTCGTAAACTCAATGTTGTTTACATTGAGCCACAGACGCGGTTAAACCGTTCACCGGTATGTGGTAAAGGCGACTAAACTTTCTACCAAAAAACATCTATAGATTGCACGTTTCACCGGCGATGAGCTCATACCTGTCACGTTTTTGTCGGGACTTAAAAAAGAAAATATAGCTGCTAACAGCAAAATGACTAACAAACGGTCTTACAACCTCATCTACTTAAAATTTAATACATAACTCTGATTCTCTATAAGGGAATCTTTTTTTGACTGAAACATTGCTGGCGCCTGCGCCCGCGTCGGTGGCATTCCCCCGGAAGTGCACGCGCGGCGAATCGCACGACCCGTTTGTTACAAAGCCCATTAATATGGCCCAAACGTCAACACAGGAGTGGTCCGCGATGAGCCGCATCCGAAAACATGACAAATCATTCGCGTATATCATAATTTTTTGACATTGGCATTTATTTCAGTTAAAAAAAAAACATATTGGAACTGCTCTACATTTTTATAGGTATTTGTAGGAGACCACCTTGTCAGATTGATTTGGTTTTATTGTATTTGGGGGACTTACATCTCCGTTACAATTTCGAACAATAAATTGTCATTAAAGGCAAATTACAAGCTTTTACAAGTACCTATACACACTTATTTTTAAAGAGTAATAGATTAGTTGTTCGCTCATAGCGACAAAGTACTTATAGATAAGTCGCCAACCCGCATTGGTCCAGCGTGGTGGGCTATGGCCCATACTCCCTCATTATACGAGGGAAGGCCTATATACCTGCAGTGGGCTGTTTACGGGCTGATGATGATGAAAATGAAAATTGAAAATGAAAACTTTATTGAGTGTGGAATTTGGGTTATACATTTGCAGCTGTCTTTGCTTAATATTTTAGTTACACCAAACCCTACCTTTTCAAGTGTACACACATTGACAATTAAAAAAAAAATTACATATTCAATTTACTATCTAAATATCATGCTTTACAATACATACTACATATAATGTTAAATAATTTAATCAGGTCATAGAAAGGTTAAAGCAATGTCAAAAATAATGTCAATGTAATTTCAATATAATTTAATTCCTTGATGTCCATAAATATAATTTAATTTATTTTACGCTCGAGGAATGATGAATAAATAGATAATAGATAAATAAATAGATAATTAGTGCGTCACTTCAGACTCTCTCTAGTAACTATACTCTTCACACTTGGTATACCACCAGCAATTATAATGTGGGTGAATACAGTTTGCAATTTTCATGAGAAAGCAGGTATCTATACGTGTATATATATATATATAGATTCTTTATTGCACCAAAATATTGTAGCCACTGCGAAGATGAAAATTTAACACCGGACGAAAAACGACGGGTATGTGTATGACGGCGTTGTGTGTGTGTGTGAGAGTCTTTAGAATAATTAGAATATTATAGACTTATGTATTAATGGAATAGAATAAGTAGAATTGCGTTGACAAATATTCGATATCTAAAGTTAAACTCAATCTTTCTTACCTTCTGAATCGTTAAATAATATAATAATAAATAAATATTTCGGACAGTTACAGCAATCATCTAGTCCCAAACTAAGCAAAGCTTGTACTATGGATACTAGATAACGGATAAACATCCATAAATATTTATGTAAACATCCATGACTTGGGAATAAATGTTTGCATTCATCACACGAACATTTACCTCTCGCGGGATTCGAACCCCCCAACCGTTGGTTTCGCTAACAGGGTCACTATTCACTACACCAATCGGTCGTCAATATGAAAGGAAAGTGTTTTGAAGATATCAGCTTCTTGCGGACGAGCGTGTCTTACTTATTGAACGCCAAATATAAATGGAAAAAAAACATCGCCCAATAAAAGTATAGTAATTCATCATCAATTATCCAGTTCTATTCCCGTAGGCGCATGTTAATTGTGTTTCGAGCATTTTTCGAGCAAGTGCTAAAATTGTGCCACTAATTAATCGTTGGGACGAAGCGTTGCGTGAATGCGACGTGAGCGATGGCCGCACTGAGTTGGGGTAATTATGATGCGCAGGCGCACCCTGTTGCACATGATTTCGTGCTGTTAGTAGACATTTCTTGGATTCTCTTGTTAATTTACATTTTACAAAATTACATTAGAATATTAAATATGGCATATTAGTGTAAATAGAGGAATAACGAAAGAGGTAATTCAGAATCTAATACAGAACCCAATCCTATCAAGAAATATATGATTAATAAGAAATATAATATTAGTAGAGACTCCAATCACTATGAAGGAAATTTATGTATTATTGAAGCTTTCCCATATTTTTATTAAAAAAAATACTTACACAAATAAATGCAATAAAACTGAACAGCGTGGCTGGAATCTCCCCCTACCCATTCTCTTATTCCATAATGTAACATTATGATTATTTTTTTCGTAAACTCGCAGAAGAAATTGGTTTGCCTTCATGTACTCTTTGAGGGTTTGGGACAAAATGTTACAGTCTGTATATTTTCCCCCTCCGAATCCCAACAGTCTCAATGTCATCTAAAGATTACGATTTTTTTAGTTACTCAACTTTGATGCTGAATTAAATATATATAATTAGATCGGGCTCATATTTTTGCAATTTTAATTTTATTGAGGGTAATGGTTCCGGGTGAGCGCATTTTCACCTCCTCTTCACTTAATATCAGGTGTGATTGAGGTCAAACGCGAGGTACCTCGTTGTGGATAAAAAAATTACAACTGTACTATTGAAAATTGGGTGAACCATGGCCACCATACCGGATGATGTTTGACAAATGGTAACGTTCACGCATTATTGAGCCTCTGCCATGATGAACACGTACGGGCCGTTGTGGACAACGCCGTGCTGAAATTAATTACCTCTCTTTTTACTGAATTCAGAAGTAAGTACCAGGGTTCAAGGAAATAACGCATTTCCCCGAAAGTGGCGTAGTATTTTTTTTTTTAAAAGATCTGTAGTAGATCGCTTCGAGTAACCAAATAGGTTGGTACTATGTCCTGCCATACCGAACATTCGCCCTAAGCGTTTGACTTATTCTTTCAAAATGTGGATTATGGAACTACTGACTTTACGAGGACTTTACTGGACTACGAGGAAGTAGACTCCGATGAATTGTCTCACCATTATTATATACATATTTATATATTTTTTTATTTTACTCTGAACACTAAAACTAGAAAAAAGATATATAGATGGAATAGATACATAAACTTTTTTTTTTATGCACAACCGATTGGTACTTGACCTCAATCACACCTGATGTTAAGTGAAGATCAGGTCGAAAGTGGAAGCGTACTAATCCGGAAACCCCAACACATTTGGGGGACTGTCTATCTTATCTCTGACAACCGGAATACAACAATGCTATTAACATTACTGCTTGGCGGCGGACATTTAAAATGCCCTACCACCAACCAAACCGAGTAGTTAAACATGTACCCCGCTGGGATCGAACCCGCGACCTCCGAATCGTAAACCCAAATGTTGTTTACATTGAGCCACGGAGGCGGTTGACTCCTTGGTACTGTTAGCAAATAACTGGAAATTGAAAATTTGAAACCCTCCGAGACTCTCAACTCTTCTAAGGTGTTTACTTAGATGTTATGTATTATACGAGTACAGTGAATATAAAGTTAGGTTACATGGTAATTCTGATATATTAAATCTCACCAACAAATTGATACCATTGTGCACCAGGTGAATGTGAACTCTGCCACACGCATATCCACAGGCTAGGTTATTTCGTTCATGAACTGTTATTACAGCACATGTCGAGTTCGGTGAAAAAACAGCACCCAAATATAACTGAGAAGTATCAAAAAGAAACTTGGAACTTATAACAAACATAATCTATTAGGTACTCGTTAAACTACTAACATAACTGCGAAAGATATTTGTTGACGTAACCATATTCTATAATTGTATACAAAATCAATAGTAACATAATAATTTTTATATTTCCATAGAAAAAACGGCCGTGCCCGCCAAGTCGAACGCAAAGCAACACTGCCGTAACATATTTTCTGGAAGCGTTACTCTACTAGTAGTAGTTGGTACCTAGGTACCAGGTTCGACGACCTGTTTGGTGTAGTGGTTAGAAACTCTGACCACTATACCAAAACGTCGCGGGTTCGAATCCCGCTAGGGGCATATGTTTATATGATGAATACGGACATGTGTACCAGAGTTATGGATGTTATCATTTATAATAAGTATTTATTTACAAAAAAAAATGTATTTATGTAGTATATCAACCATTTGGTATCCACAACACAAGCATATAGTTGCTTAATGTGGAACTAGATGGCGTTGTGTGTACGTCCAAGGATATTTATTTATTATTTATTTTCCTGTTTTTCGAATGCCTAGAATTTCGTATCCTACTTGCATGTGTAAAGTTTAATTATAATCGACCTTTGCAGTTTAAAGTTTGAATACAAGTTAGAATAGGACACGAATTTCAATGATAGGTGTCAAAATTGGTAATGATAACCTTATATAGATGCGTTCGATAATTCTCTTGGCAAGATTACATCTGTAAATTAAATCACGTTGCCTTAATGTCGATCTGTTTATTATTATTAGACAACAAGACGAGATTAGTGGAGTCGCTCTCGTTACGCGCCCGCAAACGAGCTGTCTTGCGCACCCGCCGGGTAGACAACTGTCAACCTCAATTATGGCCGCCGAGACACTTTCGCGCGCTTGCTTTTGAATTTAGAATGTTTGGTGTAAAGAAATTGTAGTTGATGATTTATATTCTTTTTATAATTTATTTATATTTGAATTGATTCCAACCCTCGCAACATAGAGATGCTCGAGCCGAGATTCCAGTATTTAAGACCTTGACTTAAGAGGTCAGTAGATACCTACCTAGATTAATTTTAAAAAACGTTGGTGCGCCTTTCGTGACCTTAGGTCTCCTTTTCCGTTTACCGTGCTTAGGTACTGGATACATTTCGTCCAGCAATATTACGAGTTCTAACATATTGCCTTTAAGATTTTTAACTTCCGACGCAAAAAGAGAGGTGTTATAAGATACAAGCCTTGTCTATCTGTGGCATTATAGCGTCAAAACAGCTGAACAGATTTTAACATGGTTTTTGTTTTGTGATGTTTACAAGATGCTTAATGGAAATCATGGAAATGGATATACCTACCGCGACGATGATGTTCTCGGCGGTTTTCTAAATTTTTAATTTATATTATACTTAAGTATATATAAATTGAAAACGCTAATGAGTACAAACTGAATCAAACAGTGCCTATATTTATGATCAATGATCCCTTTCTTTAAATTCAGTGGTTACAAAGTATACAAAGTTAACCAAACAATTGCCTATTTATATTCAGTGACCCTTTTCTTTAAATTCACTAGGTATACAAAGTGAATCAAACAATGCCTATTTATGATCAGTGATCCTTTTCTTTAATTTCACTAGTTACAAAGTATACACGTTAGTATACAAAGTTAACCAAACAATTGCCTATTTATTTTCAGTGTCACTTTTCTTTAAATTCAATAGGTATACACAGTGAAAAAAACAATGATTATTTATGATCAGTGCCCCTTTTCTTTAAATTCACTAGGTTTACAAAGTGAACCAAACAATTTGATCAGAGATTGATTTAAAGATAAGGATTCACTGATCATAAATATGCATTGTTAAGTTCACTTTGTATTCATTAGCATTATCAGTATATACCTACTTAAGTATACCATATCAAATTCTATCTGAATTTTAATTTCATACACCTACGAGGGGCCTGAAAAATAAAACAGTAGATAACCATCTGCCATACTATACGTCTGGCAAGCGGGAACATTACATGCGTTTTTCGAGATTTTACACTAATTCGAAGCGACGGGTCGCCGGTTCTATTCCCGGCGCGGGCGGCCGGCGCAGGCGCAGCCGTATGGAGTTGGCCTGCACGGCGGATGCTTCGGATATTACAAACAATCGGGTGTATCATACTTTAGACACAAAATACATTACTTTGTAATTACTAAACATTACAGAATTTCAAGAGAACGTGTCATACGATATTATCAAAATGGATTTAGATATTATTGTAACAATTCAAATATTTTTTTATACAAACGGGTTAGCACTTGATCTCAATCACACTTGATGTTAAGTGAAGATGAGCCAAAGGTGGAAACGTAGGTACTGACCCGGAAACCCCAGCTTATTTGGAGGACTAACTATCTTATCTCAGACAACCGGAACACAATAACGAAATTAACATTGCTGTTGGGCGGCAGTAAATAAGATGGTGGTAGCTAGCCAGGTGGACATGCCCTACTACCAACTACACCCAGTACTAAACATGTACCCCGCTGGGAATCGAACCCGCGACCTCCGATTCGTAAACCCTATGTTGTTTACAATGAGCCACGGAGGCGGTTAAAATTATTATTGGCATAATTTTAGCTATTGACTTTGAAAGATAAAGATTCGCGGTTCGAGTTGTCAATGTCAAAATTTTTAGGTTAGAAGATAAACTGCAAACCGAGTTCAACCGCAAAAAATTTGCAGTTTATGTCACGTGACCGTAGTTGAACGTCAAGACTTTGACTTTGACTGTACGCTGACATGGGTTGGACATGTGGAGAGGATGAATGAAAGAAGACTAACGAAAGAGATATACGATGCGAATGTGGATGGTAGAGTTGGTATTCCCCACCACGGCGAACGTACCATGATCAAGTCGGGGACGTCTTAAAGAAAGGCCAAGTCAAGAGTACCCTAAACCGACGAGCATATATGAACAATCTTATGAGACTGAATGAAGCAAAAGAGGTGTGTCAGGATCGTAGCAAGTGGAAGTCTGTTGCCTCTGCCTACCCCTACAGGAAACAGGCATGATTTTATGTATGTATGTAATTTAGCTATTTGTTAAGCGACTTCCAAAAAAGTAGGTTGTACCTAGGTATATATTCTACCATGTCTTCGACATTTTGTGAACAGACTTCAATAATCTGTTTTGTTGGAAAGGGCCAGGGGGGTCCCATATTGGTGGTCCCATCTGATGATGCACTCCGGAGAAAGAGAACGTCACCTTACTGAAGGCGGTCGTTTAGCCTTTTTTTTTTGCTGATTTCTTTTTTTTTAAACACTATTTTCAATACAAATTAGTTTTATTTCATTTGTTTAATTTTAAAAATAAAATTTTAGACAAAGTTAATATATTAAACACCAAATTTACTAAGTTTCCTATTTCAATGCTCAGGTTGACTGGAAGAGATCTCTTAGAGAGATAAGTCCACTTTTGTACGTGACCTATTGTTTGTACTCTGTTATTGTAATATTTTGGTGCAATAAAGAATATATTAGAAGCAAATGCCGTACAAAGTGACGTAAAGTAAATTTGCATTTAAAAATGCTTATTTTGACTAGGGAATCCTATTTTGACCAGGTTCGACACATCTATTCCTATACTATTGGTGACTTCAGATATCAAAGACTAACCTGCCTAATATGAATAGCTGTAACTTACGACTCTACACCTACATAATAATAATATACTCGTACGAATATCTTGTATTATTTTTTTTTATGGATAAACATCAATCACTGATGTTATAGGTTATAGGTTTTAGCGGGCTTAATTTCCGCAACTCGACGCAGTTTGCGCCTATTTTGCGTTGATGTTACTCGCCACTTGTGGGACTGCCTATATTACCTCTAACAGCCAGAACACAACAATGCCATAACTACGTGATACTATCAACATAACTAACGCTTAGCACCAAAATTGGTGATCTACCACCAACCAACAGTACTAAATATGTACTCGCTGGGAATCGAACCCGTTCGTTCGTTCGTAAACCTTCGTTTTGTAAACCTTAATATTATTTACATTGAACCACGGAGGCGGTTAAAAATGTCATAAGCTAAGTTCATTTGGCAGACATTTTAATTGATTGATCTAGGTAACTATGTATAGTCGGCGACGGCACGGTGACTGTACCAGTGCAAACTAGACAACCGGCGCTACCGGATATGTGACTGCAGCGAGATCTAATACTGGAAGTGTGAGGTACGGTCACAGTACGCCCGCGAGTACTACAAATGAAGTGTAATGAAGTTGTTTACGCCAAAAAATTATCACAACTTGAATATTTATCATCATATAAGTAAACTAACCGCCTCCGTGCCTCAATGTAAACAACATTGGATTTACGATTCGGAGGTCGCGGGTTCGACCCACAGCGGGGTACATGATTAAGTACTCGGTTTGGTTGGTGGTAGGGCATTTTAAAATATCCGCCTGGCTAGCTAACACCATCTTATCTAAATCTGCCGCCAAGCAGCAATGTTAATAGCATTGTTGTGTTCCAGTTGTCAGAGATAAGATAGCCAGTCCTCCAAATGTGTTGGGGTTTCCGGGTCAGTACGCTTCCACCTTCGACCTCATCTTCACTTAACATCAGGTGTGATTGAGGCAAGTATGAACCCGTCGTGCATAAAAAAAAACTGTCTAATCTTATTTCTATTTAGTCGATACGAGAAGTCAGCTACACGCGACGACAACTGCAACACTTGCAATGGTTTACTTGCGTTGCGCTCGCATTTCCGATAGCGTCGCGCGGCCAGGCGTCGTCGTACCACATAAAAATTTTTGCGTTATCTGTAAATTTAGTACACTAAAAGTATATTACGGTAGCTTGATAAACATCTGTCCATAAGACCTTCATCCCTTTATCCTCACTGTTAGGACGCTTACGTAGTAGGTACCAAATGTTGCGATCGAACGCAAAAATTTTTACGGTCACTTCTGGTGCACACTGGTAGTATTGGTCGTCACGCCGTTGACTGTCCATGCTTTCATCAAAAGCGCTGAAGACCAGGAAACCTGTTTGAAGTTACTGGTGTGTAGGTTATTTATTATTTTCCAAAAAAAAAAAAACATAGTAAACAGTCTACTTTGGGGCGTCATAAAAACCCAATTTCCTCAGTTCACCGCGCGACAACATAAACTTTTCACAACCAATTACCTCACCACTTTATGTTAATTTTCTACTGCGCTATTATAAATAATACACGTTGACGTGTCAATTATTGGTTCTAATCTTTTCCTGTTCAGAAAGATGATAAAAAAATATCCGAAGGCGGGTTTTGTGTTGGCCACGCCTGCAGCATCCGAAGTGACTTCAAAATTAGATGCGCCTGAGACACCCATCTGAAAACGGTCGCAATCAAAAATCTATTCAATTTCATTCGTTATTAAGACGTAAGCTACTTTGAAAAGGCGAGTAGCTGTGAATTTTCAAGATTGAATTCTAAGATTTAGGTAATAAGGCTCTATTCGTGTTACTTTTTCAGGCAGTGGGTGTATTCCTGAAGTTGGCAAAGCGTCCAAAAGCACACATGTCGGGGATGGCGTGGCAAAGCCAGATCTGAGCACAGACTCCATTAGTTCACACATTAGGATGAGTTAGTCGAATTATTTAATTAAATAAAGTAATTCAATAAGGTAGTGTATTAATAACAATTACTCGCTCGGACCGATCGGAGCTGAAGGTGACCGCGGGAGTTTTTTTAAACAATTGTGACAAGTGCCGAGCTTTAAGATTTAGTTTAATAAAATTAAAAGAACATCTTTCTACATGTAGGAAAGTGAATTGACTACTTATGACGGAGCAAAATAAAGGTAAAATACATTTATTATTTCACTTATGTCCAAAGCCTGTAAGAACTACAACAAATACTCATATATAATTCTTAATAAAATTCTGAGAAAAAATTACTTCGTAATACATAATAAAGTTTCTATACACGGTACATCCATAGATTTCCTTTTTTAGCACATCATAATGCTTCAGCTAACATTACACAATATCCCATTATAATTACTGACTGTGCAGGTTGTGTTGCTATATTAGACTCAAAAAAAAAACAAAATTGCTTGTGTAACCGTTCGCTGCCAGGTTAAAGTTTCCAGAAACATTTTTAAACAATCATTATTCTGCCATTGTTGCTTGGGCACCCATCTTAAGTTCTACATTTGGGTTTCAATATACTTAGGTAATGGGGCAGGAGTCATTTGAATGGTTCTACTGCAGTTAAAAACTCCTTAATATTATCATTAATATTTGTGAAAGTAAACGACTTAATTAATTTAAGTTCTCTGTTAAATCTTAGATCCAGTTCGCCATAGATTTTAAATAGGTTTTTATGTTCATAGAGGAAATTAACCATAGGTTTCCTATTATAAATGGCATTGAACGATTTATTTAAATTGCAGTTGCAATCCTTTCACAACTTTAAACATACCAATGGAATATAATAATATGCTGTATAATTATAATAATATAATAATAGTATATATAAAATTAGGTGTGATTGATGTAAAGCACTAACCCGTTGTGCACAAAAAAAAAATGCTCCGTGCCAACCAAGGGTCTCTGTTAAAAATAAAGATAGAGAAAGAAAACAGTAGATAAGAAATTCGTTCTCTAACTCGTAGGTTAAAGAAATATACATCGATCATTCCTTAAACAAACTTTTAACAGTGTAGTTACCGGAATCTGATCTATCCCGTACCGACATCACGTCGATTAAATGTGCTAAACGATTTCTTAACGGGCAGGAGCGTATTTTGTGTTACAGAATAGAATAGAATGGAAAAATTTTATTTGACCGAATAAACGACACACAAACTAACATGATACAACTTATATATAAATTAACATTTCAAATAATTTTTTTTTTTTTTTTTTACAAACCCAAGTAAATATGTTCATATCCCTTTTACCTGTATAATTTCGCAGTTCCATACTTATTCGGAATCCTACTGACCTAATTACCTGAGTTTTTTTACCGTAAGGAAAAAATAGGACATATTAGGTAAGTGCGAAATAGAAGGTATTGGCATAGGTAGTTCATTTTTTTTTTGCAAAACCATCATCGAATGAAGCTTTAATTGTGTCATTTAACGATCACGTTTGTAGCCTATTCCTCATAATTACATCATTAAATTAAATAAATAAAGAAAATTTGGAGAAAATATGAGATCCAAATAAATTTCGCATGATAGGAATCCTACGAATCACGCCAGTCGCATATATCAATCACCTGACGTTGTGTGCGTTTTTGAAAAAAAAAAATTAAACTACCTATGCCAACACCTTCTATTTCACTTACTTCATATGCTCTATTTTTTCCTTACGGTAAAAAAAATCAGCCGGTATATTGGTGGAGATTTTTCATAAGCATTGTTTTTACTAATAGGATTTTTTATAGTTTATATGAGTCTGCAAATCTTCCAAAAAACGAAAAAAATTGAGTAGCTATATTTAGGTAGCTCGTTAAAATCAAATGAAATAAAAATTAAAAACCTAAATCTATCCACGAAAATGATTTTGTAAATTAAAAAAAAAAATCGAGAATGTGTCTACTTGGTTCATTTGTTTTTACTCATTTATCATAGTATATACATTAATACATATTTGTATGTATACGCATATACATATACAGGGTGAATTTGAATTCGTGTAATTGTCATTAACTGGTGACTCCACTCCTGATTACGAACAACTTTCCCCAAGGAACCATTGTCGAATACGATCAAAAAATTTTAATTACCTACCTATACAAAAAAAAAAAATCTGAAAACACCTTTATTCTGGAAGTCCTTCAATTATCGGCTGATGACTGCTGTTTGTACGAATACCTTTCCACTACCTTTCACCATGGCTGAATTCAACCGAAAATTGTTGTACTTCCATACTAAAGGTGGTTACAGAATTGGTTACTTTGTATGGATAATCGAAAATTTTTTGATCGAGTTGGGATATGGCTCCTGGGAGTAGTGGGAGTGGGAGTTCGTAATCAGGAGTGGAGCCATCAGTTAACAGGATTTACATGAATTAACACCCTGTATAGTAGCTTACATATAGGTGCTTCATAAATCGTAATTTTTAAAAACTTTCTTTGCAGGCATTCCAAATTTAAATATGTTTAATCAGTCATTTGTTCTTTCATAATTTCTTATTGCTCAGATATTTTGTGGACAAGTTAAAAATTCGCTTTAATTTTTAATACGAGTTTCATAAATAGCGGTTAGTATAAAGGGCTACGGAGACTGTCAAGCAGTTTAACGTCAAGCACGATGCTACTCATGATTAGTAATTAATTAGCATGAAAATAGCTCAAACGCGGGTCAATAATTTTTATATTTTATAAATATTTCTAAAAAGATTCCTGGCTCTTATATTGTTATTTATTTCCCATATAAATGATCAAGCAGTCGTGTCAAGCCAAAAATATAATTGTAAAGGTTGGGTAAGGGCTTCATTCAGTCAAGCAGTGTCCAGAACAAAAGATCACCGAAAAGAAACGGACGTTAACGGTATTGGTCCTGTATTGGGGTTATTTACTGCAGCATAGAATCTGGGTGAATTGTAGAGAGCGAAATTTCAAGCCCTGATGGCGGATCTCCCAGTAAATCACCGAAGCTGGTTAAGTGCTCATGGTGACTACTGCTTCATGTCGACACCCGGTTGTACACTTCACGACAAACGGTCTTCAAGCTGCAAGAGCTGAAGCTGAAAACTCTCTGCCATCTATTTGTATACTCATCAGGACTTTCTCAAACTTAGATAACTATTTTCAAAGGAAGAAATTTTACTACAGACAGAGTCGGTGAAAAATGCCTTAATAGAATTTGTCGACTCCTATTTTACAGAACAGCGTCAATCACGTGATTTGTGATAGAGCATTTTTAAATGTCTGCTGGCTAGCTGTCTTTTAGTCTGCCTCATCATAGTTGATAGCATTGTATGTTCCGGCTGTTTTAGGTAAGATGGGGTTTCCGGATATTCCACCGTCACCCTTCCATCTTCGGACCACTAGGCGTGGGGAGGGATCCCACCCATATATAGTTAATATACCGAACATTCACACTAAGAAGTTCGATTCTTCATTCATCATCCGAACAGCCAAGGCATGGAATTCCCTTCCTGCGTCAGTCTTTTCTGAATCCTACAACCTTGGAATCAGAGCAGAGTGAATAGGCATTTACTGGGATCGCGTGCTTCATCTTCGACCACATCGTCACTTTCCATCAGATGAGATTGTGGTCAAACACGAATCCACCAAACTTAAGGAAAGTTCTAATTTCAAAGTAAAAGTAAAAATGTAAACATTTGAAATTAGAACGTAAAGTGTTCTTCTACAGGAATGTGTGAATCTACAGGAGATTCGTCGTTCTTGATTCCGCTTGTAAGAAAAGTCTTAATACCAAGGATGCCTTTGGTTTTTTTTATCTAATATAACCATCTAACTTAACTAAAGTTATGTCTTTTCTTATTTGGGGGAATTTAGGAAATAATTTTCTTTTCTTTAAAAATTATCAGTGTGATCACTAGACAGAGGAAGAAGCGGTGTGGTCTGCCTACTGACTAAACGATAAGGGAAACCCTTATCTAGACAACACCTGTTGTTAGGTACTGATTTCTCCATGTTCCGTCATCTCTTCAATATACAATTGGGGTTAGGTACTCTACAGGTATAACGAATTCATACCTAGTTCTATATAGTTAATTATAAAAATCACGAATTACATTAGCTGAATGCAAAATCAAACGGGCATAAAAAACATTTTCCACGTGTCTGGTACTGGTAACCGATAGCTTTGCGCCCGCGCCGCCGACTTCACAACAATGGCCCTTCAGTGAGCGACCGCCCGTGCGTGTGCGATGCGACATGTGCTGGAAATGCTTGAATCTTTTGTTTGGATAGGATTTGTTACGGGATTGTGGAGAGAAGGTAGTGGATTTAGTTTCTGGCAAATATATAGCCAATAAGTTGTCACTAGCAAGTGCCAACCCACGCAATCATAGACATAGGGCGACGAGAATGAAGCGAAAACTTTAACCAGTAGGTAGGTACGGTTAAATCGGTACGGTACGGTTCTATCTGAAAGTCCAGACAATTTGGGTTCATTTCACTATGTTATGTAGGTAAAATATGATCTAGTTAATTTGATTTGAGTGCTCGCCCCCATTAATAGTAGCGACTTTAAGACATAGGATATTTTTCCGATAAAGTGACTAATCGACCGTCAAAGCTTTAGACACACCATGCTTTAATTAATTGTATAATGAGAACCGTTCACTAGATATTATTATTATACATAATGTCTAGAAAAAAAGATTTGGAAGAGATACGTAGTTAGGTGTCTAGATACTTATAGGTCATTGAAAAGTAGGTATTTTTTTTTATATGAGAGGGCGGCAAACGAGAATGCGGGTCACCTGATGGAAAGCAATCACAGCCGCCCGTGGACACCCGCAACACCAAAAGGGTCACAGATGCGTTGCCGGCCTTTGATTGTTTGATTGTGATTGAAGGTAGATACACAATTATAGCTATAACCAGCTTGCTCGTAAGTATTTTATTCATGCGAGTGACATGTGATTTGGGTGACACGTGTAGGTATTCCAGCAGGGGTTAATATAATAATAATAAGTATTTCGGACACTTACACCAATCATCTAGTCCCAAACTAAGCAAAGCTTGTGCTATGGATACTAGATAATTGATAAACATACATAAATATTTATATAAACATCCATGACTCGGGATGTTTGTATTCATCACACAAACATTTACCCCTCGCGGGATTCGCACCATCAACCGTTGGTTTCGCTCATAACGTCACTATCCACTACACCAATCGGTCGTCAATATGAAAGGAAAGTGTTTTGAAGATATCAGCTTCTTGCAGATGGATGTGTGCACGGAATGCATTCTTAGGGCCGTATTAATAAATCGATCTTAAGATTGAGATCGCGTCTTAGTCTCCTAATTTGTTATACAGTTTTAATATGCAAAACGTCAACTTAAGGTCATCTCAATCTTGAGAACGGTTTATTAAAACGGGCCATAGTCATACATGTATATCATATTAACAGCAAAGTTAGACTTTTAAGCATATTAAACTAGACCAATAAAGAAATTTACATTTCCAGGTCTCCCAAGTGGTGGCAGACAAGACGCCACAAAGGACTACGATACGAAAACCCAGTCGTCAAACTACAACATAAACCCTGGAAACTATACGGAAAATAACCACAACTTATTCCAAATGATCAAATGTCATGAGGACAGTCTTCTGCGCCTCCATCACTTGACCGCAGGCCGGCAGATCAACAGCACTTACGAACCAACCTACCAGAACGACCTTACTTGGTACTCCAAGGATCTCCAACGGCAATACATCAAATCAGTTGACTACTTAGGCTACGAAGATATGAGGAGGAAGTACGATGAAGCCAAAGTGAAAGAACGGGATGTACAGAAGGAGTCGGAAGAAGAAAGGGAGAAAGGGGACGAGAGGAAGAAGCCCAGGAGAAATAGAACGACGTTTACTAGTCAGCAGTTGGCAGCTTTGGAGAAGGTGTTTGAGAAGACGCATTACCCTGATGCGTTTGTCAGGGAAGATTTGGCAGCGAGAGTCAATCTGACGGAAGCAAGAGTGCAGGTAAGCATTAATGACACTACTAGAATTTAATCCCTGAAATGTATGTATAACGAACTAAACCAGTGATATGATTGATATGACAAGGAAGATAGAACTGCTGTTCTATGGCTGAGCAGCAGGCTCTCGAACTCTCTAGTCGACTTTCATGGCTCACACGAACAAGAAGAGAAGGGTTAAAATTAAGATAAATTCCTCGTTGTCTTAATTTTAACCATAAGGTCAGGTATGGGTATGTATAAAGCGACATAGTCACAAAAGTGACCAACCTATTTAAATAAAGATTTTAGAAAAAGAACAAATGGGTTGATCTTATTCTACACTGCGGGCACCAAAGTGTCACTGTCAGCAAGTAACTTAATCTCCTAATATTTCTTAACCACTTTCAGGTAAACATCGCTTCCACCTTACAAATTATTAATCTACAGGGTGAATTTGAATTATCGTAATACTACTTTCCCCAAGGAACCATAGTCGAATTAGATCAAAAAATTTCGATTACCTACGTAAAAGTACAAAGTAAACTGTTCTGAAACCGCTGACTTCGACTATGGTTCCTAGTATAAAGTTTTCGTAATTAGGAGTATAATCGCCAGTAAACAGGAATTACACTAATTAAATTTCACCTATATAGGTATAATGTACCTATGTTATCGTGCCGAATTATTTCTTTTAGGTTATTCAACCACCACTCTTTCGATCCAATAATAAAACTTCATGTTAAAAACAACAGTACAATTCATTATTCATCAACAGCCTTCCACGTCCCCACTATTGGGGCAGTCTCCTCTCATTGGGAGAAGGTATGGGCCATAATCAACCACGCATCCAGTGCGGATTGATGGATCAGTGTCAGACTGGTTAGTCTGATGATGACTGATAGTCATAACTACAATACAACATTTGCTATTTTTACAGGTTTGGTTCCAAAATAGGCGAGCAAAATTCAGAAGAAATGAGAGATCCGCATTGTCTAGCCACCGTAGCTCCACGAATCATAGCTCCCCAGAGCCTGTTCCTGTACCTATCGGAATTCCGCACCAAGCAGACCCTAGACAGGACTTCGGACGAAACACGAAGGAACCTTGGCTTCATCACTTCCAAACGAACAACTTGAATTTCAACCTTGGCATTCCTATTGCAAACTCTGGGCTGTACCAGAATGATTATTCATTAATGATGCAGAATGTGGGAAATAGACAATATGTACCGAATTCTAATGCTTTAATGGGACAAAGTATGACAAATTATGGTACGGATAACGCATATGGGTCTTGTGCGTTAATTGGTGGTTACAGCGGATCGTTGCAGCCAGCTCATCACAGCTCTTATAACTTGAATTTGAGATTAAGACCCCATGATTTTATTAATAATATAACATTATGATTACTTGCAATAAATGGTAAATGTGTAAACAGCCTATTTTAATTATTTAAAATAAATGTAACACCGAAACCAAAGTACTTCGAGCGCGCGGCCAATACTTTGCTGAAACATATCTTACAATAGCACGGCTAGGGCGTCCAATATCGGGTGTTCCGAGATCTAGTAATATCTACATCCCACATGATTTTCTGGTCTGTGATAAACTGCACAAACTAGTAGCAAAACAAAATTATGATGCTTGTTAATGAAATTCCAACAATTCGCATTGTGAGCCCGCAGGGTGGTATATGATCAATCACTCTCATAGACTCGTACTAATAAAATGATCTCAAGAATTGAGATGAACTCAAGTTGGCATTTGAGACACTGTTGTGTATACATAATACCTATATACCTAAACAGAATATTTTAACATGGTGTGGGTATGGTTTGTACCTATGTAATAAATTTTTTGATAATCGTGATGTAAAGGGTGTTTTTACGATTCCGTAGTCAACAAGGAACCCTTATTTTTAGAGGTAGGTATACAAATTAAAAATGAAATAAAATAAATTTAATGGCCATTGCTTTCTTTAGACGATATTAGTAGGGTTGCCAACCGTCCCGCTATATGCGGGACAAACCGTTTCTGGGACCTATAAGGGTGCATGTGGGACACTTAATGTCCCATTTTTCGACAAACAGGTTAATAAAGGCACAGTAACTACAAAATTTGCATTTTGCACATTCAAAAATAGTTGAAATGGTGATTTCCCCCAAATTAGAATATTTACCAGTTGGCAATCCTAGCTAATAGTGTTTTAAATAGGATTTCGGGCATATTAGGGTGCCGGAGTTGGCTCGAATGAAGCCTAATTGAGAAATTAAAATCGAGCAACGTGAGATCCCATGACCGTGCAGGTCAGTTCACAGGTCCATTATATGAAAATATGCACTAATCTTTCTCCCGCAATAAATTGATGGTGTCGCGCGCTGTGTCGCATATTGTACCATTTATTGAAATCAAAGCTCATGCATGACATCGATGTCATTCAATTGAAGAACAAAGAAGTCAGCAATCGTGGCTTTATAGCGCTCTCCATTCACAGTACCAAACATTCCGGCCGCCATCATCTTTAAATTTTTTACAAAGTGGATGGGCACAGCTCCTATTTTATATTGCTGTACACGAATTGCAAATCGACTAATTCGGGTCTCCTTCAACACTATGCTCCACAGCAGAAATCGTAGTACATAGCAACTAGAGTAAACGTGGTGTGAAAACGATCCATGGTTTTCCGAATATATTGCTCGGATGGACGATTATGTCGAACGAAAGATGGACGCAGCCCACGATAAGTTTAGTTTATTATGAGTTCACACAAACCGCTCTCGTTATAATAAAATGTATCTGTGTCACTGTTACTCGCATCAGGACCGAGCAGCATTAAGGCCGCGCTGTACACATTCGGCGAAGGTGTTGGGCCAACAGTTGGTAGTAGGCGACAAATATCGGTTTTACGTGCATAGTACATTAAATGCGCGCTCCGCAACCAGTGTTCACACGTTAGCGTCTTAATCATTTACCTCGTTCTATCTAGATGAATAGTCACCATCTTCTTTTGAACGTCATAATAGGTCGCTGGTAATTTTACCGTAATTGATATGAATGACCGTTAAATATTCGTATTTTACCAGCGTTTTTGGTAAAATACGTACGTAATACGTAATTACGTAGGTAATTTTGCATTCCTAGTTAACAGCGACCTTGGGATATTTTGGCCAACAAGCCCATGGCCCACCACCTTGGCCCAATGCGTACAGCGGTCTTAGGGCCCAACGTGTACAAACTGATGCGATCGAGAAAGCGTTCACACTTGCACTCACACCGAGCACCGCTCACATTCATTTACGGATCACAAAGAAAGACACACTCGCTTCCAACTTAGGGCGTTTATTGAGTTTTTTATAGGGTCCATTTTTAGAGGTAGGTATGAAATAATACTACCCACAGACTAGTTATAAAATATATGTCTGTGATTTCACCCCACCAAATCAATCTGTCTAAAACAAGAAAATATTTGATTTCAAATTAAAAAAACTAAAAGATACTTTAAGTGTCTATTCCCTCCAGTAAAATATAAAAATTATTTATATATACACGTACGCGGTACGGCATTTTTTGGTGCTTTTTTGGGTATATCGTCTCGTTTTTTGGGGTATTTTATTTTAGCTGTTGGTAGCCCTGATTCATCACCCTCAATCGGTATAAAGTTTACTGTTGAAAAAAGCGCGGGAAAACTTGAAAAGGGCGGTCCTGTTTTTTTATTTTCAAATTTATTAATTTAATTTTTCTTAGAAAAGGGATCAGTTTTGTATATAATTTGTAGATATTATCTAATTTATTTGTGTATTCTATAACTTTGTACTATAGTAGCTGATATATTGGTAAGTTTTTAATTTACATAAGTATATGGACCCTCCTGAAGACCCTGGGGGGACAAACCCCCAGGTGTCTCACTATATTACAGTAGAAAATGAATCCAGTATGGACACAGACGGTTCAGCGGTGAACATTACCAATGCACGTAAGCGCGTCTCGGCAAGTCGCCGTGTTTGCAAACATTGCAACAAAAAAAGGCGGAAACATCCTTCAAACAAACAACTCGGTGATAAAGATTGCCAGTGCATTGAAAATGAGCCACCTACAATAAAAGAAAAAGATACAAATATGACAAAATGTATTGAAATAAAAGAAGTTGACAATAATAAAAATGTAGAATCTGTGCGTACGCCTGTAGGAAGAATACAGTATTCTCCATCAGATGCGGCCCCCTATGTCGTACATGTTCAGAGAGAACAGTTATCACCAGACAGTAATACAACTCTTCATCCGATTGCTTTTGGTAGGTTTCTGAAACAAAACCAGGGCATTTTTAAAAATATTCTAAATGGAAGCCTTAAGCGTATTGGCAGAAACAGACTTTCCTTATCATTTTCCAACCATGCAGATGCTAACTCCTTTTTAGTCCATAAATGCTTAACATCGCAAAAGTACAAAGCATTTATCCCATCTTTTAACATTACTCGAATGGGCCTAGTAAGAGGAGTGCCTTCTGACTGGTCTTCAGATGAAGTAATAGCAAATGTTTCTGTACCTATAGGTTGTGGTCAAATATTAAAAGTCAGACGTTTGCAGAAAAAGACGATAGTGGACAGCAAACCACAGTATAGCAATACAGAAACTATTGTGCTGACCTTCGATGGCCAAGTGCTTCCCAAACGTGTGTTCATATGTTACAATTCATTGCCGGTTGATCTCTACATTTATCCAACAATCCAGTGCTATAACTGTTGCCGGTATGGACATGTCAAAGCTCAGTGTAGGTCTAAGCCTCGGTGTTACAAGTGTGGCCAGGGACATACTGGTGATACTTGTGCGGTTGAGGAGGAATTGATTACTTGTTGTATGTGTGATGGGCTTCACTCAGCCATTAACAGAAAGTGTCCTGAGTATGAACGTCAAAAAGGAATTAAACAAACAATGGCTCAGAGTTGTATATCATATGCTGAAGCAACAAAATTCCATCCCGCCATTTCTAAATCATATGCTGATGTTTTAGTTTCAACCCCTAATATACAACAACAACAGGAAAAATCATTTTTAAAGAGTCCTACCAGTACTTCCTATAGGAAAACAATAACTTTAAAACCTCGTGCCCCTCCAAAGTCTGTTAAAAGCTATGACCGTGCAGCACATGATGCATTAGTAAAGGATTATAACATCCCAGCCCCTTCTAATGGCTGTGCACTAAATAAAGACATTAATTCTTGTAACCTGTCAATTTCTGATTTAATTATTGCCCTTATAAACTTATTGACCCAGGGTCAAACCAATCAAAATCATTTACCGTCCAACGCTGCTTTACTTTTAGACACTCTCTCACCCAAACTCCATAATGGACCAGTTGATCCAGTGGAATTGCCGTAGTGTAATTAATAAAAAAAGTGAACTAATATTCATATTGAACAAATATGAACCATTTATTGTTGCCCTCCAGGAGACATGGCTAAAACCGGAATCCTTGCTCAAGGTTCCCGGTTATTCATGTCTCAGGGAGGACAGATCAGATGGGTATGGCGGTGTAGCTATGCTCATCAAACACCCTCTTTCTTTTTCTCATTTTCCTCTTCCTACTCATAATCAGGATTTTTCTATTATTGCCGCTACTGTTAATGGTATATGTATTGTTTCTGTATATATTCCTCATCCTTCTTCTGTTATCTTAAATGAGGTTAACAACATTTTCGCTATTCTCCCTAAACCATTTTTGGTATTGGGAGATTTTAATGCCCAACATCCCTCATGGGGTAGCTCTACTCCTAATTCGTATGGAACTGATGTTGTGGAAATTATGGACTCCCACAATTTATGTCTTTTGAACACCGGTGAACCAACGCGTCGTACTGCTCCTCACGAAGGAGCAAGTGCCCCAGATTTGTCAATATGCTCTCCATCTCTTGCTTCCTCCTTAACGTGGAATACATTGTCCTCCACGTATGGCAGTGATCACTATCCAATAGTAATTTCTTTCCCGTATCCTAAAAAGAAACCAAAACAAAGGACACCTCGAATGAAATACCGTTTAGACGTTGTCGATGGTTGGAAACTTTTTAAAGATCGCTTTGATTGTACGATTTCTGCTCTGCCTGAAATCCGAGAAGGTGACGAACAGACTTGCGCTAATGCTTTTGTATCAGCTTTTGTGAAAACCGCTGATCAGGTGTTCCCCCTTAAAAATGAGGCTTTAGGATTTATCCCTTCCCCCCCTTGGTGGGATAGAGAGTGTACTAAAGCGATCAAGAGGAGAAAGGAAGCTGAAAGAAAATATAATGAATTTTCAACCTGTGAAAATTATGACAATCTGTCAAAAATCAGTTCCGACGTCCGAAAGTTATTTAAAAAGAAGAAGTTTGAAAGTTGGAAAAACTTCTGTGAATCAATTTCGCCCAACGTACATTCTTCAGTCGTGTGGCGGAATATTAGAAGATTTAGATCTGCTTTTAAAGATCCTAACGCTACCACAATAATGTCACCATCCTTAGCGAATCAATTTTTAGATAAACTTGCTCCTCCCTTTGTTCCACAAGCAGCTGCACACATACTTCCACTTTCCACCGAAAATCGTACTGAACTCAACTCTCCCTTTTCATTAGATGAACTTAGAGGTGTTGTTACAAATGTGAAAGATTCAGCGCCCGGTAGCGACGGTATTCCCTACTCTTTCTTTAGCCACCTTAGTAATTCTGCTCTCTGTTATTATTTACAACTTATCAACTCCATCATGCTCACAGGAAATATTCCATCATCGTGGAAATCCCAAATCATAATACCGATTCTAAAACCTGGTAAATCTGCTTCAGAAGCGTCTTCATTCCGGCCAATCGCTCTTTCATCAGTCTTGTTAAAAATTGCGGAACATTTGGTAAAAAATCGCTTGGAGTGGTTTATGGAAAGCAAAGGTTTGTTAGCAGATAGTCAGTATGGCTTTAGAAGGGGTAAAAGTACGTTGGATAGCTTATCCATTTTTACAACTGATATTCGCCTAGCATTTTCTAATAACGAATCCGTTACAGCTGCATTTTTAGATATCACTTCAGCGTATGATAATGTTTCTTTACCTACCCTTAAACAAAAGCTACAAGAGCTCAATGTACCTATAATGCTTTCCAATTTTATTATTAACATTTTGACAGAGAGATCTATTAATTTAGATAATTCAGACTTCACATCCAGACTTGTATGGAAGGGTCTCCCACAAGGTTCAGTGCTTAGCCCTTTACTATACAACATTTATACTCACGACCTAGAATTTGCTCTCAATGGCATTGTTAAAGTGCTGCAGTATGCTGATGACCTGCTGTTGTACATTTCCAACCATTCAATTGTATGCGCATGTAGATCTTTGTCATCATCACTACAGCTATTGAAATCATGGCTGGATTTAAATGGTTTGGAACTGTCGGCTGCTAAAAGCTCTGTTGTTGTATTCACCAGGAAGCGTATAATCCCTCCTTTTATAATATTATACGACGATATTCCAATTCCAATTAAAAAGGAGACCAGGTTTTTGGGCGTTATCTTAGATTCAAAGCTGACAGGCCTGCCTCATTGTGAGTATATAACTAACAAGTGTGAACGTCTTTTGAATATTCTCAGATGTCTCTCCGGCGTTTGGTGGGGGGCGCATCCGTTCTGTTTAAAACTTCTTTATAACGCTCTAATAAGAAGTATTCTTGACTACGGTACTTTTCTCTTAGAACCAGGGAGTGGGGCTGGTTTCCAGAATTTGAACCGCATTCAGTCGAAAGCGTTAAGAATAATAGCAGGCGCGATGAAATCTAGTCCCATTAATGCAATGCAGGTAGAATGCAATGATCCGCCATTACACCTACGACGGCAGTACCTTAGCGATCGATTTTTATACCGTATACTACAGCTCTCTACTCATCCACTTTTTACAAAATTACAACTTCTATCTGAGTATGTTACAGATAAAAGTTATTGGAATCATAAATCTCCGCCTCTGTTAGTTAATAGTTTACGTAAGTTTCAATCTTTACAAGCACCAACATACCGCACATTACGCTTTCCGTTATTCTGTGTCGATTATGAAGCATTAGTATTGTCCCCTAATGTCCAGTTTAATTTAAATATTAAAAAATCAGACCACAATGCTAACATATGCTTCAATTACACTATAAGAGAATTAAAAAATTGGCATGAATACCATCAAATTTTCACGGATGCATCTAAACGCTCCACGTCTGCATGTGTAGGGATAGGCGTATTTCATCTGCAATACAACGTTGTGCAAAAGATCAAATTTCCTGCAGAGACATCTGTTTTTACTGGTGAATGTTACGGCCTTTTTAAAGCTCTTGAGTATATATTACTCATGAGACTTGAAAGGGCCGTGATTTTCACGGACTCCATGAGTGCACTGCAATCTCTTATAAAATGTCCTTTCAAATCAAAATCTTTCCCAATCATTACTGATATTAGGACTCTCCTGCATAAATGCTTTGCGAAGGGATTTGCTGTTACTTTTGCATGGATACCGAGTCACTGTGGTATTAAAGGTAACGAAAAAGCTGATCAGCTGGCTAATGAAGCTGCAGAGTCTGGCGACATATTTCCGTACCACAATTATTGCCATGATCTGGCCAATTTGCCTAAAGTTTCTTTACAGAAAGCCTGGAGTCAGGCTTGGTCTATCAGTAGCCTATCAAAAGCTAAATTCTACCACAGAATCCAACCATCTCTGCAAAGGAAGCCTTGGTTTTTCTCGCAAAAGTTTAGCAAGGCCGTTACCAGTACTATAATCAGAATGAGATTGGGACATGTTAACAGCCCTGCTCACCTTGCTAGGCTTCACATTGTTGATGACAATACCTGTGAATGTGGCACTGACGTAGGGGATATGAATCATATTCTCCTCCGTTGTCCACGATATGATCGCTCTGTCCTGTTTGATAACTTAGTATCTTTCCATATTCCTCTACCTACATCTGTCCTTCTATTACTTTCTAGCGGTGATCCTGATATATATAAATCCCTAGCTTTATTTATTTATAGTAATAATATTAAATTGTAATGATTTGAATATATATATATACACTTACTTATTTATTATAATACACGATCCTGATCCTTTCTTGTTCCAAATCCTTTGTAAATATCTCCCTATTTCCTTCGTTTTTTTTAATTTGTTAGTGGCACATGTACAAATAGTGCCTTGCCAAAAAAAAAAAAAAAAAAAAAAAAAGTTTACTGTTTCTTTTTGTTTGTTTTTTGCCGGTATAAAGTAATTTTGTGATTTAAAAATTAATTGTGGAGCCATTTAAAAATTTCTAAACTCATTATGTTGTAACCTTATTTACTGGCAAACATTCAGTTTCCTTTATAAAAAACAGAGATGTTGCTAAGCCGTTACAGTAAAACTTTCTTACTGTTCATCTCGGTGGCTGTCGTTTCGCAACTTGCATACAACTACTACACCAAGAAGAAAAGGAAACCAGTGCCGACAGGTATACATGAAGTCATAATGTTTTCACACGGCGCCGTCGAGGTAAAAAAGAGCAAGTATTCCCGATGTATGATTACACCAAGTATGGAACGTATCTTACATTATTTGAACGTCCCGCGATATACCTTAGATATTTGCATGTATGTGCTGACTAATTTGGATGTAGCTAATGTAGTCCTAAAGCTACACTACAGGGGTGTTAAGATCAGAATTATCATTGACGCTGATATGGCGTACTCCCAAGGTTCTAATATTAGAAAATTGGAGAAGCAAGGGATACCTGTTCGATGGATGAAATCTACCAACCTGATGCACCATAAGTTCTGCTTGATTGATTCCTCAGGTGATAACACTTTACATGTGACTCCAATGGTGTTAACGGGGTCGTTGAATTGGACGAACCAAGCTTTATACGGCAACTGGGAGAATGTGGTTGTGACATCACAGGAAGAGCTAGTGTATCAATATAAGAAGGAGTTTGATAGACTTTGGGTGATGTTTAAGCCTGTCGTTGATTTTTAGTCTGTGATCACTTTTCTGACTTGAAAAGTTTAATTATTATTGTGATAACAGTGTCTTGTTTGCAATATTACTCAAGACAAACCTACTTGACTTGTGTTCGGTTTAACTTTTTTTATGTTGTGACACAATATTATATTTGATTCATGAATTTGAATTCCTTAAAAATTCAAATTCGTGCACAATAAGACTGTTTTCAGATATGGGAGCTTTCACACCTTTGATTATCAGATCTCACACACTGGACTTTATAGCTAGTAAGACAAACTACTTCAAGAAGCTTACATACTGTTGATGCTTTTCACTAGGAAGGAATCCTTGATTGTATATCTGAGTAATTGGCCGACCAACTCAGTGGAAAAAGAACTAGAAATAATATTGTTTAACAAATCTAACGCCACTGGACACAAACCATGGATTTTCAATTAGTGTATGTAGCATTATGGCTAAGTACTGCTAAACAACTTTGGCTCCCTATTACATCAGTACAGTTCTTTTAAGTTCTAAATTTGTTGAAGATGTGCAACCCATACAGTGAACATGATGGGAATCTATCAGAATAGAAAATTTTACTGATAGAATACCTTATATTATTTTTAAATACAAGAAAAACAGCATTGAGTAGTGAATAGTTCATGTATCTAAACTCATTGGTGTCTTGCAAGCATTGGTTAATAATTGTTAAAAGACTTGTGTATACTCTGTGTAAAAGTCCTCAAACCTAAATAAGATTTATATAGATTTTTTTATGCACAACAGGTTAGCACTTGACCTCATCCTCAGTTGAAGTTGTATTATATGAAAGCAGTCTTATAGTAATAAAAATAGGGCAGTAGTCACAGACCAACCAGTAGTACATACAGTTTACTAGTTTATGAGCTGGTGGACATTGTATTGCCTAATTTTATAAAATCAACTACTAACTATAATAAGAAATAATGTTTACCTAACTGGACATTCAAAAACGAAACTGAACTACTCCGTAGACAGAGTATAAAGTTGTATAGTTGTACAACATTGCATAATTATTTGAGTGGGGGCAAATTCATTTCTGAATGTCTGGTATAGATAGTGTTACTCCGTACTTTATATGACTGATTGTTATTTATTATTAAGAGGATATAGCAGGGGGGTCTACTCTCTAACGAAAATAGCTTCGAACGGCCGTAACTTCGTACTTTTTCTTTTGTAATTTGCTGTGACAATTATAAACCAATCGTCATTATTTTACTTTTGTTGTAATTGAGCCTTATTACTTTATTAGACCCCCTGATGTCTGCTAGATCCAGATATTATAAATAACTAGAATGTATGTGATGCTGCAATTCACAAAATGGAATTCAGTCATATTGACATCGTCAAAAAAGTGCTGAAATAGTGTCTAAAAGAAAAAAGTGAGCTTTTTGGCGTCTTATGTTACAGGTATCCTCATTCTCATTTATGCAGAGACTGCTTTACCTGTGATATAATCTTATATCACAAAAATTGTATATAAACAGTGCCACCGAAATAAGCATAAAATAGTACTTGAAGAACAACGAAGTTATTTAGATTTCTTAGTGAGAAGGGGCAGCGCAGACATCGGACTTTTTGTAGGCCGGATAAAAAATCCAAATCGGACAATTTTGGACGGGAGAATGAAAATTAAATGTATAGTATTCTAGACACACGGAGAAGAAATAAGTACGCCGACAAGAAGTCCATCGTCTGCGTTGCCCCTATTGAATAACTCATAAGAGAATGAGGATTCCTGCAACACGTGACATCAGAATGCTCATTTAAAATATTGAATAACTTTTAGGCCTGCATTAATAAACCGTTGTCAAGATTGAGATGGCCTTAAGTTGACGCTTGAGAATCTGTTGCATATTATAACAGTATCAAAAAAAATTGTTTTGAGACAGACGCTATCTCAATCTCAAGATCGATTTATTAATACAGCCATTTAACTACAGTGGTTAATGACGGGACGCTGGCAGTAATGTTAAAACAATTGCCATAATTAAAAAAAAAAAAAAAAACTACAGTGGCACTATTGCAGCAGCAGTTTTTTAACATTGGTGTCGATTCGGATGTACACCAACTAAACTAAACTAAACCCAGTTTTAAAGTAGTACTGTCTCTTTCTCCCTGGAACAGTACGATGCGACGGCATCACTCCAAAACTGGTTTTAGTTTGTGTACATGCGAATCGACACAATTGTCAAAATAACTAATTTCAACTATGAATTCTAGCATTAACTAGTTTATTACTAGAGCCTACTATGCTAGCACTTCACGCTTGGCGAGTGAAGTCGAGCGCGAGTGTGAAGAGGGTCCGCTCGGGTCAAACTCGTGCGCGCTCGCCTCGCCGTCGGTAATTTGCGAAAAGATCAAAGCAGCGAGTGGTGAGCGCGAGCGGCCCTTCTACATGCTCGTCACGCTCGCGTGTACTCTGAGTGAAATTTCATAATTAGGACGTCTGGCATCAAAGAAAATGTAACACTTCAGTGGTCCAAAAAAACAAACAAAGACCTGTTACATAATAGCTATCTATTTATATATTTCTACTTATAAAATACAACAAATGTACATTAGGTTCTTTCAATAGTTTAATTATTGCCTTTCTTTCAAGATTTACGGTACGCAAATAATAAAATTGTAATGAGCTGGCGCTTATAAAGCTGTTGCAGCAACACAACCTGCATGTTGGACGGTTCGGCGACAACTGAACCACCCGAGCATGTAGAGGGTTAACATGTTAACATCTTTCGCCGAGTGCCTCGCCCGAGCGGCTCGTACGAGCGTGAAGTGCCAACATTAGAGTGTATTGACTGCTGCCCAATGAATGAGGAATACTCATTTAGATTAAGCTATAATTATTACATACTTAATCTTTTTTATTTAGTCTGTTAAGGTTTCCCGAAAATGTTAACCATTGCCATAGGCTTATAAGTATGTTTCGAAGATTATTTTTTAACGGATACGAAAATAATATATTTCATTATTTCCCTACTTTTAATATTTTTCAATCTTTACCTTTTTTAAACCCCGACGCAAAATGAGGAGTGTTATAAGTTTGAATTATAACACAAAAACGGCATAAACGTTGAGCAGTGTGGTTCTTACATATTTGTAACATCTAGCAATAGATTCCTTTGGTAATTTGATTTCTAATTCTTATTTCGGTATTCATATCTTAGGCACATAATTAATATAGTATTTAGCTATTAATAAATCCGCATCCGTGTCTCAATGTAAACAACATAGGGTTTACGATTCGGAGGTCGCGGGTTCGATCCCCAGCGAGGTACATGTTTAGTACGCGGTTTGGTTGGTGGTATTTTAACCACTCACCTACTCAACCGTTCGCTTCTCGTTGGTTTTTTTTTTTATATATATGAGAGGGCGGCAAACGAGCATGCGGGTCACCTGATGGAAAGCAATCACCGCCGCTCATGGACACTCGCAACACCAAAAGGGTCACAGATGCGTTGCCGGCCTTTGAGGAAGTTGTAGGCTCGTTTCTTGAAGGTTCCAATGTCGTACTCGTTCGGAAATACCGCTGCCGGAAGTCCCTTCCACAGGGTGGTCGTACGTGGTAAGAAGTTTCTTAAGTAACGTACAGTGGTAGACTTCCACTCATCCAGGTGATGTGGATGGAAATTTAATTTTCGGCGAGAAGTGTATCGGTCAAATTGAGCAGCGGGTATTAGCTCGAACAGTTCTTCAGAACACTCCCCATGAAATATGCGATAGAGAATGCAGAGGGACGCGACGTCTCTTCGCAACGCCAGGGGATCCAGTCGGTCAGTGAGACTCTTGGCCGACAATTCGGACTGCGCGACGTTGAACATACACCTGTAACCATAAAAAAAGACCAGTCGACTGTCTGTGGTTACAACAGTAACCAAAGCGCGCTACCGTCATACTGTTCGAAACAATTGCTCTGTACCTACTTGAAACTGTTTGGTGAAAAAAAAAAATAACTTACGTCATGTTCTTAGAGACAAAAAAAATTCAAAGTTAGTTCTTTCTGTATTTTTCTACTCTTTGGTTCTTTCTAGTTAAAACGGAATCAACTACGATTTGTGAACGACTTGGAAAACGTCAGCATAGCAGCATAGATAGATAGATGCGGTGTGTCAGAGAAAAATAAAATCAGACTAGGCTGTATGGATTACTGTCCTTTGTCAGTCATTGAGATGGGAGGCCATCTCAATGACTGAGGGGGAAAAAAATGCGGTGTGTCAAATGTCATGCAGATAGAACCATAGACCCTGTGTATTATTTTCTCTGAGAGATTATTTTACTCTTTGCATAGAACACTAAACCAAGATTATGAAAGTTTTACGGATTTTTTGTTAAAGTTGACTGATAACGCGACCGACAGATTGGTGGTGATAGATAACAGCACAAGTTCAAACTTCAAGGGCAAAGTCAGTTTTAGAGTTTCGAGAAAAGTGTCCCCCGCTCGGAATAATAGTGTTCTTAGTATTTTCTTTACTAACAAAGCGTAAACTAAAACACTGTAAACATAGAGTTTAGAAGAACCTACTATACCAGCCAGTATACTCAAGAACAATGTCGGTAGGAATAGTTGCTGGTAAACTTGCCCTTGTCACTGGTAAGCAAAACATTCGAATTTTGAAATTCGTTTCGTTCTTGTTGCTGTGTCCATTAGTTGTAATAACTGATATATAAATTACATAAAAAAATTACAGAACTGCTGTGCTCTTTTTTTATTACAATACCTACCTATGATTATCTACAATTTATATATTTTAACAAGTACGTCCATACAGGTGCTGGATCTGGTATAGGGCGTGCTGCCTGCCAGGTATTGTCCAGGGAAGGTGCCACCGTCATAGCGGCCGACAAGAACTATGAAGCGGCAGTGCAGACCATAAAAACGTACACGGCTTTGGCCTCAGGAACTAACGGTTAATATGGAGATTAAGAAATAAAATACAGAATTATTAGGCTTGCAATGAAAATACCACATGGTTTCAAAATTTATGTAAAAGTTTGTGCGTTATTTAATTAATCAAACACCATTTTCTTATAGTATATTGAACTCCTTGTTATGGCACTGTATGTATGTCCAAGGATATTTATTTATAGTGCCTTGTTAAGTTGTCACATTAATTTCCCCATTATTCACTAAAATAATATGTAAGTGGGTATTTTAATTATTTAATTTCTGATTTCAATATTTTTGTTTTATCTACCTTTTTGATTAAATTTTCTGGTAAAAGAGAAAGATAATAATAATATATAATAAGAAAGCTTTTTACTTCCTTAAATTGTTACATTTTATAGTTTTACATTGTTTTTCATTTTTAACAATTTCTTTGTAATCCCTATTGGGTATAAGCCTCCTCCAAGCCCTTCCATTCCTCTTTGTTTTTTCCTATTTCCATCCAGTTACGTCCTGCTATCTCTATTATTTCATCTGCCCATCTTTTTTTGGGTCGCCCTATGTTTCGTTTCCCTAGGGGCCCTTTCCAATTGGTACTCTGTAGCGTCCATCTTTTGTCCAAGTGTCTTGACACGTGTCCTGCCCATCGGCATTTTAGTTTCATGGAATGATCTAGTGCGTCTCTTAGTTTTGTCTTCTCTCTTATGACTTCGCTTCTTATTTTGTCCACTTTCTTCAGTTTCAATACACTTCTCTCCATAGCTCGTTGTGTTGTTTTAATTTTACCTTTTATGTTATCTGTGAACACCCATGTTTGGCTCGCATAGGTTAGTGTTGGTAGTATGCATGTCTCCATAATTAAAAAAAGAGAAAGATAGGCTAACAAAAACATGGACATTGGACATTGGACATTGCGCTGCAGAGTATGTGCCTGCTCCATGTCTTCCTAAGTCCAGTGGTAGTGTTCTCTGTACAAAATTATACATTGTTGAGGTAGCTTTCTTTCGAAGATCTGCAGTATGAATGGTTACTTGTGACTCCATTGTGGACTTTGTACTAACAATGTCTGCCTTTGTTTTGTAGAGTTCCATACTGTCAGTTGGTCACGGAATCCTAGAGCCATGCTATGCTAGATATTATTATAAAATTATTTTAATAGTCTATTGTTTCAGCCGGTGAACACAGCGCTGTAGAGCTAGATGTAGCTTGCTCAAGCTCTGTGCAAAACCTGTTGCAAGCTGCACTGAAGCAGTATAAGGGACCACCGACGATAATCGTCAACTCAGCGGGAATCACCAGGGACAACTGGTTGCTAAAAATGTCAGAGGCTGACTTTGAAACAGTAGTCGATGTTAACTTGAAGGTATGTTCGTCATTTTATTCGTCTTGCCATCTTGGGCTCAACTTCCTCTACGAATTTCTGAAATGACTCACAGTGTGGAAATGCCTAGGCATTAAATAAAAGCCAATAAATCAATATCAGATTTCTGTTCCGTAATAGAAAATAAATGTTTTTTCTATGAGCACACTCTATTGCCAGTGATGTTTTTTAATGCCCGTATTAATAAACCATTCTCAAGATTGAGAACAGTCTTGTGACTGGTCTCAAGAAAACGTGTTGCTTACTTGAGACCTGAAAAGCACTTGCACACTCAAGCAGTACTGACCTGAGAGGTGCGTGTAATAATAAACGAAACTCAAGACTATCATTTATTCGCTGCTGAGGCGTATACTTCAGAAGTGATCTCAGCTGAGTAAACCTCAAGATTGGTTTATAAATTAGCACAGAGCTTGAGATGCGTCAACTTTTTAAGACGCATCTCGTGTGATACAGCCTCAAGACTTGTATTGAGATTGGTTTATTAATACGGGCTTTAGTGTGTGTATGTAGATTACTATGTTACCTCCTGTAGCCAAAATGGCTTGACCGATTTTGAAGTGCTGGGTGTCATTGGGTTTGTCTTGACCCACAGAGTGTCATAGGGTACATTTTATGCAAAAATGCCAACATTGCAACCGCAAAATACAAAAGTTGCTATCGGATTTTCTTGGTTTTTAAATATTTATCTAATTGAATTAAAAAAACACTATTTTTACTGGGTCCTAATTGATTTATTGTTGTTGATTTCCAGGGTACTTTCCTAGTGATGCAAGCTTTCGGGAAAGCGATGACAGAAGCGTCACTTTCAGGATCTATCGTCAACATATCGAGTATAGTGGGCAAATACGGAAATATGGGTAAAATTATCTTTCTTATTATTGCATAGGCAATAACAGGGATATCAAAGACTTTTGTAGATTCTTTAACATTTAAAAACAAGCAGATGTTTTATTCTGATCATAATGTGATCATAGTAAATACTTTTGTTATGACTAAAGAGATTTAATTAGTACCTACAGTTGAATTCTGCTTACTGGTGTGGTTTTTATCATTATTATTTTAGAATACTCTTCATTGTCCTGAAAGCACAGGCACTATGTTTCAATAACACTTCAAACTTCTTCAATATTTTTATTTGGATTCCAAATAGAATATGATTAATATAATACGGCGTGTGGCTTTGGCATGTAAAAAGAATACAACCAACCCTTCTCTTTCCGTGGGTGTCGTAAAAAGGCAATTACGTGACTTTCCACCAAAAAACATCTATAAATTAATGTTTTAACTTTATGGTCTCATCCTCTGTCACTTGTGCTTTTCTGTATACTTCGAAAGGTGAACCGTGGATGTTGTTTTAAGCATTAATATTTGGAACACCCCAACGCTCATATTTCAGTTATCTCTGACCACCCCATTTGGGATAAAGGTCGTCGTGACATTATGTGTATGTAAGTAAATAATACATTGCTGTTGATCCAATGTCATTTGGCCAGTACCACAGTTGTTACATAATATTACTGATAGACAAATTAATAATATAACATGGTTTATCTCTCTCCTTTATTCGCGTAAGATATCAGACATAAAGTACCTATTCTAACCTTGTGCTATACAGATTGTAGTCCAACCTTATAGTAGCTAGATTAGCTTTGGTAAAATATAAATATTCTTAAAAACTAAACTCCTCTGCTTTCCCCAATATATTTCAATGTCCAGTAATTTTTTTGTAGCCTCCGAACAGACCCTATTTTTTGTTTAACTTCAAAGGGAATTAACTCTAACACCAACCATTTTAATAGTAGGGCCTCAAGTATCAAATTCGACGAATGGCGAAAGAGCATTTGATAAAGCTATCTTTTTTTTCTGTTAAGCATATTTCGCTTGCTGGTGCGTAGCACGTCCATAAACAAGGTGGACAAACAATCTGACAAAGGTCCCAGGAAATTGCTGAATGCAGGCCGCTTCCAACCGGTCACTCTGGATTCTATGGGGTAGGCCTATGTACAGCAGTGGAGGTCCTGTGGCTGATAATGATGAATTCGCATAAACGTTACTTACGGTCCGATTGTGTCTCATCGTATTTTTAATGAAAAATACGATTTTGACGCATATGACATTGGCATAAGGGGTGTGGGTGGCGGGCGGGTGGCAGAAGGTGAAGATCATTTTTATGTTTACAAAATGCGTCGGTCTGTTCCAGGGCAAACGAATTATTCTGGTAGTAAAGCAGGCGTGGTGGCGATGACGCAAACAGCTGCTGCAGAATTGGGCAAATTTAATATCAGGTGAGGTGACGAGATATCCAACTCGTATTATAAATTCGAAAAATTTGGATCCGTTTTTTGGTGTTCAATCGCGGCGAACTGACCAAACCGATTTGGCACATAGGTGGAAAACATCCTGGAAGACGACATAGGATACTTTTTATCCCAGTAAAAGGTACGAAGGGTACTCGGCGATAAAGTAATTCTAAAGCTAGTATTTTACTATAACTTATGAAGCTTATATTATTATTTCATAAATCCTTACTAATAATTTAATTTAACTTTATTTCATAATAAATATAACGTTACAGTCCGAGAACAAACGCATTATACAGGACCTTGCGTGCAATAGAATTCACGCACAAAAAAAAAACAAATTAGGCCTCCTAAGTGATTACCTCAATAAAATTATTGTATAATTTGTAATTATCTTTTAAGCTTCTTGCATGCAAGAGTGATTTTTGATTTATGCTGTATTTAAAAAGAACTCTTTATTTAATAAGGGCGCCACTGGACGGAATAAGCCCTCTTAAACCTATTTCATTCACGCAAACCCTATCGGTATTACTAAAATACTGATAATTACGCTAGAATTTTGAAGTGTGGTTGACAGTTTGTATGAAAACTAGTCCCTATTGTTTACCCTTAAACACTATAAAATAAATTTTCTGGAGGTATTTTATTAGAGTAACTTTATGATTCGTCGAATCGTTTAAGTACTGTAACAGTTGTTTTCTGTGATCAAAATCATGTATCTCGATCATTATTGTATGCATCCTAAAGGTACTAACTATTATTGTTCGCAGAGTAAACGTCATCTTACCCGGATTCATAGACACGCCGATAATCAAGACCGTCCCTGACAAGGTTAGGGACGCACTCCTGAAACAAGTGCCCTTAGGAAGACTGGGAGAGGCAACTGGTAAGTTCACATTCATTATTTTAATAAATTGAGATAATTATAGTTTTTATTATTATTACATTACTATAGACGAGCAACATTATAGTTTATTCCTCAATTCAAGTCCAAGAAGTTACCATAGCAACATCTTGTAATTTAGATTTATAAAATGTAAAAATAAAATTGGCAATCTATGAAAACTTGAGCGTAACAAGGAGCATGTTATATCGCCATTTTAATTGTTAGGCTTGCTTGTATCACTTGCTACGGTATGGTAGTAGTGTTCATATATCAACAGTATAGTATTGAAAACAAATAACGAATACTACTGTGCTAAATGTGCTTCACGAGTAGTGTCACAGACTAATTTGTGTGTAGATTTAGCTAGATAGATCCTTGATGTACCTTTTTAAATTAAATGGCGATGATTGGGTATCCAGGGCAGTATGCTTGGGGTTTCCGTCGGCCTCATCTTCACTTCACGGTGTGATTGATGTGAGGTGTTATCCCATTGTGCATAAAAAATTGGTGTTTATGACTGAAATATTTTTTTTCCATAACAATAAATATTTTAAATTTTGAAAAACAAGTTTTTTGTGACATAATTCATTTTTGTTTTACAGAGGTTGCTGAACTGATTGCATTCTTGGGTTCTAGCAAGAGTTCTTTCATCACTGGCGCCTCAATCGACATCACTGGTGGATATTAGTTATAAGCATAAATTTTTATGTTGTTTTTATACATGTATTAAGTTCAACTGCAATTTATTTAGTTGGGTCTTAACACAATATCATTTCTATGCAAGGCCTCTTCTGTGATAAATCAAGTTTGGATCAATTTTAAAACTGTTGTTATTTATACTGTTATGAACGAATTTATAATCAAGTTGATAAGTAGTACTTAAATGAGTTGTTTGTTTTATGTGGAAATATACAACTTTTTGGAAACTGTTTTTTTTTTCTGTAATCTAAAATAGAAAAAAGACTGAACCCATGAATTCGAAACAAAATTTATTAACTAACTTTGCACTTTTTTCTTAGCTTTTAACTTATTTTTCTTAAGTTCTGCTTTATTCTTCTGTCTTTTATCTTTCATAAAGGTTCTATACTCTGTCTTTCTCTTTTCATCTATGATCTCCTTGTATTTCTTCTTGTTGTATTTCTGGAATTCTGCATCAGCCAGGAGTTCATCAACCATGGTTCTCTTCCTTTGTTTCTTGGTGAGCCGTTCATTGACATGGTCTAATGGAGAGTCTATTATTCTGCCCATCTGAAAATTAATGTTCATTTAGGACACTTGATACAAGGGCTTGTTAAGTTTACTGAGCCTGAGATTGCTACTTCCGTATTTAGAGCTCTTATCTTTGATAGTCATGGTGTAATATTTAAGCATCCCCCTACTTATTTACTTTATATTTCTTTATTATCAGTAGTTTATGTTACTAGTGCACAACCTGCTTCTTGAACTTCTCTCTCCTTTATTTAAACATTGTATGGTGGAAATTGTATAATGAACACTTCATTGATTGCTTCTTCTTTTTCAGTCGAGGCAAATATCAATTTTTTTTTGGATCAAAATCTAGCCACTGTAACAGTACTCTCTCTGTGGCATATGTTAATCTTAAGTTGTGCGTTCCAAAAAGCCATGCCTGATTTTAATGCTGATGACTGTACGCACATATAATAAGTAATGTAACCATAAATTAATTTCACATCTGTGACATCCCGATTAATTAAGGGCCGCTACTACAGTGACATACAACCCGAGATTCCGAAGAGACCCTGGTTCTCCCGCTTCCGCCTAGCTGATAAGCAATCTTCGTCAGTAATCTGCCGCTTGCGTCTGGGTCACTCATGCACGCCTCTTCATCTTAATAAAATTCGCATTAGGGATTCCCCAATTTGTGACTGTGGTCTTGAGGAGGGGTCTACGGATCATATCTTTTTCAATTGCCCTATCCAACCAGTCTCTTTATATGATATACTCCCTTATGATATCCCTAAACCCACTAACATGAAATGTCTATTGTTATATACAAATTCCCCTTTTGTAAATATTTTATCCAAGTATATATCCACATATAAGATAAAATTATGAAATTTAAGTATATCTTATTCGTAATTTGTCCCTGTGCCGTCCTGTACTATATATTCGTGTTTGTCTTTCTTTCTGTTTTAGATTGCTCAAACAGGATCTAGACCCATAGATTGGCACAGACTACATACTGGCCAACCTCATTCAGCGTTTTAGCCATACAACCGGACACTGGCAGTAATGGTCGATCGTAATATAGACGACCGATTGCCATAAAACAAAAAGTTGAAGTTGAAGTTCTTTTTCAGTCGAGGCAAGTATCAATTTTTTTTTGGATCAAAATCTAGCCACTGTAACAGTACTCTCTCTGTGGCATATGTTAATCTTAAGTTGTGCGTTCCAAAAAGCCATGCCTGATTTTAATGCTGATGACTGTACGCACATATAATAAGTAATGTAACCATAAATTAATTTCACATCTGTGACTCATACAGTTTAAAAATTATTTGCAACCCTAACACCTTATTAGTGAAAGTTATATTTGCATGCTACTGTATTTTAGCTGAATAGAAGAGACTTATTTATGTAAAATAATTGTAACATCTAGATATGTAGCTATTCACAGCATATAAATTCTATTATTCACCGCAAACTTGCGTCAAACCTTACCCTTCTTAACCTATTGGGGCACAGCATACCATGGGGCAAGTGTGAATTGCCTTATCAGATGGTGTGGAAAAAACAGCAATATCTCCAATTGCAAAACAGATGGTATAAATTGTTATACCATTCTTAACTTGTTACAACTTAAGAATTTGTTTTAATAACCAGTTCAGAGTTCCACAATAGTGGTTCCAACCAGTGGCAGCTGCTTCTTACGTGCACTGCACTACCAGATCTAAACCCACCTACCTATGACCTTACCTTGACTTACCTTATACCTTGAATGCCAATCAGCATGCAGTCCTCTCAATATAAATTAATTTTTTTATTGCACTGCCTTATCATGTTTCCGTACATACCTGGAAATATTTTGGCAGAACCTCCATATCATTTTTCTTATAAAAATGCTTTGGATCCAATGCAGATCTCATCTTCAGGATTTGTAGGTCATTCTTGAGTTCCTCTGTGATCTCTGGTGCTGGTAGGTTGAACCATCCTGGACCTTTAGTCTTCTCTCGTTCTTTCTGTAATGTAAAAGATTTTACTCGTATTTTTTAAGGTTTTAGAGAATGGGATGTTCACAAAACATTAGTATTTATATACTATGTATGATTTGTCAGCACCATATTGGTGTCGATTCGGATGTACACCAACTAAACTAAAACCAGTTTTAAAGTAGTACCGTCTCTTTCTCCCTGGAACAGAACGATGCGACGGCACTACTCCAAAACTGATTTTAGTTTAGTTTAGTTGGTGTACATCCGAATCGACACCATTGTGTGCATTATTTCAAATGTTTGACAGCTCATATTATGTTATTATTTTAATTTTAATGTAATAATAATTACCTTACGAAGTGCTTTCAGTTTCTTCTTGCTGACATCATAACTAGGCAACGAGTGTTCTTTTTCAATGCCAGGCTTCAATACAGACTTCCTCATCTCTTTCTCAACATCCACACCACCAAGGTTAGACTTTAACTTGCCAGTTTCTAAATCTAACTGTTCAAAGTGGAATTTCTTCTTTTTATTTGTTTTCTTGAACATGATGGAGTGATGCCATTTCATGTCTTGGAAAAATTCGTCAAATAAGCTATCGATCTTTAGATTTTTCAGTTTGTTCTCCAAATCTTCTTCGACAGCTTCTTGGTGATCAAGTTCTTGTTTCTTTTTGTTGAATAGATTTAATATAGCTTGCGATCTGTCCTCTCTGTCTAGAGATGTTACAAAAAAGGCAAAATATTAGTAAACGCATTATTGGTAGTTTATAATTGCATGTTGTATTTGTCTTACAATTTTGTTCAAGGTTAGGAACGTCAAAATTTCAGGAGCGGTTGGCAAAAGTTGTTATGTCCTAATGGAAATAATAAAATTACGTAGTACAGAATAATAAATGTAGAGAAGAGAATAATAAATAGTAAATGTAGAGAAAGATAAACTAACCTATGAAGTAAGGTTTCTCATCTTCACCAAGTAACTCGGTTTTTACTTGGAGATCTTCATCACCGACAGTATCCACGATAAAATCCATTTTAATGTATTGTTGTTGTTGTTTGTTAGCTTGAAAATTTATCTATTCGTAATGAAAGACTCGAACGAAAAACCACAACATGTTTCCTCACAAATTGTCAATGTCAAATTGTATTTTTTTTTAATAAAGCTTAGTCTACTAAGCCTTCAGCTTAAATCTTTTTTTTTAATAAAGCTTTGGCTACTAGTTGTCAAATTGTCAATCAACGGCGTGTGACCATCTTCAAATTACGAATCCTGCTATCCGTAGGCTGAAAAGATTCCAAAATAATGCCGTGTCTACTTGTAGTAGAACTAAAAAATAGCGAATATACATATGAACGCATTTTTCATTGACATTATTATTATCAAAATTTTAAAGTCATAAAAAGGTATAGGTAAAGGTAAATGATATGTTTGTGCTTAAATTTTTAATTGTTTTATCATTTTTTCACTTGTATCACATAAATCCATACCTCGCATTAATTAATACCGATTTTTATTAACATTGAAATATGCGCTTCTGTCACACGGACAAAGTAGTTTCGGTTCAGCAGTGCAATTTTTAGTTCGCAATAATTCCATTTGCATACGAAAGTCCTAATTTACCTTTGTGAATTTTTTAGTTTTCGTATATTCCAAGTTACCCTTTGTCCACCTATGAATTCACATTTTTTATACCATCGCAAGGATGAGACTTAACTTTATTTGCTTATTTGGCAAGATTATTTATTTAGTGCAATGCTGCCCAATCCTGCTACAGTTCATAAAACGCAAAATGAATCAGCTAGAGGCTAAAAGAGGGTCCAATTTGCTAAAAAGGCTCTTTAACGCTTCATATGGTCACACTGAATGTTAACTTTATAGATTTTTTTTAGTTCGTTCGTCCTTTTCGGCAGACAAAAGGAACCAGATTTTTTCCTATTTTTTTTGTAAGATCGAGACTTAGAGATCGAGATGATCGATTGGAGGTTTTCTCACAAAAACTTTACAACGGCAGCTGCTCAGAGTATTGCCAAACAAATCTTCTGTTCTGTAATTCCTGAAGCGATTGTTAGGACCTCAACCGAATCAAGTATTATTATTAGGGAAGGGAACAGACCAATTGGTCTGTGGGGAAGGGAAAGGTTAGTACCTACTTCAAATATTGAGAGCTATATGGAGACAATAAGATATATGAAGAAAAATATGGAAAAAATCATCTGTATTTTTAATATGCCGAACGTAAGGGTCACATATAATAAGAACTATTTCCCCTCTCAGTAACCACACTATTTGAAATTAAACAATCTAACCTATTCAATAATGGTATTAGTAATAAAAACGTATTAGCTTATACAGTACATTTATTAGGTCTTGCTTTTGCTTTGCTAGCATAGTCTTATAGATCACAGAACTAATGGTAAAAAAAATCCCAGTGTTCTGCCGACAGAACTATTCAACAGGACAGGTGGGAGTAGAGAGATTTCCTATTTAAAATAATCTCATAATTAAAAATTGGACGAGGGCGCCACTAGACGCTCGGTCTCCTATTAATGTTTGAAACAACATCCACTGTTCACCATTCGAAATAAGCAGAAATGCACACGTGACAGGGGGTGAGCCCATAGCAATTAAAACGTGTAATATATATTTTTTGGTATAAATTCCCATAGTCGCCTTTTACGGCACTCATGTGTAGAGATGGGTTGGATCTTCTGATTATGTGACGAGACCACACAAATGAGGATAAACAGCCTTGTGTGCCATAATATTGTTTAGAATTAGTGGAAACTGCTTTGGCTTATGTGTTACTTTTATGTTTTAAAATCTATTAGTTTCCCACAAATAAATTAAACAAAAATAGTTATATAATAAACTACTTAATCTTAATTTTCCAACCAGCCTGCCTAAATATATAATTGAACATCTAGAGTGAGTTTTCACAACAAAATCTGTGATTATATTTGAGTTTATATAATAAAGAGAAATCACAGGATGGTTTGGGTATTGTAGTTTAAATCAACAAATATGTCGATCTCCTCTAGGCCACGTATAAGCGTTGTATACTTAAAGTACGACAGACAGGCGCGGCGGCAGAAGGCACAGACTGGGGGTCCAACTATAAGAATAATAAATGGATTTTAAAAAGAAATCTGTATGGGTAGCATCATGACCACACGATAATATAGTTGAAGTGGCTTGGCAGGGCACATAGCTCGAAGAACTGATGGGCGGTGGGGCATTAAAGTTATTGAGTGGAAACCACGCGCCGGCAAGCCCTGCGTAGGATTACTAGGATTCCCACTCACAAGGTGGACAGACGATCTGATAAAAGTCGCAGGAAATCGCTAGATGCGGGCCAGTTCCAACCAGCCACTCTGGAAGTCTATGGGCGAGGCCTATGTTTTGCAGTGGGCATCCTGTGGCTGATATGATGTTGACGAGGAAGAGGAAATATTTTGTTTTTCATTCTGTAGATCCCTTTTTCTTCTTTCATAAATAATTTTGAGCACAAGGTAGAGTAGTTTTTTCACGGGACCCACTTACTTTCAGTAGTAGAGGTTCAGCTATACCGCAGTTGATCCTTGTTAAACAGAAGTTGCAGTGGGAGTGTTTGCAGATGGGTTTTGAGCTATTAAGAGTATTACTGATTGAGAGTGTTATCACAAAGCCTATAGGTCCATCAGAGCGGGACCTGAAGCCGCATCCTCCTCAGGTCCTCCCTACTGCCGAGGAAAAAAAAAGGTCCATCAGAGTGATGAGATGTCAGCTTTGTATGCGTAAAATTGCAAATAGTTTTGTGAAAATGTAGTTTTTGCAACCGATGAAAAATGGCACCCCATATGGGAGTCATGACTCCATGACCCGTCCACCTTGATCCGCCGTTAACTGTACACCGCGCCTGGTACATTTGAAGCGGGTCCTCGATCTCTGTCCAATATCCCGTGTTTATGTTGACATTCACCCGGACCGCGCTTGAACCGTGGGGACGATTTGCCAGGGTGTGTTTATTTAAGCAGTGCAAAAGGTTTTCTAATATTAAAGAGTTGGTATAGACACTTTTATATTTATAGTTTGAATGCAAGCAACAATAGATATGGTCGCGCGATTTCTTTGTGACTTTTCTGTCTATTTTTTTTTTATAAATAAATAAATATCTTTGCACATACAGCCAACGCCATTTAGTTCTACACTAAGCAACTATGATAGGCTTGTGTTGTGGATACCAATAGGTTGATATACTACACAAATACATTTTTTTTGTAAATAATTGCATATATGAATGAAAAATATCCATAACTCGGGTACACTTGTAACGTGACGGTATTGCGTCTCGTTGGTGATTTTAGTTAGTAATCTTTTTGTTCTTTTTCCTTTTCGTTTCTCTATATTTAAATTCAAATTCCTATTTCGAACTCAGACGGCCGAACAAAACAACGTCATTATATTTTCAACAGTTCTAAAGCTCGGACGTTTCTGTCAAACTTATTATATTATAACCCTATGCTATTATATTTCCGCTGAGTGCGCTGGAGCTTCCAGTATCATAAAATTCATTATCATTTGTAAAGGCATTGTTTTATAACAGTGCCTTTTTATTACAATTATATTCGGTCAAGTGTTCCTGTTTTTATTATTTATTGCGGCCTACTCCTGAGCAATCAATTGGAAGTCTGGTTCGTATTCATCATACAAACATATGCACCTAGCGGGATTGCACCTTTTGGTATAGCAGTCAGCGTTTCTAACTACTATACACCAAACAGGTCGACAAATTGGTGCAGTTTATCACCACACAACTCAGTACTTGTGTGTAGTATGCTATAATAGTTTGCGAGGTTCGTTCACAAACTATCATTCCAGTATATAAGTATTTGCGTGTGGCCGAGTACCAAATTTCGCATCAATGACTTGGTGCCATTTTGACTGTTTCGACGACACGGTCCATAATTATTTAGCGACACTATCGAATGGTGTAATAATACAGAATGTGTTTTTATTTTCAAAATCAACGGGGTTCGATTCCTGGCTACGAATATTAATTTTTACAAAAATCCAATGATGCAGTTTTAGTTTTCATCACAATCGGCTCCTTTGAGTACTTTTCGCTATTCCTCATAGATTAGGATTTGGCCATCCAGGCCCACTTAAAAAATTTTCACCCTGCATATAAACAAACCAACTCTAACACTAAGTAACCTATTTCCATTAAACATAGCTTTGACCCATTTCGGAAACTCTAGCTTCCGAAAATTGAAAACTGTTTTAAAATCACTTAGCCGTTTTGGGGTTACGATTCCATATACAGACACACAGACAAAATGGTTTTTCAAATTTATAACGCCCTCCCTCTTGCGTTGAGGATTATAAATAGCCGCACGTCGTGGTATCCATACTTATACATACATACATACATAATGCTCACGCGTATTTCCCGTTGGGGTAAATTAGATTTTCATTTGCAACGATCCTGACCCTGACGACGATATAACAAGGGATCAAACCAATGCAATTATTTCCCAATTACCTCCGTGCAGCCTTAAGCTAAATTCTTTGACATTATCAAAATAACTGAGTTCCACTTTGTGTATTCCTAGCATCACGGACGATACGAAATTAAGGTCAATCAGAACCATATGATAATCTCGATGCTCCAAACTGTACGCAAGAATTAACAAAAATAGTTGAAGGCGGAAAGTAGAGAGACGTGGTCATTACTTCATCGCCAAGAGCATAGCTTTTAAACGGAAGAAGGAGTACGTAACTTTTAAAATTAAAATTAAGCTACTGCTATATTAGTATATTTTAGGTATCTTGCTGTGGGGAAATGCCGCGGATATAAATACAATCTTTGTTTTACAAAAACGAACCGTTCGCGCAATTTATCAATTGAGACCTGCAGTGTCACTTAGAGACAGATTTAAAGAGTATAATATTCTAACCTTTTCGTCACAGTACATTTTTGAAAATCTAATATATGTAAAAAAAAATATAGCATCATTTAGGAAAAATAGTGATATACATGATGTCAATACAAGAAATAAAAATAAACTTGCAGGTCACATAAGTCGCCTCCGCAAAGTCAGTAATTCGTTCCAAGGGCTATTATACGCTTTTTCAATATGGTTCCTGTTGATATACAAAATCTTCTTTTCAATAAATTTAAAGATACCTACTATAAAATAGAAACTTATTAAGAAAGCATATTACAAAATATCAGATTATTTAGATGATAAACATTCATGACCATAACCAGCCCGTTCGCATAACCAGGCTATTTCACAATTAAGAAACGGGTAATTCAATAAATTGTTATGAGAATTGGAAGCATAGAGAGCAGGTTTCTAAGCCCGTTCTAATAAAAAACAGTAGTTGGAAATCTATGCCTATACTCCCACCCAAAGAGAAAAAAATTATTTTCGCAAATACAGACTAAATATCATAGCTAACATAACATGGCGCACATTATTGGATGCGGAATTTAATAGAGAACAAGTTCAAACACAGTCCAAAGGAATTGGAACTCTATAATCATTACAATTGAGAGTTGAAAGTCGGGTGTCCGTTGGCACCGATCGGTGTCCGCGAGTGTTGACGGTATAAAAGTTTCTTTGGCACCGATCGGTGTCCGCGTCCGCCTAAAGGTTAATAATGAAATATTATAATATAAAATAATAATTAATAATTTTGTAATATAAAAACCTTTTTTTTTAAAGAGCAACCTCTCGAGTTTCTTGCTTGTTCTTCTCAGGGGAAAATTGCCTTTTGAACAAGCAGTAGCTTTAAAAATGTAAAATCTGACTATTTTAAGTGTACCCTGTGTACCCACAAAATAAAGCATGTTTGATTTGATTTGATTTGACATAATATCTTAAATTTTCTTAAGGATATTTAGTTAAATAATAAATAATTATAAAATGAGTATCATCAAAATAATCTAATAAATCTTAATATACTATAAAACTGAATTTTATGTAAAATTAAAATACTTATTAACAAAGCTGTTCCAAGATTAAGATCAAATCTCACTATCAATTATTATTTTTATTTATGCACAACGGGTTTCTACTTGACCTCAATCACACCTGATGTTCAGTGAAGATGAGGTCGAAGGTGGAAGCGTACTGACCCGGAAACCCCAACACATTTGGGGGGATTGGCTATCTTATCTCTGACAACCGGAACACAACAATGGAATTAATATTGCTGTTTGGTGGCACATTTAGATGAGATGGTGAACCACCAACCAAACCGAGTACTTAAACATGTACCCCGCTGGGGATCGAATCCGCGACTTCCGAATCGTGAACCCCACGTTGTTTACATTGAGCCACGGAGGCGGTTAATTATTATTATTAGGAGCCCATACTATCCCTCCTCTCAATAGCTAAAATATTTATGATACTGCTTCAATACAATAGTGTCTCAAGTATTTACTTAAGTTTATCATAATCTTGCGATCGTTTTATTAATACACAAACCTTAGTTACAAATAGAGACACGCAAAGTCGAACCAAATTAAAAAGTACCTACTGTTTTATACTGTCTAAACTAAAATGAATTCCTATTTTCTATAACTATTTAGGTTCAGTCGACAATGGAAAATACCAACGGGTATTCTGAAAATGTGTTATTTTCCAAAGTCATGGAAAAACCTTATTCTATTGGATTGTATCAATACTTGCAACCGCTAAGGTGTGCTCAGTGCTACCGACATCGCTGATGTCAAAATCGAATGGGAGGCGTGATTCCGCCTCTGTAGATCTGGTGACGTGAGCTAACAAGGGAACGACCAATTTGCTGTGTTTGCTAACTCCGTTCGCTCCGTCGAGTCCACTCGACGAGGTAACTGGATTCACTTTCGACGCCACTTGATTTGGCCTGGAGAGTTGGGAATTTCCGAGCACAACACAGATATCAACCGGCTAACTTTTTTTTTTCTGAGGGTAGGCACCGGGCTAAGTCGTAAATAAAACTACTCCGTGGTTTTATTTGATTTTTAATATTAATTACGATAATTTATGTGTAAACCAACTTCATTACTATATTTAAGTATATATACGAAATAATTGTACAGTTTGTAAGTGCTTAAGTTGTGTTTTATTGTGCTTTTTCAACGTAAGTACGGTGACGTAAAACTGTTACATACAAAAATTTTAAATCATCTCTAGTGGCTGTTTGTGGTGTTGTTTTTCGGTTTCTATCACAAGTAAATAACACCATTATACTGTTGTATACTGTTAATTATTGCGAAATAGTTCTTTAACTAAATCATTTGAAATTAACCTCAACTCAAATAGCCGATAGTGGTTGCTCACCGATCCTTTACCTGTGTTTTGTACGTCTTTTTTGTTATACCTATTTACTACAATAATGACCACTCGTAGTATGACCACCAAAACTCGTCAGCTGGAGGACAACCTTCAGCTGACACTGAAAGAACTACAAACATCAAGGACCTTGTGTGAGCAATTACTTCAAGAGAGAGATGATCATGAGAAGGAAATATTGTCTGTCAACAATAAATATAAACTCTTAAAGAGTGAGATGGCAGAAATGTCCACTAGATTAGACGACGTTGCAGACCATCGAGACCAACTACAACGAGTCGTGGATGAGTTTGATAAGAGCTGCAGCTTGTACCAGGATGCCCTGGAACGTATTTCGTCCCTGGAGAAGGATCTACGCGATGCGCATAACCACATTTCCATGTTAGAAACTCAAAATGGTGACCTCAAGTCGAGTCAAACCCAGTCGTTGTTCGAAGAACTTGTCACCACTGCACCTTCCTTAATTTCTGCCATCTCCTCCCATGACCACCCCACTGTCGCCATTGATATGACCACTGCCGAGTCAATGCCCACGACCGTGAGTAAAAATAAATTTAAAAAAATTATGAAAGTTAAAAAATGTATTAAAAAGACAAATAGATTAATTAAGAGAAATAAGTTATTTTGTAAAAATATTAATTTAATAAAACAAAGAAAGGCACTATTGTGTGAATTAAATAAATGTCAACTGAACTTAGAAAAAAATCAAATTGCGTATGATTGTGACACACGGCGCCTCCAGTCAGAAATATTAGATTTAAATAATTCTTTAAATCATATTAACACTCAATATGAATTATCACAGAACCAAATTAGGGAGCACACACTGGCCATGGACAATTTGTTGGAGTTGTGTAAATATAACTATGACAGATTCGAATCATTGACAAATAATCACCAATGTGATTGTAATATCATGACTAAAACTTCAACGGATTCCTCCTCGACAGTGTGTCAGACAAACGACTCCTTAATTCTGACGCAGGAGCCATGTGAATGTGACGAGACTAGACATACTTCCTTCTCACAGTCTAGTAGCAAAAAACATAACATCGTAATGTTTAGTGATGAAGTTGGCAAAGACATGGGTTTGCGACTTAGCCAATATATGGAACAGGCAATAATTAATACCTGTATGCCTGGTGCCACCTACTCAACTATATTGAATAAGGTCCTATCGAGCACATTTAAAGAGAATACAACTTTAATTATTTTTATAGGTAGAAGGGGAAATGTCAATAAAAAATCTTTAATTAATTATTTTTCACATTTAAATTCTTTAAAAAATGTTAATAAGGTTTTATTTTTCGCATTTCCCTTTAGCCAAAGTTTAACGAAAACAGAAAATGACATTAGACACAATTTAAATTTGACATTACATACTTTGATATGTCGTCATGAAAATAAATTTCATATATTTGATACTAATAAATTTATTAATTCTAAATATTTTTATGTGACAGAAGATAACTATTATCTTCCTAAATATTTTAGGAGACAATTAGCAAGTATGCTATGTTATTTTATTTTAAATTCAGTCATATTAGTGACTGATCCAACGACTGCCTCTATTGGGCAGCCAATAACTATTAATAAAACCTTGGAAATTATTCCAAATAATTTAAATTAAAGTATAAGACAACAGAGATTACCTCTGGCAGTATTAAACATACAGTTATAAAAAATAGGGGTACGAGTATTGTCACTCCCCAAAACAAGTCAGGTCAAATATGTTATAAAAATCAGAAATTTATTAATCTGGTACACCAAAATATTCAGGGTATGAGTGGCAAGGAGTTAGAGGTGGAGCTGTTCATGGGCTGCACTGGAACTGATATATTGTGCATAACGGAACATTGGTATAAACAATGTGAGCTCATGTTCGGCTTCAAGGAGTACCAGATTGCAAGCTCGTTCAGCAGAACGAAAGCAATTCGAGGCGGTAGTCTAATTTTAATTCGTAACGATATTAAATTTAAAGAGCGTCTCGATATTGTAAACCTTTCTGTTGAGCGAACTATTGAAATAGCCTGTGTAGAACTTGCTCGGCTTACTGTATTAAGCGTATACAGACCTCCTTCTTCATCGTATGAATTATTTGAAAAAATTATGGATGAAATACTTTGTAAAATTAGTAATTCGAATAAATACATTGTGGTTTGCGGAGATTTTAATATAAATATATTGGAGGATAGCAGTCAAAGTAGAAGGCTTAAGTCTTTATTCACTTGCTATAACCTTGTCAATCTTTTTTCAGTGCCGACTAGAATTACCTCTACATCAGCTACCTCCATTGATAATATTTTTTCAAATTTACAGCCCAGTGATAAATCTATTTTAAATAAATTAAGTTCAGATCACTGTGGTCAGTTAGCCATTTTTAATATAGCAGTTAAAAAGACACTGAAAAGAGATTTCACATATGTGCCTGTAACTGATGCACGGCTTGATCAATATAAGAGTAATGTGACGGCGAAACTGGATTATCTACCGTACTGTGACGATCCAAATATATTATATAAATCAGTCTTTGAAATGTTGAAAACTGAAAGTAATAATGTTTTCGTAACAAAAACAATTAAAATCAATAATTCCCTCGTTTTCAGTGATTGGGCGACGGTTGGAATCCATAAAAGTAGGAAAAAGTTATATGATCTTTATGAAGAAAGGACATATAACAAGAGCGAAAGTTTTACTGAATATGTTAGACAATATTCGAAAACATTCAAGCGGGTCTGTGCTACAGCAAAAGCAAAATTTATAAATAATAAAATAAAAAATAGTGCAGACGTAGTAAAGACTACTTGGAAAATTATAAATAGCGAAACTGGAAAAGTCAAGCCTCGCAACATCGATATTAGACTAAAAATTAATGATCAAATTTTAATAACACATTTAGAAGTTGCAGAAGCTTTTGAAAAATTCTTTACCAATATTCCAATTTCGACTACAAATTCTCTTAATTCATGTCCTACACTCGCTGAATCGCTACTTAAACAAAATGTGGAGATTTGTAATTCTCATTTTAAATTTCATCACATAAGTCCTGTAGACATTATAAAAGCATTTAGATCTCTAGACAAGAAAAAGACTGTCGACCTTTACGGTTTATCAGTAAAAATTATTAGTGCCATAATTGATTGTGTGTCACCACACTTAGCTTGTATTTTTAATAAATGTATTGATGATGGCATATTTCCTGATTTGATGAAACACAGTAAAGTTATACCTTTATTTAAAGCCGGTAGTACAACAGACCCCTCTAATTTTAGACCTATATCAATACTACCGACTCTCAGTAAAATCTTTGAAAAAATTATATTAATTCAGTTATCGGCTTATTTTTATAGTAACGATTTGTTGTCACATAAACAATTCGGTTTTACTAGGGGCCGCTCGACAACCGACGCAGGTGTCGAGCTCTTACAACATATTTTTGAAGCTTGGGAAGATTCTCGGGATGCAATAGGAGTATTCTGCGACTTGTCCAAGGCATTTGATTGCGTTCATCATGACACCTTAATCAGGAAATTACGTCATTATGGTGTAACAGGCCGTGCTATTGACCTTTTGATTTCTTATATGAGTGGCAGAGTTCAGAGGGTTAATATCAGTGGCAACACATCGTCAGGGTCCACAGTCTGCATGGGCGTCCCACAGGGTTCCATACTCGGGCCATTTTTATTTTTAGTTTATATAAATGACTTGCCTAACCTTGTAAAGGATAATAAACATGAAATAGTATTGTTTGCAGATGATACCTCCGTATTATTTAAAGTAAATAGACAAAAATTAAGCTATGACGATGTGAACAATGCTATTTCTGAAGTAGTAGAATGGTTTACGGCAAATAATTTGTTACTTAATGAGAAAAAAACTAAATGTGTGAAATTTGTACTACCCAATGTCAGGGTGGTGCCCACAAATATAATGATAAAAAATGCCACTTTAGATCTCGTAGATTCTACTGTATTTTTGGGCATTACTTTAGACGCCAAAATGCAATGGGGTCCTCATATACATAAATTGGCGAAAAGGCTCAGCTCTGCAGCGTACGCAGTCAAAAAAATTCGACAAATATCAGACGTAAATACTGCTAGATTAGTATATTTTAGTTATTTCCACAGCTTGATGTCTTACGGTATCTTGCTGTGGGGAAACGCCGCGGATATAAATACAATCTTTGTTTTACAAAAACGAGCCGTTCGCGCAATTTATCAATTGAGACCTGCAGTGTCACTTAGAGATAGGTTTAAAGTGTATAACATTCTAACCTTTTCGTCACAGTACATTTTTGAAAATCTAATGTATGTCAAAAAAAATATAACATCATTTAGGAAAAATAGTGATAAACATGATGTCAATACAAGAAATAAAGATAAACTTGCAGGTCACATAAGTCGCCTCCGCAAAGTCAGTAATTCATTCAAAGGGTTATGTATACGCTTTTTCAATAAGGTTCCAGTTGATATACAAAATCTTCCTCTCAATAAATTTAAAGATACTGTAAAACAGAAACTTATTGAGAAAGCATATTATAAAATATCAGACTATTTAGATGATAATCATCCCTGGACATAATCAGATCGTTCGCATGCCAGGCTATTTCACAATTAATAATGAAATTTAAAAACCTGTTTGTAATATAAAAACCTTTATGTAAAATCAAAGCCTGATTTTAAAAGAGCAACCCTTCGAGTTTCTTGCTTGTTCTTCTCAGGGGAAAATTGCATTTTGAACAAGCAGTAGCTTAAAAAATTTAAAATTTACTATGTAAAATTGACTATTTTAAGTGTACTCTGTGTACCTACAAAATAAAGCATTTTTGACTTTGACTTTGACTTTGACTCAGTTTCGTTTCAACAACTTTCCAAATTGGATATTTTTGGCGACTCGTAAGGATTTAAAGTCGGTGGGAATGTCAGATAGATTTCGGATAATTTAGTATTAATAATTAAATACGGGTTTACAAAAATATGAATAAATCATCAATCGGTCAAGTACGTGCCCTGAGGATCGTCGTATAAAACTTAAGAATGCCCTTCCTTCTGTCTGTCCGAGTATCAAGGCCTTATTTTCTCAGAAACCGCTGGACGTACCTACCAAATTGTAATTAATATCGAATATTAAGGTCTGCAGCTTCATACTGTTTTAAAAAATCAAGTTCCTAGTATAACGCAATAAAAAGATACTGGTTTTTAAAGCATATAAAGGACCTTGACACAGGCACTGACGACGGACAATAAAGTGATCTTATATACTTTACCTTTTCTTCCTTTTATCTTTTCAGGTAAGGAATCCTTAAGATGTATAAACAAACAGATCTGTTGCGATCATGCATGGTAATGTTTGCTCTCTGATGATGCCTCGTGTAGAGGGCGATATACGTTGGATTTCTTGTCAATTGTCATTATGGTCAAAGAGGTACTTCAGTAATCTAAAAAGCTAGATTAAAAAATATATTATTTTAAAGTCTTGGCAAACTACTCGGAAGAATATGTACAATAACAGAACCTTTGTTTTACTGTTTCTCAAGGACGTGCTTACATATACTATATCGTAAGCAGTAATTCAAGTGTTCAACTATTTCAATTTATTGATACAAAGAAATGTTAAAATATCTGTAAATTACCATATACTACCTTACCCTACTTACTAATTACTACTTACCCAAACTTATTTAAGATTCAAAATAATTTTATAGTGTTGTCGTACTACATTCATTTGAGTGTTGGTCTCGTCTGTAATTGGAGTACATACCAGACAATTTTAGTTTAAATGATTTTGTAAGATGTAATGTATGTACTCTGTTGGTGAGACTAAATAAATAAATAAAAATTAGTTATGAATTAAAAAAAAATAATTTAGTTATAATTGAGAATATATGAATTTATTACTTTCACAAAGGAAAGTTTAATTTACACATACTTGTGTAAAAGCTGCACATTTGTAATGAGATACCATGGCTATGAGATACCAAGGCTTTGAGTTTCCAAAGAAGATGTTCTTTTTTTTTATTTTTTTATGCACAACAGGTTGGTACTTGACCTCAATCACACCTGATGTTAAGTGAAGATGAGGCCGAAGGTGGAAGCGTACTGACCCGGAAACCCAAATATTTAGGGAACTGGCTATCTTGTCTCTGACAACCGGAACACAACAATGCTATTAGCATTGCTGTTTGGCGGCAGATTTCGATAAGATGGTGGTAGCTAGCCAGGCGAACATTTAAAATGCCCTACCACCAACCAAACCAACCAACCAAAAGTGATCCAACCCGCGACCTCCGACTCGTAAACTCTATGTTGTTTACATTGAGCCACGGAGGCGTTTATTCAGTCGTTTATCTCTAAAATAATATCTGTAATGTAACTTATGTTATAAATGTGAAAGTTTGGATGTTTGTTTGTTTGTTGCTCATTCACGGCAAAACGAACGAACGGATTTGGATTAAATTTGGTGAAGAATGTACCCGGGATAAAGTGAGTAGTTCCCATGGGATAAACATATTAAACATATCTGCGATAAAGTTATTCTACGCAAGTGAAGCCGCGGGCGGAAAGTTGGTAGTGCAATAAAACAAAGTCGCAAATCACATTTGTCTGTTTGTGCGCTTAGTTGTTGTAAACCACGCAACGGATTTTGAAACGTTTTCCACTAGGTATCGTTTAGAAAACTTCTTCCGGAAAATTAATACTATTCTATCAAGAAAGTACCGGGAAAAGATCAACAATACACAAAATGTTTAGTTATTCATCCTAATTTATTTAATCAGCGGCAATCAATCAATAACAATTTATTGCATAAAAAGTGTTCTTCAAAAAAATATATTGTGTACAACCAGGCGGTCTTATCGCTATTTCTACCAGACTACCTTTGGGTAAAGTTCACCTTCAAAGTATGCTCCTTCAGAAACTATACACTTATACGGTAACGAATAATCCAATCATCAAAACATTTTTTAAACGCTTTCTCCGGAATTGAGTTCAGTTCTCGCCGCGAACTCTCCTTTATGTCTTCTACCGAATGAAAACGGGTGCCACGAAGAGGTAATTTGAGTTTAGAAACAAGAACGAAGTCAGCTGGAGCCATATCTGCTGAATAAAGTGGTTGCTCGATGGTATTTGTTGAGTTTTTGGTTAAAAATTCTTTCACAATGATGGCAATCCAAGAATTTTCTTTCTACAAATCTGACTTTTTTCGTCGAATTTGCTCTCTTAAACGCCGCATAACGCTCAAATAATATTCTTTATTTACCGTTTGATCTTGCAAGAATTGCGAGTACACAACACCGCGATAGTCAAAGAAAACAGTCAACATGACTTTGACTTTTGATCGACTTTCGACTTTTTCAGTGTCGGTACAGTTGGAAGGCGCCACTCCGAAGCTTATTGACTAGTTCGCATGTCAAACTCTTAAACCCAGTCACCAGTAACAATGCGTTTCATGAATGCTGGGTCGAAATTAATTCGATATAGCATGCCGTCAGCGACTCTTATGCGATTGAGTTTCTGGAGAATATTCAGGTCTTTTGGGACAACATGTTTCATGCCCAAGTGATTATTTTACATGGTACGGATCGACTCGTAAGATACAGAAAGTTCGGCGGCTATCTCTCTCAAAGTTGAATGAGGATTTTCAGTGACTATTTCCTTTACTGTTGTGATGTTAACTTCAATTGCAGACTTTGACCTACCAGTGTGCGAAGTGCGAGTTTTGTCTCGTTTTCAACTTTACCATCGCGTTCGCGTTTACGCAAAAAGCATCTATGAAAAAAAATCGTTTTGCAAACTATCCGCTAGAGGCGCTGCACATTTCTTCATTTAAATCGTCATATAAACGTGAACGCGGTAGTAAAGTTAACTCGAAACAAAACTCACATTCACATTTTTGATCAAGTCGATTCACCGTAAGCCTTCTGTAACATTTTCAGTGACTCCCAATACGTAATTCTGTTGGTGATGCAAAACTTAAGACAAACTCTATGTTTGATGTTTTTACCCATTATGAAATTCGCGATACAAACTAGATACGTTATAACTAAAAACAGCATTGTATTAGTTAATATAAATAACAGATGCAACTCAAACTCCGCTCCAAATGGAAAACAGTTGTGCCAATCTAACAACACCAAAAAAATAATAATTTGAAACCATAAACAAATCATCCATTCCCGATACCTTTTTGACGAAATGTTATCGAAGCCGTAGTGTATCGCTAGTGTATCCAAAACGCCACATGGTGAACTTGTGTTACCATCTTTTGTGCGTCTATGAATTTGAAATAATATCCGGTGCAAGTAGGTCAATGTTGCGACCTCAGCACCCGCGCCCAGCACTTGACGGTCGATATCAATTCAAGGGCGATACCGTGCAGCCTCCCTGAAATGCAGTCATAATAATCGAGTTTATGCTTTTCCGTTTTATTAGTATTTATTTCTATGCACTTCTCTTTTTCCTTTTGTCACATCATTATCATTCATTTAACTTGTTATGATAATTACTACTCAACACTAGCTGTATCAAGAACGGACACTTTTCACTCACGATTGACCACAAATTGACCAAATTTATGCACTCGTACTTGTAGGGGTTGTAACTGAAAACCAGTGTTTCGCTCTTTGAGTTATAACCCATTTGCGCTACTGCGGCACACACTCGGACATTGTATTTTCTATTCTTTACTGCTATTTGTATGTATATTTCTTTGTAATTTAAAAATTGTGTAGTTTGGGACTAGATGATTGGTGTAAGTGTCCGAAATATTTATGTATTTATTATTATTATTATATTGTAAAATCCATGTCTCCTAAAGTGACTACTGCGGCACAGAATTATTGGCAAATTGTGGATAAACCAATGAAATAAATTTACGGTTACTCTTACGGAACATTTGATTCCTGGTGAAGTCTTGTTTTACGTCAAATTTCAGCAAATCTAGAAAAAAAATTGCCACAGACGTCATTCAAAATTCCTCATTTTGAAAAATCACCCATTAAATATTCGGTCTAATACTGTTTTTAAGTCTGTGGAATCATCATAGACGTAGGCTGTTGATGTGGGAGACATTTTCCATGAATTCGTTTTGATAACATAGATCGTAACTAGTGGTCATTTTTTATATTTCCTATTGGAATGGAATATAGTAGCTAGTAAATTTTTAATAGCTTTATGTACCGACGTACAAACAGGACCCCACTTCAAGCAGAGGATATTGGATAGTTTTATTGCCCGTCATCCCGTCTATGCAAACAGTTCGAATAAGTATAGGTAATATGGAATTGTGACCGAAAGCTATAAAAGTAATGCCGATTTTATGTCCATCAAAATAATATAAATAAAGCAAACGGTTGGAAGAAACGTCATGTCTTTGGAATAACATTTTATAGTAATAAATCTAACATGGCACCCGCATAATACAAAATAATGATTTTTTTTTATATGAGAGGGCGGCAAACGAGCATGCGGATATCGGGTTATTTAGTTTTTAAATACTTAAATAGTTACTACACCGTCGCGTCGGCACACAGTTAATATTTTTAAATGGTTATTGTACACACACATATATAACTAATTAGTTTTTACATAATATAGCATAATATTAACCTATTTCGCCTTCACCTTAATTGGACAAATATTTGACATTTAGTTATGGAAGAGCGGAGCCTCCTAACACAGGTATTTTATACTTAAAAGGAGACCCCCGATATCTCATTGATCTCATGACCTCTTAATATAACATTAAGATACTGAAATAAACATTTTTCATTTTCATACCGACTATTATCGTTCAGTGTCAAAAAGATTCCGCATTGTAATACTCCTAGTCACCACAAGCGTCTGGAAATTATAAACATGTCATGTGACGTACGAAGGAGTACATCGTCTTCAAACGATCACATGCCTATATCCATATATATTTCGCATATATCCCCAAATGTACCTGTTCTTTACAACTCTTGCTACTGGTGCATGTCCGTCGTTACCTTACGTCGTTTACGTTTATAACCAGAGATGTGCAACCTTTGTTGTAAGAAAGAAAATGTAACTAATATTATTGGATAATAATAATAATAAATAAATATCTTTGCACATACACACAGCGATATCTAGTTCCACACTAAGCAACTAACCTTGTATTATGGATACCAGATGGTTGATAAACTGTTTTTTTTTTTTATGCACGACGGGTTTGTACTTGACCTCAATCACACCTGATGTTAAGTGAATATGTAAAACTACACAAATACATTTATAATTGTAAATAAATTGTCTGTATTCATCATACAAACATATGCCCCTAGCGGGATTCAAACCAGCCTGCTATACCTTTTGGTATAGCAGTCAGAATTTTTAACCACTACACCAAACAGGTCGTCGGATGTTTGTTTATTTGTTTGTTGCTCAATCACGGCGAAACGGATGAACGGATTTGGATGAAATTTAGTATATAAGTAGAACATACCCTGGATTAAAACATAGAATATTTTTTATCCCGATAAGGAATATGTTACTGAAGTCAGTAGGTCAGGTCAGTCAGAAACAAAATGAGGTTGGAATTATTCAGAATCTACTTCGACGAGTGCACCCCGGGCATGGGTTCACTAGTTCTACAGAACTAAAGAATACGGCCAAATTAATCTGACTTTCATCGGCTCGCAGAGCCTGCCTTCTTGCGCAATTTAAAAAAATGGTAAACGGATGGCTTTAGAGCCATCTATTTGACCGAGAGTTATGGACCTAGTGTCCGCATAGGTGCTCTAATTACTTAGTTCATTCTCAGGAAGAAGTACTAACCAAATGATAAAGTAGCTACAGAAAATATTCTTCATAGAAGTCACTGTACGTTTTAAAACGCAAACCAACAGTTGCCTATCACTGCTCTGGATGAATGGATTGTTTTCTTGATTCGCAATTCTCTTTTAGAGCAAGATCTTGTCGGATTGAGAGATATCCGAATTTTTTATTTGGAAGTAGTACGTATTTGTTAACAGTCGGAGCTTTGTTTTCTCAATTTGTTAACGTCGATTTTCTCTAGTATTTAATACATTTCGAGTACTTAAGTAATTCTTAGAACGCTACGGCTTTTAAAGTTTTGTTATTCTTATTTTTGACTTTTACTTTTAATAATAATTGATTAATTATCCCAAATCTCGAAGTAGTCACTATACAAGTGTTGATAGGTTCGCTTTGGACGTTGCAAATACTGTCTAAATGTCTGCATACATTGCTCTGTCCCTCATTTGACTCACACGAAAGTTTAAATTACAAGAAATTGTACTATTGTAAAATTATAATGATAAACGTTATTAAATTGAAAAATAAAACGAAAACCCGTCTGCTGAATATAACTGAAAACAAGTATACCGTACATGCAAAAATGTCTATTATATTTACCTCTTAAAAAGCATGTTAATGAATAGTTAACTCGCGTTCGTAAAGCAGTAGATTTCCCAGAGGTGACCAAATATATCACTGGTTGTGCACTGCTTTCTCGGCCGAGAGTTGCCACATTAAAAATGTATGAATTACCTCGAATGAGAGGTACACTCAAGGACAAATATACCGTGGTAGGGTTCGTTTAACATTAATAGCCTTACGTCCCCATTGCTAGAGCTAGTAGGTATGGGCCAAAATATACAACGTCGTTGCGTCGTCGTCGTCGTTGCGCCCACAACGTTATGGTAATGGGAAATTCCGTCGTTTTGTAAGGTGAGAAAAAAATCTCCGGATTCAAATACCAACATCTTTAAACAAAGACTTTTTTATATAACTTAACCATGCAATACAATTGACATTACAAAGGTTAACGTTATTCAACAATCGTTGTAATGTAGAGGCTCGGAAGCTTAAAGGGTGTGATCGATAAGCCAGCCTAAGCTCGCGGTGAACGGCGGTTTTACTTGCGGCTCGTTTAGCTACACGGGTGAACTAAACAGTTGCTTTTCATACATTATATTTGTTGAAGTCACAAGGCGATTTTGTACTAAAAATAAAGTACTCAGAAGATGTAGTTCTATGTTATTTGGGAATAGCTATCAAAACAACGTTTGTTCTCTGTAGCTTAAACAGCTTGGCTCGCAGCTTGTTGATCAACGCGCGATTTACGGCGCGCCGCACCAAATTTGAAACAACTCAGACGAGCCGCGAGTCACAAAACCGCGGTACTATGGTGATACACCGGCTATCAGGGTCTTTCGAAGATTTCAGTTTACGTCGGAACGGTTGTGTCAACTGAACGCCTTTTGATGTTATAAAGTGAATATTGAGCAAAAGCAATTAGGTTCTGAAGGCAGGCCTGCATTCGTGATCGCAAGTAGTAACAGATAACATGCCCTGCAATGGATTTCTATAGGTTACAATTATTAACCGCCTCCGTGGCTCAATGTATACAACATTGGGTTTACGATTCGGAGGTCGCGGGTTCGATCCCCAGCGGGGTATATGTTTAAGTACGCGGTTTGGTTGGTGGTAGGGCTTTGTAAATGTCCGCCTGGCTAGCTACCACCATCTTATCTAAATTTGCCGCCAAGCAGCAATGTTAATAGCATTGTTGTGTTCCGGTTGTCGGAGATAAGATAGCCCAAATGTGTTGAGGTTTCCGGGTCAGTACGCTTCCACCTTCGACCTCATCTTCACTTAAAATCAGGTGTGATTGAGGTCAAGTACGAATCCGTAGTGAAAAAAAAGGCTGTTGTGTGATGAAATAATATGGAATTTTCCAATCAGATGGCTCTGTGGTACAATAAAAACTCAGCTTAATAAAGTATGTTTGACTTTCACTGTACACTCATCATAATGGCGAATGTTGAGCATTTGCAGGAGTTGAATTATATTTTATATTTACTAATTAATGTCCTACATTGTGAATTTGGGAGTTACCTTTTTTAACTACGTTCTGTTTGTTTAATTTATATAGAGGGTCATGCAGAAAGACCATTTAATAACTATATATTGAAAATGTAGAAAACTCCCGGGAAAACAAATGATTATAATTTAGATTTATATCATCTAATAGATCGATTAGTAAGCTGCTAAAACCTCAGTATAAAAGAGGACGAACCAAACATTGGGCTCATTTCGGAGTCAACTGGAATCGCGATCATTCTCCTGGCGGTCGTACACCTTCAATGTACTGGGTGGAAACCATTAATGGACACCATCCATCTTTTCCATTCATCGCCATTCATTTTCATCACTCTCTTAGTAACATGCATTTCATCGACCTGTTTGATGTAGTGGTTAGAAAGGTCGCGGGTTCGAATCCCGCTAGGGGCATATGTTTGTATGATGAATACGGACACGTGTACCCGAGTTATGGATGTTTTCATATATAATAAGAATTTGTTAAAAAAAAAAGTATTTATTTAGTATATTAACCAATTTTAAATGTACAGTTAACTTCGTCGTCATGGGCCCAGGCGGTTCTTCCTGTAAAATACGGAGGTTTGGGCATTCGAACAATTTCAGATTTGGCACTGCCGGGCTTTATCTCCTCCATCCACAGCACTTCTACCCTCATCAGCAAGATTCTCAACGTTTCTAATCTTGCTGACTTGCGGGTGTCGGGCTTGCTGGAGGCGGAGTCAGCTTGGTGTGTTGCTAATCCTCATGGGAGTATGCCTATTGAAAAGGGTTTTCAGAGTGCTTGGGATTCAGTTTCTATTAAGTCTAAGCATTCTGCCCTAATCCAGCAGTGTCCAAACCCCTCGGAAATTGCTAGATTGTTGGCAGTCTCCGAGAAGGAATCCGGGCATTGGTTGCACGCGTTACCTTCTGTCAATTTAGGGACGGTATTGGACCCCAGTTCACTACGTATTGCTGTTTGCCTTAGGCTCGGGGCCAATGTTTGTTCAACGCATCGTTGCATTTGTGGCCAGCAAGTGGACAATCTTGGTCGTCATGGCCTTTCGTGCTCCAGAAGTGCCGGTCGTGTATTTAGGCACTGTACCCTCAATGACCTCATTCGTCGGTCTCTTGCTTCTGCCTCAGTTCCCTCAACACTGGAACCCTCGGGAATGTCATCTGTGGATGGCAAGAGACCTGACGGTTGCACTCTGGTGCCTTGGCGACTCGGCCGCTCTCTGGTATGGGATGCCACATGTGTTGACACCTTGGCCCCGTCTTACGTGCAGAGCTCTGCCCGCAAGCCTGGTGCTGCTGCCGATCTTGCCCAGATAGCAAAGTGCCGCAAATACGCATTTCTATCTGCTAATTATGAGTTTGCGGCACTTGCCTTCGAGACTCTGGGCCCCTGGTCTTCAGACACCAAAAAATTCGTAAAGGCGGTGTCTGATAAGCTAATTGCGGCATCAGGTGATATAAGGGCGGGCTCTTTTTTCGCTCAAAGATTAAGCCTAGCTATTCAGCGGGGCAATGCAGCCAGTGTGTTGGGGACAATGCCCCAGGTGGGAGAGCTGGACGCGATACATTTTTTGTAATTATGTAAATATTATGTTATTTCTATTGTACCTACCTAATATATTCAACGAAGATTAAGATAGAAAAACTTTAAAAATAGGTAAGATTTATTGATTTAAAATTATTTAACCGATACACTTCTCGCCGAAAATTAAATTTCCATCCACATCACCTGGATGAGGGGAAGTCTACCACTGTACGTTTCTCAAGAAACTTCTTACCACGTACGACCACCCTGTGGAACGGACTTCCTGCAGCGGTATTCCCGAACGAGTACGACATTGGAACCTTCAAGAAACGAGCCTACACCTTCCTCAGAGGCCGGCAACGCATCTGTGACCCTTTTGGTGTTGCGGGTGTCCATGGGCGGCGGTGATTGCTTTCCATCAGGTGACCCGCATGCTCGTTTGCCGCCCTCTCATAAAAAAAATAAAAAAAATCCACAATACAAGCCTATGTTGCTTAATGTAAACTAGATGGCGCTGTGTAGGTATAATATGTCTAAGGATATTTTATTTATTTATATTTACATCCGTCCCAACATGTCCACACTAAGCCACACAGATTTCCTTTTAACTTTTATCCGCTCATCAAAGACATATCATAGTATAATAGCATTTCGTTACCACAAATCTCTTTCCCATGCACGTATTTTCTTCTTAGATTTTTGAAGACAGTCCAAAGTTCGCCAATAGAACTCCCTCGAAAGTCATTCCTAAGTTTACGGCAAGTTTGTGAATTCGTGCGTGATAGACATATCATATATTCAAAGAACGAAATATTAGTTTACGTAACGCCAATGAAAGAGAATCATTACGTTACGCAGTTTCATACGGCCATACTCCGTATACTCCGTTTAACCGCCTCCGTGGCTCAATGTAAACAACATTGGGTTTACGATTCGGAGGTCGCGGGTTCGATCCCCAGCGGGGTACATGTTACTCGGTTTGGTTGGTGGTAGGGCATTTTAAATGTCCGCCTGGCTAGCTACCACCATCTTATCTAAATCTGGCGCCAAGCAGCAATGTTAATAGCATTGTTGTGTTCTGGTTGTCAGAGATTTAAGATAGCCAGTCCCCCAAATGTGTTGAGGTTTCCAGGTCAGTTCGCTTCCACCTTCGACCTCATCTTCACTTAAAATCAGGTGTAGTACCAATCCGTTGTGCATAAAAAAAATACTCGTAAATTTTATAAAAACAATAAAAATATTTAGCATTTTTCAGATCTTTTCCTGGATTTTGCTGATAGAAGGCGAATTGTAAATAAAATTTGAATAAGGGAGAGCGTCACTTCGCTTTAATATTAAACATTTCGACATGACAAAGGAATTGCTTTTCGGTTCACTATAGGAGTGCTTTGTTATCAATGACCGTCACGTCCACTATTAGCAATTAATCTGACTATAGAACAGTAGTCGATAATTTATCGAAATTTGTCACAAAATATCAGAATTTTTCGGTCTGTGACTGAGTTTAGAAGATATAAGGGTGTATTCGTGGCCGTGCCAAAATGAGCGCTCAACCTGGCACAGCCACTAATACAGGGGGTATTATACATCTTTGAGACGACGTAATGTCAGATTCTGTCTCATGTCGTAAAATTATTGAGTCGGTGTTATCATCGTAGGTGGTAGGTAGGTAGGATACGAGGTGGCCGTGTCAGGATGAGCGCTCATCTTGGCACGGCCACCAATACATATATCCCTGTAACGAGACGCCATGTGCGTCGTTGGTTCTCTTTATTCAGTATTCTCCTTGTTTGTTTATTTTTCGGTCAAGTCATCATATTTTAAATTCAAAATTTGAACTCTGCCTGTTCTTTTTCTCCCCTCTCTTTCTGTGTAGAAAGAAAGAAGAAAGAAAAAATTCTTTATTGTACAGTTAGCCAAGTAGATATCTAACCCACTGATATTTAAAAACGTAATTCACACTTCGCTCGGAAGCGCCACCTATTGCAATTCCCAGCAAGTAAATAACTTACTGCTCCTATCCTAAACTTGTTCCGAGAATCTTGTTATTAGCTCAGCTACGAATCTTATATTTCTATTTTTGATGTAGTAAATCAGATTTGATTAATAGTAACAAGGAAAAAATAAAAACAACCAACAGTGTTGGGGTTAGAACCGTGGACCTACGATTTGCAATGCAGGCGCTCACATAAATGCGCCAACTGACTAGCTGAACATCCTGTTGAAATTAGTTATCATATGATTTTCTATTGCTTTGACGCAGCTAGACATCATCCTCAGCAACCGCACGTATTAACAAATAAAGGGTAGTTTATAAAAAATACTGCAGAGAATATAAATCTGGCCAGTAGTGCCAAGATTATAGTTCACTTCACGTCATACTTACTTTCGAGTTATTGAATTTCATAAATATCTACTTACCAGTTATACATAATATATATTATTATGTCTCATTTAACAGATATTGTGAAAGCTAAAATAATAGTGCGTTGGGAGGACAATAACAGCATAAGAAGTATATATCTAGAGAATTTGCATGCAGCTGGAATCCACAAGTATAAGCGGGCCAAAAAAATTTAACTAACTGAAGCTCATCGACAAGCTAGAATAAGATTCGCCTCAAACTATCTTAATTTTGATTGGGAGAACGAGATCGTTATTTTCACTGATGAAAAAAGCTTTAAATCTGATGATGATGGCTGAAAAATATTGTGGAGAAGACCTGGCGAACGTTATAAGCCTCAAAATGTTTTGCCATTGAGAACCAGTGGTAAGATATTATATTGTTTAAATTAAAAAGTAATTATTTTATAGGATTTTTTAATCTTTAAATTAAATATTTATAAAAAGAAATTTTTATTTTTACAATGAAAATTTTAGTTAGCAGCTCAATTAAAATTATATTTCAATATTTAATATTTATAACAGTGATATACCTCTAATTTATGCAATGTGGCTTATTGGTGAACTAATATGATTGTTGTTTTCTAGGTTATTGGGGATGGATGTCATCGATGGGCCCAGGAGAGCTAGTCGAATTCGGCGGTCGCATGAACAGTGAAAAATATTTGGAAATTTTACGAGACGTGATGATTCCAACAGTGCGTAATGTTTATCCAGAGGGGCAAATATATTTTATTCAAGATAATTGTTCTGTGCACCGTTCAAATTTAGTTAGAGGGTGGCTGGCCACCCAGAACGATATAATAGTTATTGAGTGGCCATCGAAAAGTGAAAACTTGTGGGGTCAAATGGTTCTCAACTGGGACACAAGTGAAGTTCAAACTAAAAAAAATCTAGACGAAGAGGTTATGAGATCTTGGGACCTTATGCGTTTAAATAATATGTGTTCGACCATGGTAAGCGGAATGAAAAACAGACTGGAACAAGTGCTTTATGAGGTTATATGAGGGTTACCCTCTTCGATATTAAAGATCATTCACTGCCGTAGGTTTTATTTTTAACCGACTTCCAAAAAAGGTATTGTAATAACTAAAGGTATTGTAATAATTGTATTAACACCCTTAGCAGTTTCAATAAATTGTTATTTACTTAGCACTATTTGGCCCCACACGTTACAGTTTACAGTTATGTAAATATCATCCTATGATTAAAAAAGTTGAGAGATGTAAATTGTTACTTAATAAAGGTAGCATGTTGGTTCTCTCTTTAAAAGATTAATCATAGTGTGAATTTATAGAACTCATATAATATAGTTGTTAAAAAATAAAATAAAATATTTAAATATTAAAATGGCTTTTTATTTATTATTAGCTCTGTTTAATAACATATGCTAATTATTACTTATTCTAATGCATAAAGTTATAATTACAACCAAAACAACACCAAAATTTTAATTTAAAAAAGTCTTGGAGGGTTCGGGATTCGAACTTGCTACCATCCATTTGATCTTAGCCTATTTGTTAATTGCGCCACGCAACCTTTGCTCTTTCTGATGAAAACAATCGTATGGTTCCGCTCTGCTTGCTATCCGTTGGTTCGCTGTTCGTTTGTTGAATAATCAACAGATGGCATTAGTGGCATGGTCAAAGGTTTAACACTGGATTGTTTAGAGATAAGTTTTATCTCTGTTGATAGATGGCGTTTTTAGTGGGTCAGCTATCCAAATGGCTAACTGTACACAGCTTAAAAATATACACAGTGACATTATTCTAACAGCTTTTATTATGTGTAGCTTTTGTTTAATCAGTTTATGATTTACCGTTTCTAAGACTGGACGTATACCTGTCTGTTATTATTGTTTCTATTCTATTTTATTCAGTCTAAATATATTTTACGTGTAAACAGTGTAAAGTTCATCCAGTTATTTGTGTACGTGATTCCCTTAGAAATAAAGTTGTTACTGACAACGATATCAAATTTTCCGCCGGCTCATTATACAGTACTATTTTCTTCATACTGTGGCCTACTCCGGGACATCTACACCATCAGCCTGGGAGTAGTGCTTCATCCCTATTAACAACTGATCGATAAATTCTTATATCTTGTGACAAATTTCGACATTAACATACCTAATCATTTTCTGTGGAGTCAGATTTTGAGTTGGTAATGGTAACCATGCCAAGATAGTATAATGCCATAGTGAACCAAAAAATTATATTTTTAGGACTACTCTAACTCTACACTCTGTGAAATTTAGAAATGATTTTAATTATGGCGAGTTTATTGCATTTAGAAAGAGATATCTCGAATTGTGCAAATCGATATTACACTAGCGTCCATAAAACTCATGCTTAGATTCGATTTCGAATAGTTTTCAATAACATATAAATAAGCATATACCAGTAGGTACCTACTTGGCGTATTTTTTTTAACAAATAATTCTGATATAGATGCCTTTCAGGCCTTCAGATTCCCGTAATCTTATTTGAGAATCAATTTTACATACAATAAATGTCACAATATATGTAATCTCCTTAGGTAAACCTCATTTTACGGCTCTGCGCACCGAAAACAGTAAAACTTACTTTGCTTTTATGAAATTTAGCCCCTACCACGTACCTACTACCTACACGAGGAAAATAGATGGGTATTTTTCCAAGCGGCGGTGCTCTAAATATGTGAAGATTTATTCTGTTACGGCGAGAAAGAATACTTAGTAAAAATAAAGTTAGATGCAAAGCAGTCCCATTACTATAATTATTCATTAGTTTTAATATATTGTGCGTTCCCCTTAGCGAAGTTACTCAACATATTACAGACTTGACGATTTATTAATCTTAATATTTTTACAAACTTCGAGTACTGGTAAATAAAAAGAAAATAAATAAGTGAGCTTTTCACAGGATATGTAGAAGGTATCTGAAAATTTTTAAATTTTGAAAGCCCCCGATAATTTGTCGAAATTGTCATCCGTATAAATAAGAAACGACTGTGCTAAATACTAAATATCTTTGAAACGACTAAACCGATTTCCATCAAATATGGCGACGAAAAATCTCGCAAATATTGGCGTTCGAAAATAAATATAAACAGTTTCGAAATCGATTCGACCATTTTGGCGCTACAACGCCACAAACGGATACGCAGACAGACTTTTGAACTTGATAGTTTGGTGTGCCCTCTTAGTATTCAAATTAATTATTGTACCTATTGGATCAAAGCAATTCATCATCTGTCACTTTTCAACTATCTCTTCACTTTTATTGAGGCCTCTGACTAAGATGGACACTCAGTAAATGAGACTTCATTTGGACCCTTCGGGTATGGAATCCTATTAATGTTTTTTTGTTTAATTAGTATTTGTGTAAATAAATTTCTATACTATTCCTAGTCAGCTAGTTTTTAGGAGTCATGGTAAAGGTTCTATGGAAGACAGTTTGACATCTCCAGTGGATAGAATTAACATGAAATTTCAAACTTCAAGCATTTATTTCAATGTAAGATACATGATATCATTTGTTGAATGTCAAATTAAAATAACTGGAAATAAAAAAGGTTTGTTGCATTTATCTGTCAGTCGGTATGTCCAAGCTACTACCGCTTCGGAAAGTGAAATCATCTGTGGGAAACGAAGCGGCTCAAGAAACCCACAAGATCATTGTTGTCCTCTTTTTTTTTTTTAATAAAGTATATAACTATTACACTTTTATAATTTTGGGGAGCTGGTCGAAGTACACCAATGATGGAAAAGCCAATCCCGTTGGTCTGCCGATAAAAGCGTAAGCGAGCATTTCCATTTAGGGTTCGTTTGGTGTGCTTTTAATGGTCTTGACTCTATATTTATAGTAGGTACGAGTGAAAATGACCTCTCGTGCACGTGACTATTGCCGTCTATTGCCTTCTTAGATAAAATTGTTCGAGTAACTTTAAATGTACTAAACAAAATAATGCTATCTATCTAATATTATAAATGCGAAAATTATGGATGTTTGTTTGTTTGTTGCGCAATCACGGCGAAACGGATGAACGGATTTGGTTGAAAATTGGTATATAGAGACATAGGATATGTTTTATCCCGATAAAGTGAGTAGTTCCCTCGGGATAAACAAATTTCTGCGATAAAGTTATTCCACGCAGGCAAAGCCGGGGGCGGAAAGCTAGAAACATTATAAATATGAAAGTTTGGATGTTTATTTGTTGTTCAATCACGGCGAAGCGGATGAATGGATTTCAATGAAATTTGGTACATAGGTAGAACATGCTCTGTATTAGGATATATTTTATCCTGATAAAGTGAGTGGTTCCCGCTAAAAGCTAGTATCAGTATAAAGCTTGTCTTCTATCTGTAATATTAAGGTAATCACCTGTTATCACGTATCGATTTCACCCTGTATATATTACGTAAAAGGCTCACAGAGGGATATTAAATCGTATCAGCGAGGTATCAGCACCCATTGTTGGCGCTTATCACGGGATAGCGCTTTATAGGGCTTCAGCCGTAAAATTGGAATTTTAACATGGAAAAGGTATATTTGAATGCGAGTTTTAGGGCCCTATATACAGGTGTTCGTTATCTAGGCAATATTAAGTTCCTATAACAAAAGCAAAGGTCTTAATTCGAACTTTGGGTTAATACTTGAAGTCGAGATAATATGAACAAAACAGTTATGATACAGCAAATCCATTTTTAATAATATTACCTTCTTTACTTAGGCGGGAAAATTCCTACATTTTACATAGATACAGAGTTTGAGTACAACGGCGGACTAATTCCATGGGATTTCTTCCAGTCAACCATAGGGTTAGTTAGAAAACAGTAGATTGGGCGTACCTATATAAATTACAGCAAATTTTAATTTAAACTGAAAGAAATACCTACACACTAATAACTATATATTGTATATACAACGTGTAAGAAAATACCCCTTAAAAGCCGAATGAGGAGCAACCAGATAGTATAAATGAACGTATATACAAAGTCTCAAAAATTTAAAAAAAAATAATCATACATACATTTTTTTAGTATATATACATATAAATAAATATGTATATAAATAAGGAAATACTGTTAATAGTCCCGGCGTCTCTGGAGCATTGTGGTTTATTCAAGGACGACAAGAAAAGACCTGATGGAGCCATCTTGGTGCTTGGGACGCACATTGGCATGGGATGTAACTTGTACGGATACTTTGGCACTGTCCATTATTCAAGGGAATGCCTGAAAATGCGTGTGAACAGGCTCAAAGTCACCAGCGCTGTAAATATGTGTCACTCACTATCTATGTCACCCACGATTTCGCGGCACTTGTTGTGGAGACATTGGGCCCTTTGCTCGTCTGACACAACAAAAAAAAAGAAAAGATTTATACAAATCCCGTATTACATAATGTTACCCAAGCAAAAATCTCCGCAGGAGGCAGGATTCGGTTAATTTAAATATCCTTACATCAACCAGCAATAATGTATGCCGAATTAGTCTCTGCATTTAGAATGGTGTAATAAGCGCATCCTAACTTACGATTTCCTAATTAGAGTGTTTCTAATTAGATTTCCTACAAATAGGATCGTGTTATAAGCGCTTAAGCAATACGTGACAAACATAGAAAGATAATATAAATTAAAAATAATTTAAAACTGAATAATTTAAAAGTAATTAAAACTGAACCGCATCGCTGAATTCGGAATACAGTTGGATTAACATAACAGTTGAGTCTCATATAGATATTTCACGGAATATGTTACTTTTTACGTTTTTGTATTGCATTGACGGGCGGAAAATTATATTGAAAAATTTTGTATGCCTGTAATACTTATACAGGGCGTCCCAGGCCTATGCCACACGGAGGGAAAGTACCTTGAATATTGTAGATTGAACATTTTACTGAAAGAAGACATTATTGTAATTTAAAAAACAAATTTAATTTGCATTCATAGATTTTTAAATAATTACATGGTTGAACCGGGAATCGAACCGGGTACACGAGAAAAAAAAATTACTCTGTAGCTTTATCATACCGATCGAAAGGCTTCAATCATAAGGATTATTTTTTGCTAAATAATACATTTTAAATTTATATCTACAATTTTTCTAGTTGAAAGACGTTTCAATTAGATCTCGTGTCTCTAAGGATATTTTTAACCGCTGTTGAAAAACGATGGGTACTATGTTTGTGTGTTTGTGCGCGTGTGTGTGTGTCCCATTTTTCTAGGGATCTCGTAATATATGGTTCGAGTTGATTGCGTTTTTCTTACATTTAAGACTAAACGAAGGGAATAAGAATAAGAATACATTTATTTGCAATGATTAGGGTAAGTAAATTAGTTGGTAAAATAGTATAAATTGTATCACCTACCTAAATCAGCCATATACAATAGCATGCAAAATTAAAATTAGCCTGTCCTTCACTAAATAATAAAAATACAAATCAATTTACACATATATAGCATGTCCTTCTTGATTAAATTAATTTTCTAGTTCATTAAGTCACAATTTAGAGGAATAACGTCTTAACAATTTATTACAGTTTAATTAAAATATGTCTGCAATTAATTTATAATTATTGATTCAATTCATCGTCAAGCAAATATAGGGATAGGTTATTAGTATTAGCCATGTTTAATGAAAACTGTTAAGCTGTTTTAACACATTGAGGTAAAATTAACTGGATTATTCGTGTAAGGATTTAAGCAACTATAGGTACCTAGTATCTTGCTCCACATGGGGTCTATTCCGTAATTTTGCTTCATGCTCATTTTCTCCTTTATTATACCGTATCTGTTGGAAGAGGCATCATTCGCTGCCGTAATTCTTTACCTTAAAATAAAATTGCGTCATTGTTTAACTTAATTTCTTTATCATCTAACCTTTTCCTCTGTTTACGTATTCTCTGTGCAGAGAGAATACAGCTTTTCGTATACCCTGATATGATTAACGCAAAATATGATGTTGATATTTTATGCTTTCCCTAAGGCGTCTACAGTAGGCTGTCATAAATTAGGTTTTATCGTACCTACCCTTTTTCTACGAGGAACGCAACGGAGTAAAATGGTTTAGCTGTCTTTGAAGTCTCGGATTTGGTGTCTTTGTAACGTAAATATACTGTTAGAATAGATGTTATACAAGGCTATTTATTGTGTACCTGAAACACAGATTACCCCCAATAGATACCGCATACAGGGCCTACGGCGCGCGCCACTCATCTATGATTTTGCACTGATACAAACAATTACTTGATTAAGCCACTTCAGTACCGACCAAGTATTGGATCTGTGTGCACGTAATTTTAAATAACTTTCTTACGTATTTTTTGAGCTTTGAATTGCTGAAAAATGTCAACCTGTGCCGTAAAATGGTGTGGAAAGAACTCGAGGACGTCCAGCTTCAAGAAGGATAACATTACTTTCCATCGGTAAGTAAAATTATTATTTATTTTATATTTCGCGGAGATCGAGTTATAATGGACATAAAACGGTAGCAGATGAAAAATTTTAGCTCGCGTTGATGTCTTTCTTGAATGATCCCTTTCTCTCATTACTATAATTACTATGTTCATCTTTTTTTGTCATTGGCGCGTGTAACGCTAGTGTAGGTAGTCGGATGGGTTATGATCGCTATCGATATTCTACTTGTGAAATAAATTAAGGCTAGGATGAAAGTGGTCGATCGAAAGTATTTCAAGCTTTTATTTAGTTTCATTCACCTATCCCGGTGGTGTCTGTCTGTGTTATATAAAATCATACAAGTTACATTTGATACATTTCCTGGTATTCGATTGAGTTAGAACTTGGTATATAGGTACATATACAGCCTGTTTCATATCCCCTAATGCCGAAAGGGGATGATTGTACCCATCAATATGAACAACTTTTACTATGGGACCATCGAATTCGCGAAAAAAAAATCAGCTGTTCCATACATTTTTGTCAAGTAGGTATGAACTTTTTCTATGGAACAGTAGATTTTTTTTCGCGAATGAAAAGTTGTTCATATTCGATCAAATCGCGGGCGCCGACTTCCTCGTCATCACCGCCACTATCGCTTCCCTACCTGCTGTCGGTTGTCCAGTTTGTGGCCTACAGGCTCGTTCAGGAAAACGGGGCAATGCACAACGCGTGGAGCCACGCGTCGCCCAGTCAAATTAAACCTAATGCTATTAAATGTGAGCGTTCATGAGCTGGTCGCTCGCTACGTGCGACATGAACCCTCTCATAGTATAGCATTTGTTTTATTTGCCCCGCGTCTCCCTGAATTATCCCAAAGAATGAATTCGCACGAATGCACGAATTTGCGAGTCGACGCTCGGTCTCATTTCGCACCGTCCTCTTTGACACTCGATCTTTTAGACTTCTACGCCTATGTGAATAGATTCTATAATTTTAAAACATTGACGCACGAAATAGCGCTCAGTGTGAATTCCACTCCAAATTGACCCTATCCTTTTATAATATACGTGTAAAAAAATATCGACATTTTTTATTACACAGTCACATCACTGTCACATCACTACGGAGTAGTGTAACCTTGACATAGCCAATCACGTCGCATTTGTTTCGTCTCCCGCAACCGGCACCTACCGCCTAAAATGGTCACTTCATGCAAGTACAAATTGTCCATCATGCGGAATCTATTGGAGGTAATCTGTGACCTGAAATCAGAAATTAGTTTGTTCAGAAGTAAGTATGGAACCGATTCCGGCTTGCGAATTCAGTTACTGTTATGTTTCCGCTTGTAGGATGTTTATCATTCCTTAATTAGATTAAAAAAAAAATAAGAAGTAATTAATGAAAAAAATATAACCCCATATTTTATATATAAAATTTTTTTTTTTTTTAAATCTAATTAAGGAATGATAAACGTCCTACAAGCGGAAACATAACAGTAACTGAATTCGCAATAATCCTTTATTTTAATTTTAGTTTTTCTAACCATTTTGGTTACAAAATATATAATAATAATATTATAATATCTTTTTACAGACACACAGCGCCATCTAGTTTCACACTAAGCAACTAGGCTTGTATTATGGATACCAGATGGTTGATAAACTACAGGAATACATTTTTTTTTGTAAATAAATACATAAATAAATGAAAAACATCCATAACTCGGGAACACATGTCCGTATTCATACGAAAATACGGTAAAAAAATAGCTCAGCTAAACATAACTTAGAACCGACTTATATAATTGCTATCTTATAGAGGTATATTAGAGATGTAGATAATTTTGGATAATTAAGCCTAAAAAAAACGAGCGCTTAGTCTAGATTTTTTTAGAAAACCCTATTTTGAATTTGTATCTTAATAACAACAAATACTAACTGATATTCAATTAGGTAGATTTTTGTTAAACACAGTTAACTTATTGATGGATAAAAAATTAAGCATGTTATAGTTAGGCATGCATGTGTTTTAGCTGAAAATGTCGTCGAGCTGCATTGTTTAAGAAATAAAAATGAGAACTAATATTTTGTAACGATAATTTCCCTAAATGTTTTGAATGTAAAGAAATACCCATCAATTGAGTATTTTTTTTCAACTTAAGCTTATTTAGTTACTTAGTTCTTGTGTTTCTTATAAATGCTTAATTTTTAGCAATTGTTACTACATTTACAAAACTTTATTAAAAACGGTAAAATTCTTGAAAATAGTCAGTTTTTGGAGTGTTCGGAATTTACAGCCGTCTCTTTGAGTATAGAAGCCCATATGATCCTGAAATTGATTTGCTGCTGTTATGAACGGGATTAAAATGAAGAGTAGGTACTGTATCGAGTTTCTGTTCCTGTCCCGCTGTCTGTTTAAAATACTTACCTATTTCGTTTATTTATAGTATTTGGTGTAAAGGAAATTACTCATAATAAATAATAATAATAAATACGTCACACATCGCCATCTATTATAGATCCCTTATGGTTGATATACCTACTATGTAATCCAATTTTACTAGACGTAAATGCGTAAGTCAGAGTCAGGGAAAACATAAGTGCGAATACTCAAACATTTGTTAACTTTAAGAGGCCCTTAAATATCATTCCGTCGCTTTGAACGTCAACGACACATGCGTTGATATTTAAAGGACGCCAGGCTTAAGTGTTACGATAACTTCAGGAAACTTATGAATGTTTTAATAAAACTCTTCCTTAAAGTTTATATGTGAATGTTGAACGGCTGTCTTCTTGGCGAGTGCGAAAGGCTGTATAATACACCTCGAGAGCAAAAGTTACGGGTCACTAGCATTTACTTCAATATCTTGAAAATTATTTGATAAATACGAACATTTATTCCCGACTCATGGATGTTTTTATAAATATTTATGTATGTTTATCCGTTATCTAGTATCCATAGTACAAGCTTTGCTTAGTTTGGGACTAGATGATTGGTGTAAGTGCCCCAAATATTATTATATTATTAAAATATCTATGACTCTGGTATAAATAGTCGCATCCATCACACAAACATTTTTCGACTCGACGAAAAAGTCGTCTATCAGAGCCTTCCATGTCTTTTCAAAAATTGTTGTTTTTATATTTACTATTGAACCCGGAGATACGTTCTTAGCCTTGTTTGATAGAAATCGGTTAAGGCGCTTCGAAGATATTTGCTTGTAACATTATCGTTTGGTCCAATCTACCTAGACGAATAATCATTTTGTTCTATCACCATGTTGTCGGGAATGATTTAAATTTTCAATGTATACTTTTATACCTAATTTATAGTTTTATATAATTTACGTGTGTACCGCGATATCTCCGGATTTGAATGGGCAGGTAGGAAGTACTGATGATGAACCCGGGAAATCGAGAACAGAACCGCAGTCGCAAAAGTCGGTTGTCTGCTATTTTTCTTCACGTCGTATCATCCACTCCTTTGCTGAACTTTGTATGTACAAACCAATCATCCTAAAAGTATCACATGGGCTAAAGTGTTACCTCCAAAAATTTTTACTTTTCTTATTTTCCTTACCTTTTTATTATTTTAATGAAGTGTTTACGTTTTATTTTTCTTTATAAAAAGAAAAAAAAAAATCCAAATAGAAAAAATATCGAATAAAAATTATCTTAGCCGGATTCGAAAACCGTGTCTTTTCGAAAGACCTTACCTAAGCACTCGTGTCGCTTGCCACTAGACCACGATATCAATTAGCAGAGCTGACGAAATTTTCTTACTCATTTATATGTGACATATTATTATGGATTTTGTTTGAGTGTTGATATTGTATGAATACTTTCTAATAGATGGTGCTAGAGTGCTTCGGTCCATACGGTCCATATAATACTTTTAGGGAGATCCGTCTGTACCTACTCACTAATATTTCTTAAACCGAATTGCTTATAGGATTTCACAAAACTTTAATAGGCTAAGTTGCTTTGCCAATAGTCAAGTTGTGCTGACACGACAGTTTGAGCGTTTGAGTACCTATAGATAGATCCCATAAAGTTAATATTCGTAATACTCTCCAACTCTCAGGGACAATCTCATTCGTTACCGAAGTTACGCTTATGCCATCTGATATTGTAATGAAAGGATTTTGGGACGAGGGTCTGTACTATATACTTACATAAGTAATATATTCCTGAGGGAGCAATAAGACGTAGTTGAACATAATATATGTCGGGTCTTTCAATTGAAGGCAGTCGATAAGCCATAAGTTGGTGGCCTACAAGGGCTGTTTAAAAATGTTGTCATGTGGCTACTAGTCGGACAGAAAGCCATCAATACGCACTAAAGCCTTGTGGTAGATTATGGCTTCTCCCAGTAAGCGGAGGCTGTGCCGCAACAGTGGGAAGGCTGATGACGATGAGCATAATATAATATGCTATGTCAGAGAACGAGAATTTAACTCTCTTCCGGAATCTATTCGTGGCTCTCCGTCTTTAAATAAATATATTAAATATATATATATATATATGTCGGAGATGGCAGTATGGGGGGTGGGCGTTGCTAGCGACCGGGACGGTGCCAGTCGCGTGGTAAGGGGTGGCTCGGGCAAAGGCGATATTATTGCAAGCTACTATAGGCGATTCGACAACGTATTCACATTCGATTATAATCATGGAACCTGAGATGCTTTCTGTTGAAGAGAAAACATGTGCACGCCCCTCGTGCCATACAACTTGGGTCAAGTTGTAGTCGCGTGCAGTCTGTGGAATTCAACCGGAGTAGACTACAATTCCTCCTTGCTCAAATCCCATGATCAACTTCTTACTAGCTAACAACTCACCGGATTCTTCCAAGCGTCGGTGATAATAATCAAATCACTCACAGTCGTTGATGTGTTCAGTGGAGCTCCGACTCCTTTGAAGGCTCGTAGCAAAGTGTCTCATTTTTTATGTGAAGACCTAATATAACTGTTAACGTCGTCACCGCGCCGTTTCCGGCGATACCAGCGCCACCAGGGTTTACTTTCCATTAACCGCGTATTATGATAGTCAGTTGCCCGTTCGAATAATGAATTATATCGCTAATTTATCGCTATCTCCGACATATATTTATTTATATTAGCTCAAGTCAAAGTGCTTTTCTTCAATAGCTTTTATCTACTTTACTTTCGATCGCTAAATTATATATACTATATTTCCAGTTATAGTAATCCCCCAAACTCATGTATTCATTTATTCTAATTTACATATTATTATTATATATCATATATGTATATGTAATTAACATGTATGTATTTAAAGATACAGATTTGCAGGTAAAAGTAAAATCCTAGCGCGCCAGATTTATTGCAATAATTATGTCATGCAAGCCAAAAAGCTATCGATGTCAAAATTACATATTTGGACAATACTACCCATGGCTTGTAGTGGGTCTGCGTCAATATCCGTAGTCCACCCAGGTGTACCAAGGGTCAGAACAAGTGCCCCTAGCCCACCCAGGTGAACTTGTCAGGTGTACCCCGGGTGTTTTGCCTTGCCTTGCCATAATCTGCCTCCGTATCTTGCTGTGGGGAAATGCCGCGGATATAAATACAATATTTAACGTTCAGTATCTACGAAAATCATCAACCGTCAAATTTGAATATTATTGCGTATCAATGCAATAATGTCTTATGCATGTGTAATTGTTCCACATTGACTAGTGTCAATTCAATAAAATATTTAGGCGTCACCCTTGATAGAAATTTAAAATGGAAACAACACATCGTTAACCTAAGTAATAGAATAAGAAAATTAATATGTGTCTTCAGAAAAATACGACGTCTTAACGACGTTTCCACTGTCAAGACTGTATATTATACACTGTGTCAGTCCATACTTACTTATGGAATAGCCGTGTGGGGTGGTACCTGTAAAACTAATCTCATTCAGCTAGAACGAGCCCAAAGAGCTGTTATCAAAGTAGCGAATTTTAAAAATTATCGGTATCCCACAACATCTTTTTATCGATAGTTCTTGGTTCTAACCGTTCGCCAATTGTTTATTCATGGTACTATTCTAAGACAACATAAGGTTACACCTCCGCCGACAATATCGGTGAGACGTAGATATATCGTATATAAGACACCCACATGTAAAACTACATTCGCTCAAAGCTTCACCTTCTATTTGGGACCAATGTTATATAATAAATTTAGTAGAATTTACGTGCCGATTCGGGATCAAAGTTATTATTCTTGTAAGAAATTATTACTAAGTCACCTACAGACATTGGACTATGAAAACACTGAAGGACTGATGAAGGTATGAAAATTTCAATATAGTGTGATATATACACCTATCTATACGTTGTTTTGAATCATATATATTTATTATATGTAAAAATATACTTACATATATATTTATCAAATGTTAATAACTGATATTATATGGTGTGGGTGTATATATGTCATAAATCCTACTTATGTATACGTACCTATTTACAAATTATTTTGAAACCCTATGCCTACCTATTAATAATTTATATACTAAACATTAGCATAACCAGATACATATTTAATCATACTACTATTAGGTAATAATACAATATATACACAAAACTGCTGACACAAATAATATAAACGCATGTACCCTTTTAAGATAAAGATTTTGTACTTTCCTTTAAAATTAAGATTACTAAGATTGTTTTATCGTATTTTTCTCCATACACTGTACACACAACGAATGGCAGCCGCGTCATACCAAGTCGGCCATTTTTGAGGGACAGTGGTACTACCCTCCCGCAATACAGTATTTTTACTAGTGCGGAGGTTAGTTTGTCATTGTTTTTCACTGCTAATAAGTACTAATTGCTAATAATAATTATAATAATTAGCTAAACAAATGTTGTAAATTAGTCTGTGTAATAAATAATATTTGATTTATTTGATCTTTGTTTTACAAAAACGAGCCGTTCGCGCAATTTATCAATTGAGACCTGCAGTGTCATTTAGAGATAGGTTTAAAGTGTATAACATTCTAATCTTTTCGTCACAGTACATTTTTGAAAATCTAATGTATGTCAAAAAAATATAGCATTATTTAGGAAAAATTGTGATAAACATGATGTCAATACAAGAAATAAAGATAAACTTGCAAGTCACAAAAGTCGCCTTCGCAAAGTCAGTAATTCTTAAAAGGGTTATGCTTTTTCAATAAGGTTCCAGTTGATATACAAAATCTTACTCTCAATAAATTTAAAGAACAGAAACTTATTAACAAAGCATATTATAAAATATAATGAAATATAAAAACCTTTTTGTAATATTAAAAACCTTTATGTAAAATCAAAGCCTGATTTTAAAAGAGCAACCTTTCGAGTTTCTCGCTTGTTCTTCTCAGGGGAAAATTGCATTTTGAACAAGCAGTAGCTTAAAAAATGTAAAATTATCTATTTCAAGTGTACTCTGTGTACCTACAAAATAAAGCATTTTTGACTTTGACGTGGTTCAATGTAAGCAACATAGAGTTTACGGGGTTACCGGGGTACAAGTTTAGTACCTACACGGTTTGGTTGGAGGTAAGGCATTTTAGCAATAGCATTGTTATGTTCCGGTTATCACAGATAAGATAGCTAGTTCAGCGTATCGAAGAAATCATTGATGTAATAATTTTTGTAACTTTAAGTTTTGAAATCAAGTAGGACGTAGAGTCATAGAGTGGGCAGAATGATAAAGCTATTAAATGAGAAAAAATACTACTACAAAATAATAACTTAATTTTCTTCGCAACTGTTTAGAACATTTTTCTGGTCACATATCTAGCATGAATTAGCTGTCTTTTACAATGCATTTCGAGGTAACTATACAATTTACTAGGGTAGGTACTGCTACTCTGCCTATATGGAAAGCACGCCACTGGTAGGTAGGTACCATCTGCTGTCGGTAGCATAGGGCTGCTGCTCATTATTTATATTACAAGAAACAGGTATATATTTTATTCGTTGAGCGGATCTAATTGAAGTCGCGCAGCCCTAGAAGAATGGATGGAGAGAGAATTTTTCTAATCTCATTAATAAAACACAATGAGTTTGTTTACCTCTTGTTTACGCTGGTGAGACGTTTACTATAAGTGACGTATCAACATACCCCACGCAAAATGTAGAATACTTTATCATAAATAGGTAGACAGATTTTATAATAGCTGTCGATATTTATAGCGAGTATTTTGAATATAGTATGTACTTACTAAAATAAATGCTCGCTCGAATAAATTGTTTGTCCTTCTAAATTGTAAAACAAGTTATTATCGCTATAGTGATACAATAATACGTTTCATGATATCGACATATTCCACGAATAACTTAATAACTACATTATATCGGTTAAGGCAGTTTTATACGCACACAGATTAAAATATATTTGAATATTTGTAAATAACTATTTGGCTTTATCTAATTCGGCAAACTAATAGTATGTATTTGTTTTTTAATAGTTGCGTACCTTTTTTTGTTATGCATGTTAAGTGAAGATGAGGTCTAAGGTGGAAGCGTACTGACCCGGAAACCCCAACACATTTGGGGGACTGGCTATCTTATCTCTGACAACCGGAACACAAGAATGCTATTACCATTACTGTTTTACGGCAGATTTAGATAAGATGGTGGTTGCTAGCCAGGCGGACATTTAAAATGCCCTACCACCAACCAAACCGAGTACTTAAACATGTACCCCGCTGGGGATCGAACCCGCGACCTCCGAATCGTAAACCCAATGTTGTTTACATTGAGCCACGGAGGCGGTTAAACCTACCTAACCTACCTTCTCAAGGCTTTCTGTAAAGGCTATCAGTGGAAACTTTATTGACCTATGTGATGGGTATAAAATTAAGATTTAGCTGTGTTATTAAGTGCTGTATATTTCTTTTAAAAGAAATAAAATATAGTATTCAAGCTAGTAGAATCAGGTGTTATTTTGCGAAAACCACCTAAGCTACTATCGCTTTTAGTGATAAGACCGCCTAATTGTGTTCTATTGTTATCATAAAAAAGTATTGTAAATTATTTTGCGCAATAAAGAGTATTTGTATAATTATAAATAGTACTTATTCCGCCAACAATGCAGCAGTTGATAGATGCCATCACAATGCCAACCAAATTCAATCAATAACTAATAAAATCAATACATATAAATACAATTAACATAATTTTAATTTTAAAAATACAAAGCAAAAAAATCAACTTCGGACCACTAGGCGTGGGGAGGGATTCCACCCGTATATAGTTAATATACCGAACATTTGCACTAAGAAGTTCGATTCTGCATTCATCATCCGAACAGTCAAGGCATGGAACTCCCTTCCGGCGTCAGTCTTTCCTTTATCCTACAACCTTGGGATCTTCAAGAGCAGAGTGAATAGGCATTTACTGAGATCGCGTGCTTCATCTCCGACCACATCGTCACTTTCCATCAGGTGAGATTGTGGTCAAACGCGAATCCAGTCAATCATAACAAAAAAAAAAACAAAATAGTTTTCAAAATACAAAAGGAAAAAACAATCTCATTTAAAAAATAAATCGTTAATGACATTTTTTTCACCCGAAGAGACAGATAAGTGAAATTATAGGACAGTAGATGTAGAAATAATAGCACATTTATTTGTATATTTACATTTAATTAATTCGTGTCCTTACAGTACCACTTCGAAATACTACTACGGCCACTTTTTTTTTAAATCATGAATTCTGCAAAATCAAGGCTACTTAGGTATTATTTATAATTAGCTTTTAGACTTCTCGAGTGCTGGTCAGGGCGATTTTCTTAATTATGTATTTAAAAACAAAATCTTAATTTATCCACTATTAATAAATTCGTAATCTGACAAGCACATAATTAGAATTCTTTTCTACACATTTCCTCATACGTCAAAGCTTAAGTATCTAATACTTTTGTATAAATAAATCGTTTATTTTCTCCTCAAACAGATAGTGTGGAAACGAGTTACGCTATTTAATTATTATGTGTTCGGTTTGCTACGTCTGTGTGCGGAGTATTTTTCTGTCATATTGGCGCTACTGCGGCGCGCACTCGCTTTTTGTATTTTCTATTCTTTCCTTTTATCTGTATGTATTATTACATATTCGGTTTGCTACGTCTGTGTGCGGAGTATTTTTCTGTCATATTGGTGCTACTGCGGCGCGCACTCGCTCTTTGTATTTTCTATTCTTTCCTTTTATCTGTATGTATATTTCTTTGTAATTTAAAAATTGTGTAGTTGTGTGAACGCAGTGGCGTAAATAAATGCTTTATCTATCTATCTTACCCTATTTTCTAAAATGGAGGCACCCACTCACACTTGACCATGACTCCACCAATGAGCGAAGGCTGTAATACGCCTGCCTCAAAATACCTACAACACTACTGTTCTACATCTTCACTGTATTCATTAGAGATCTTCTCTATTATCCAATTCTTGAAAGAGTAGACTCTGGTGTATACGTCAGGGTATCCACGGGCGCAAGGCATGCCCCAAGAAACTATGCCGACAACGTTATGACCGTCCACCAGTGGACCGCCGGAGTCACCCTGGAAGTAATGAGAATATTTATCTAATCTGTTTTCTAATTAATTAAATTATAAAGGCAGCGGACAGTAATGATCATCAGCCCGTAGCAGGGATATAGGTCTTCCCTCTTACAATGTGAGGGAGTAGTCCGCCACGCTGGCCCAATGTGGGTTGGGGACTTCACATGCCTTTGAATTTTTATATCTCAGTCATCCAGGTTTCCTGACGATTTTTTCCTTCACCGTTTAAGAGTAGTCGGATAAATGCATATAAGTAATTAAATTAAATTTAAAAACTCATTGGTACATCGAACCCGGATCTCCTAAATTGGGCGACCGCTTCTTAACCGCTGAGCCACCGACGACGCGGACACTATAGGAGGCGTTATATTTAATTTAAAAGTAATTATTATGATAGTTTCTTATGACTATTTCTGTGCATTTGAATTATTATTCTGTAAGTTTGAGCTTGGACTGAGAAGTGGCGGTACCTTCATTTAGCCCAAAAGCCCGCCTACTCTTACTAAATACTCGGGACTATTAACTATTTAAACAGTATAGGAAATCTTAGATTCAATCATTCGCAATTATCAAACTGAAACTTGGTTGGTTTGCTATCTGATTTCACTAGCTGTCGAAAAATCACAAAAAACATTGCTTACTGTGAAACTAGATGGCGCTGTGTGTATGTGCAAAATTTGAATTATTATTATTATATTATTATAGACGAGCAACATTACTGCTGGTATGTCTATGTCACAGTGTTGAAAGAGTTCATATTGTTCATTACGTGGCTTTTTGGCGGGAACTCGGCGAGTGAAGTAGCATTTTTCTTTATAAGTCTTATAATTTGTGCATTCTAACTTTTGAAGCTTAATAATGGCAGAATATTGTGCAGCAAACGTTAGTGATAGTGTACAAGTGAAGGGAAGTGTAAATTAAAGTGCGTAACGGAGCTTTCGGGTTCCCACAAGAAGCCGCCAAAATCTTTTGTAAAGCATTCTGCCACTTTACTGAAGAATGACCTGACCGTGACTAGACTCTGTATACGCCAAGTATACGACGAATTACTTGTTTTGACTGAGACTGACTTACAAACTGAAGAAATAAGTGAAATAAGACATGGCTGTTATGGGCTAGATCCCTTTGCCTTCTCCTAAAGGAGAGAATGAAACAAAAAAAAAAGAAATCATTACGTTGTTATTCAGTCACTATTTAAGTCATCACAAGTTTTTTTTAAATTTGTCCAATCTATTCTTGAACGAATTCACTGATTGGGCGGCAACAACCTCTTCCGGCAGCTTATTCCAGGCCTGAACAACACGGTTGCTCAGAAAATGATTATATTATTTATTTATATTATTTATTTATGTATGTATATTATTTATTTTCTCTTTATTTCGCAGTGTGGTAGCGCCCTAACGTACGCCCTTGGTAATTTTGTATTGTAATCATTTGTAATCTACAGACACATCGGATGGAACCTTGAAATTTCATTTCCATAACTAAAACAATCTTTGCTGAAGAAAACTGGCGTAATGCCAAAATGGATTCGGCGTCACTAATCAGGCGTAAAGGACGAAGGCCAAGGGCTCAAATTATGAATATGTCTGCAAGTCATATTCATGTTCATATTGCGTTTATTGTATTGTCTAAAGATAAAAGTTCATTAGAGAATAGATAAGGTCGAAATATCTATCCTATCTAGGACAATCTCCCCGTGAAAACTATTTGTATATCCTCTTGAGGAAAATTGGCCTACGAGTATGTCCTCTGACCGCTGCAACATGTGCAAACAAAATTAAGTCCTTCTGATGCTTGCGGTTGCGGGTTCGAATCCCGCGACGGGTAAATGTTTGTATGATGAATACGAACATTTATTCCCGAGTCATGGATGTTTATATAAACATTTGTGTATGTTTATGCGTTATCTGATATCCATAGCACAAGCTTTGCTTAGTTTAAGACTAGATGATTGGTGTATTTTTTTATCTTTGCACATACACACAGCGCCATCTAGGTCCACAGTAAGGCATCTAGGCTTGTGTTACTAGATGGTTGATAAACTACACAAACATTTTTTTTGTAAATCCTATTTAAAATAATAAACATCCATAACTCTGGAACACATGTCTGTATTCATTATACAAACATATACCCCTAGCGGGATTCGAACCCGCGACCTTAAGGTATAGCAGTTAGACTTTCTAACCGCTACACCAAACAGTCTGAATAGCAAGTAATAAATTAGTCGATTGCCCCTCATAAATTAATAGAGCCTACTGGGATGTAATTGGCTATTTAGACTACGGAACCCTAAGAATCTTCAAATGTACTGTCCTTTTAGTGATAAGGTCGCCAAATTGTACATTCTATTCTTACCACTTTTCTGAAACTGTATTTTCTTTTCCGTTGTGCAATAAAGTGTATTTGTATTGTATTGTATTGAATGTTAAAAACCGCAATAAAAACATATCTTTTCGGCAGGTAATTCATATATGGATATCAAGTTCCATTCACACTTACATGACAAGCACCTTCGCCTGACTTGGTCAAGGAGCAGATCTCGGTATCGAAGACTTGATTGATCCCGCTGAACTTTTTCTGGCACTCTTCCACAGTTAAGGCGGTGAGATTGATCATCTGTAGCTTGATGGGGAGATCGCCTGGGTACTGCAACAGAGATAACATAGAACTCCTATGAGTCAGGAGCTGAAAGAAGACAGTACTCTACGTGACTCTATTGTTATCATTGACCGCATACTAATTACAGCCGGTACCAGGCAAACATAGCCAGGTAAGTGTCATTTCCTTCTACTATATAGTGTAATGGTATACTTATGACTGTAGTTTAAATAAGTCTAGTCAGTAAAATTAGTTGTTGCATTTTGTGATTTCGTTGAAATTTTAAATTGTATATGGATGTAGGTAATACAAGTTATTAGGTTTCCGCCCGCGGCTTCGCCTGCGTGGAATAACTTTATCTCGGAAATGTGTTTATCCCGCGGCAACTACTTACTTTATCGGGATAAAAAATATCCTATGTCTTAATCCAGGTTACATTCTACCTCGATACCAAATTTCATCCAAATCCGTTCATCCGTTTCGCCGTGATTGAGCAACAAACAAACATCCAAACTTTCGCTTCACAATATTAGTTAGATTAGTTACATAAATTGAATATAAGAATTATAATGTTTAGTTTCACGGTTTAGCTATATAAATGTGACAATGTTAAAGCAGGTAAGTAAATTGCATCTGCATGCAACACAGAATTAGTTAAAGAGATAATGGGAATGCTCATTTCACTCCGGAATATGTCGCCTGTTTTTAATGAGAACAAGAGTTTCCGCAGTTGGACAAAATGCAGTAAACCACTAGTTTGAATAAGCACTAGTTTCAATCAAAGGTTGACTTAACTGGAGAAGGGTACCTACATCTCATAAAGTCTTACCAATTTCGTGTTACCATAAACCTAACTACTGACGATCGATCGATATAAGGTGGCGGTGGCTGAGGTGGCGCTAGCTGCCAAGTAAATAAGGCTCTGTATATTTTACATACATATTAAAAAAAATACGAAATTTTATAGCAAACGAAGTGTTATGTGTGATGAATACGGACATGTGTACCTGAGTTGAGGATGTTTTTCATTTATAATAAGTATTTATTTATATAAAAAAATGTATTTATGTATTATATATCAACCATCTATAGTATTCACAACACAAGCCTATAGTTGCTTACTGTGGAACTAGATGGCGCTGTATGTATCTCTAACGATATTTATTTATTTATTAAATCCAAGATCTACATGTAAGGACACGACAGTGTCATCAATGAAACATAAATGTAATCAAAAAAAATAACTGAAAGAGTATTAACTTCTCAAATATAGTGTAAGTGTAGGTACCTTTATCTAATCCAACTAATATTATAATTATACAAATTAAATATATCCTCGATAAAGTTATTCCACGCAAGCGAAGCGAAGATTAAATAAAAATACGAAAATGTATGTAGGACACAAAGTCAAAGTCAGTCAAAAATGCTTTATTTTGTAGGTACACAGAGTACACTTAAAATAGTCAATTTTACATTTTTTAAGCTACTGCTTGTTCAAACAAGCAAGAAACTCGAAGGGTTGCTCTTTCAAAATCAGGCTTTGATTTTACATAAAGGTTTTTATATTACAAAAAGGTTTTTATATTTCATTATCAATTGTGAAATAGCCTGGCAAGCGAACGATCTGATTATGTCCAGGGATGATTATCATCTAAATAGTCTGATATTTTATAATTCAATTCAATTCAATTCATTTATTCTCACAACTTACACTAACAGTACTTAACCTAACATTAGTCAATATTACTTAGTAACTTAGTCAATATTAAATATAGGATTATTACATACGAGTACCATGTCATTTGAAATTTAATATAGGCGGGTATAATCTTCAATCAATAAATGTCTCTTAATACTAAAAATTAAACATTAAAAATAGCATGCAATACAAATTGAATTATCCATAAAAATAATATGCTTTGTTAATAAGGACACAGTGACAGTGTTATCAATGATACTGGAATGTAACCGGAAAAAATAACTGAGGTACCCCTCCATAGGGGTATCTACATCTCAAAAAATCTTACTAATTTCGTGTTACCGTAAACCTATGTACTGACATACTGGATGAAGAATAATTTTACTTATAAAACAAAACAATAAAATAACAATGAAGAAGACGTCTGAAATTCCAGTGACCTTACGGTAAGCACCAAATTTCGAAGAAATGTCAGCGGTGTTATATATTTCTAGAACTAGTATCGAAGCACATTATCTAATCTGTGGCACAGGTTGACTCGAGCAAAAATGTCTCCTCTCCTATAACTTTGTTTCGAACCGGATATTAAATGGCGTGAGTACAATATGTCGTATATGAATTGATTTAAGTCTCTTCCTTTCAATTTCCGTCGCTCCTAACCAGTGAACCGTACAGTATTCAGTGGGTAAGGTTCTACATAAATAAGTAGGTACGTAATTGTATTTGTTACTCTACTTATTTGTAGTTATAGGTACTTCTTTTAAGTTATATACATATTTTATAACATGTTAGGTACAGAGTGACTGAAAACACAATTGTTTTGCATCATCGGGCGTGGAGTCGACGCATCATTTTGTGAGTCGAAGACATACAGTTTGAAATAGAGAAAACTATATAGGCCTGCATTTTGCAAATTAAGTTATATCAGAAAAACTATGAATATTTTAAGAGGTACAATAAAGATCATATTGTTGAACTCGGTAATTGTCTTAACTAAATAAATAAATATTCAAAAACGTTAAAGAGTTTTCCTGAGATTTAATTTGTATTATGCAGTCAAAGTCAAAAATACCTTATTTTGTAAGTATACAGGGTACATAATTATAATACTTAAAATACTTAAAAAAAAAAAACAGCGCGATTGGTCCCCATGTCATACGTGCTTAAAGCACGCCCCCTCCTTCCCCCGCTCGTCGATCGATTTGTAAGCATGCTAATATAAGCATGCCCGATACAATTTTTTTTATGCACAACGGGTTAGTACTTGACCTCACCTCACCTGATGTTAAGAGGCTGACAGCAGCCAATTGCGTTGAAAGATTATCATTTTTTGTAAAGCATATAGCTCGTATCATTATAAAAAAAGTTATAGGTAAAATTGATCATATTTCTGACATGATTCATGTTTTCAAAACATAATTACACAATCTTCTCTCGATAGAATTTAATTGCAAAGTAGCATCTAAAAATGCATGAAATCTTATTTTTCTCAGATATGCATTCACTAACATAAATGATATTTTGTACAATATTGTGTCGTATATGTTACTAAAACAAATTCATGTTTTAGATTTTCAATAATGCGTCTATTTTAATTGAAATAATTAATTTTGTGATTTGCACTTACGCCCTATAATTCTAAGTAACGCTTTCTCTGTTACTCGTACTCAATGCGACAGTGATCGCTTAGGCGCGTTGCTGGATGGACCTGTGTTGTGCGCTGAGACGCTCTCCCAAATATTCGAACTTTTTTTCATATTCATATTCAGGACTTTCTTTTTCTTGTTTTGTTTATTTAATTAGGGTAAAATTTTGTATGTGTGTAAATAATTTTATTTATTAGGTAGGTAATCACAGTTGTAAATAAATAAGTTGGTAAAGTTAATAATAGAAAATGGACTCGAAAAAAAAACAAAACCGAAGAAACGGCAATATAAAAGAAATCAGAAACACATGATGGAGGTTGTAAAGTAAGTATAATAAAATATTATATCTCTTTTTAATTAATTAAGTATGTACATGAAACACCAAATTTATAAAACGCAACCATAATTATGTTTTCACTATTTTGTAGTTGCGTCTACTGATACGGGATGTATAGGTACCTTTTTTCGTCACCGCTTATGTAAGACGTTTGGCTCAGTCGACTTGGGCTTGTCGCTTGAATTTCGTCGTGCTGGATCGATCCCAGTACTTTTCTTGTCTTTTTTATTTTATTTGCTTTTATTTATTGTATGTCTAAATAAATCCTGTAATCTTTTTTTACATGTCTAAGTGATATTTATCAAAAATTTCATTTTTGTGCATGGCTGTGTACTTTACGTCATTACATATTCCTAGGTGCTGACGTACTACAATTCTTTGATTTTCAGTTCTAAAAATCATTTGGGCCCTGAAGAGTCATCAACCGGACTTGTTTTGCAAGAGTGAGTAAAATTATTATTTTTACCAGTATCTAGGATTTCTGAAATAGATAATAGGCAATATTGTTATTTTTGACCAAAAACAAACCTTGTCGAAAGAAATATGTAAAGGTCATCATAAAACAAAAGCATAACTTTGAGATTTTTATAAAATGATTGCCAATGGGACATATAATAAAAATTATATAAAAAAAAACAAATAAATTCCTTTCAACCGCTAAAATAATCTATTGAGAATTACCATAGACTTACGAAAATCACAGATTCGGCCATCATAATATATAAGGTCTAACAAAATTAACCCGACAAACGTTGCAGAGTGTATGTATAGGATGTACCTATTACGAAAAAAATAAAAAATAAAACATTAAAGTTAACAGATTTTATTCAAAAAGTTTTCCTGAAGTGTTTCAATAATATTATCTTTTAATGACAGGTACGACATTGAGGCACAAGGTGTTCAGAAAAAAAAAAGATGAAGAGGTATGTACTAACTAATGGCTTAGTAACCTGAATGGTCAACTAAATGTCAAACTAACGTCAAATGCGCTATATAATATATGAAATAAAAGACAAAAACTAATTCCTGACTACGGAAAATATGACTAAAAAGTATTTTGTTCGTGATGACCGCCTTATTGTCTTGTTTTTTGAGAAACAATTAGGCCAAAGACGAAATAATAATAATAATGGGCCGTAGTCGGTAAATATAATATTAACTAATAAAATAATAACGAAAGTTTTCTGTTTCAGACTTATCAGATTACAAGTGATCAGAATACGGAATAAGAAATCTGCATCTGTCGGCGGTTTGTAGCCAACTCGCATTTTTATAAAAAATTGCAAGAAATTTGAACGGACCTCTTGGCTGTAATCTGAATACTATCGATTTAATAAACGAAAAACAAGATGGGCTCATCTCTAAATTTACTTTCGTGTGTAGAATGTGCAATTTAAAGTTTCATATAGAAAATGATTATCCGGAGGATGATTACTTAGATGTCAATAGTTGTGCCATAGCAGGCATAATATCTATTGGTGGTGGTCATTCACATTTGAAAGAGTTTTCTACGGCAATAAATCTACCTCTTATTTCAAATAAAAAATACCAAACCCAACATGACGTTCTGTCCAGAAATTGGCAAAGGGTTGCTCAAGAAACTATGAAGAAAGCAGGGGAAAAAGAAAGAAATTTTGCGATAGCAGAAGGAAGCCTTAGGAAAAACGGTATACCGATAATTGATGTGATTGCTGATGGATGCTATTCCAAAAAGCTGATGATACACAATTTACGGCTGAATTAGCAGCAGCTTTCGACGTTAGCGTCAAAACAATATTGGTCAATTTGCGTCAAATTGGCAAGGTAAAAAAGCTTGACAAATGGGTGCCCCACGAACTCAATGATCATTATACCTAACTATTATTGTATAGCATATAAATTGTATTGTATTCTCATTATATATAATAGTGTATATTTATCTCTAAAGAACATTCTGCTCTGGTTTTTTATTTCATACTTTTCAGTTATTAATATTGCAGTAGTTTAATTAAATTATTTTTTCCGGGTTTTTTGAAGTCGTTTTTTTTAAATCCTTTTTTATTTAATTCTTTTTAGTGTCTGGTCAGACATTACAAAATAATAAAATATATTAATTGACCAATATGGGCAGGCTTACGAAAGGTGCTGCTCGTTTAAAGAACTGTCGGTCAAAAGAAACCGAAACTGAAAGGGTACTACGGCTTGAAAAAAATGCCTCACGGAACGCAATTTCGCGTTCCCAGGAGACGCCCGAAGCTCGCCGAGTACGTCTAGTAGCTATGAAAGATTACGTTAAATCACGTATTCGCCAGGAAACTCCAGAACAGAACGAGCATAGACTCGGTTTTATACACGATCGGCTTGCCGAGGAGTCCGCTGAGCAGCGTGAGCGCAGGCACGGCCTTATAATCACGTAAATCGGCCTAAAAATGTCGGACTAATCGATGTACATACATAAAGATTACAGAACCTCCTCCTTTTTTGAAGTTGGTTAAAAAAAGTTATTAGTATTTATCCGTGGTTGCTAATCTCCATGATAATTTTTGTGCGATGGCGAACCTTCTCGCTCCTACAGGTTAGGTGGGCACTTGGGGTATACCAGCTCGACCTGATGATCTTCGATTTGTCATATTTATTGTTGATAATCACACCGACGTAAATCGGCTTAAAAATCTCGGACTAATCGATGTACATACATAAATAATACAGAACCTCCTCCTTTTTTGAAGTCGGTTAAAAAAAGTTATTAGTATTTATCCGTGGTTGCTAATCTCCATGATAATTTTTGTGCGATGGCGAACCTTCTCGCTCCTACAGGTTAGGTGGGCACTTGGGGTATACCAGCTCGACCTGATGATCTTCGATTTGTCATATTTATTGTTGATAATCACACCGACGTAAATCGGCTTAAAAATCTCGGACTAATCGATGTACATACATAAATAATACAGAACCTCCTCCTTTTTTGAAGTCGGTTAAAAAAAGTTATTAGTATTATCCGTGGTTGCTAATCTCCATGATAATTTTTGTGCGATGGCGAACCTTCTCGCTCCTACAGGTTAGGTGGGCACTTGGGGTATACCAGCTCGACCTGATGATCTTCGATTTGTCATATTTATTGTTGATAATCACACCGACGTAAATCGGCTTAAAAATCTCGGACTAATCGATGTACATACATAAATAATACAGAACCTCCTCCTTTTTTGAAGTCGGTTAAAAAAAGTTATTAGTATTATCCGTGGTTGCTAATCTCCATGATAATTTTTGTGCGATGGCGACCTTCTCGCTCCTACAGGTTAAATGGGCAGTTCGGGTGTACCAGCTCCACCTGATGATCTTCGATTTGTCATATTTATTGCTGATAATCACACCAATCTAGTCTACACTTTTTCCATACAAACCCAAACTGTATCTACTTAGTTTCCCTGTGTAAAAACTACGCAATCGTCTAAATATGTAATGCCATTCTGATATTTACCATGATTACACAAAAACTACTGGACCGATTGCGCTGAAATTACAATGGGACCAACTCGACGGTATCCCCTTTCATTTACAAAAAGAACCATGTGAATCAACCGCCAAGTCTCGGAGATATCGGTGTACATACTCCTTTTTTGAAGTCGTTTAAAAATAACACTTTTTATTTATTTATTTCGCCGTGTCTGAAACATTCTGGTCCCAAACTTATTTTTGAAAACATTCTATGAATACCTATACATTTATATTTCAATAAATCATCCTTGTTATATTATTATTTGGTGTTGTTTTTTATTTCGCGAACAGCGCCACCTGTTGCATTTAGGAGAGCTCTAACTCAAAGTTCAGTTCGCAAGAAGGTTTCCCGTAAGGTCGACTCGTCTGACGGTACGCATATTGACCGTGTCGCAGACGCAGCGCTGCTTTATCGAACATTAAGTGGGCGTATCCATTGCTCAAGGTCATTGGCTCTATTCAGCGCCTTAAGAGAAGATGAGGCCGAAGGTGGAAGCGTACTGACACGAAAACCCAAATATTTGGGGAACTGGCTATCTTATCTCTGAGAACCGGAACACAACAATGCTATTAACATTGCTGCTTGGCGGCAGATTTATATAAGATGGTGGGCAAGTAGCCAGGCGACATTTAAAATGCCTTACCACCAACCAAACCGAGTACTTAAAACATGTACCTCGCTGGGGATCGAACCCGCGACCTCCGAATCGTAAACCCAATGATGTTTACATTGAGCCACGCAGGCGGTTAAATGTAGGTACCTGTTTGGTATAGTGGTTAAAATTCTGACTGCTGTACCAAAAGGTTGCGAGCTAGGCGCATATGTTTGTATGAAGAATACAGACATGTGTTCCCGAGTTATGGATGTTTTTCGTTTATTTATGTATTTATTTATTTAAAAAAATGTATTTGTGTAGTTTACCCACCATCTGGTATCCATAGTACAAGCTTACTTGCTTAGTGTGGAACTAGATGGCGCTGTGTGTACGTGCGAAGATATTTATTATTATTAATTATTATTATTATTATTAATAATAATTATTATTATTATTATTAATAATAATTATTATTATTATTAATAATTATTATTATTAATAATTATTATTATTATTAATAATAATTATTATTATTATCATTAATAAAAATTATTATTATGAATTATTATTATTATTATTAATTATTATTATTAATTATTATTATTAATTATTATTATTAATTATTATTATTAATTATTATTATTAATTATTATTATTAATTATTATTATTAATTATTATTATTAATTATTATTATTAATTATTATTATTAATTATTATTATTAATTATTATTATTAATTATTATTATTAATTATTATTATTAATTATTATTATTAATTATTATTATTAATTATTATTATTAATTATTATTATTAATTATTATTATTATTAATTATTATTATTATTAATAATTATTATTATTAATTATTATTATTACTATTTATATTAAATTCTTCTTTCTCTTTTTCTTCCGAAAAAGGTAAATACCGCTCCGCACGGGCTTTAGCCAAGTGTTGAGGGATTATTGTTCATGGCAGTGATGATGGATGTAGTTATTATATTATTTATTATTATTATTTATTATTACCAAAATACTTTACTTACGGATGTCCTGCCCCACCCACTGAGCACCAAGGCGGTTCCACCCTCAGTGTTGGTCTCTGGTAGCTGTATCGGCTGCACCCACTCGTTGAACTGTATCTCACTGGAGACCTTCAGCAGGCTGACGTCATTTTTGATCACGTTGCTGTCGTAACCTTCGTGAATGACGATCGTGTCAACGGAGTACCGATCACCGCCATTGGCCAAGCTGTTGGTGCCAACTACAACTTTGATGTTGTGCCGAATCTGACTGGAAAGAAATCTTTATCTATACTAAATTTTTTAAATAACTCTAAATTGAAAATTTATAAACCCCCGAAATATTAGGATATCATCCAAATTGTGACACCAATTTACTTATTTTGTATTGTGGCAATGCATCACTCTCTCTGTTCTCTAACTTTTCAAGGCAAAATGTCATTTAAAATAATTGTGGTTTTAATAGTACTACGCAAATACCAGACCTAAAATTCACTATAAATACAGTCCTCTGTTCTACATGGTCCTTCGAGCCGGATACTACGCAAGTAACCTAAAATTCACTATAAGTACAGTCCACTAGTCTACATGGTCCTTCGAGTCAGATACTACGCAATACCAGACCTAAAATTCACTATAAATACAGTCCTCTATTCTACATGGTCCTTCGAGCCGGATACTACGCAATACCAGATCTAAAATTCAATATAAATACAGTCAGTGGACTGTATTTATATTGAACAGAGTAGTGACTCTATACTATGTTAAAGCTAAATAAATTCGAACCACCTTCACCGATTTTCATCAAACAGCTTAGAACGTTTCCCCTAGTTTAATCTTTTATATTAAAAAACTGCACTCAAAATGGACGACGCATTACTGAGATACATCCCGACAGTGGCTAGACAAACACACACACACAACGTCAACAGATAAAATTGGGCATATTAGGTAAGTGAAATAGAATGTATTGGCATAGGTAGTTTTTTTTTAAACCGTCATCTAATAGAACGTTATGTCATTTGACGTTCGCGTTTGTAGCCTATTCCACGTAATTTCTTCGTCTTCAATTTAAGAGCTATAGCTCAATATATATCCAAGTTAATCCAAATAAAATCAAAATCAAAATCAAAATCAAAAATATTTTATTCAATGTAGGATACAAAAATATCACTTATTGAAAGTCAACATGCTATTTTTCTTTTTTTAACTACATCGCTTCACAAGGTGTTATGGTTAGGGAGAAGAAGCGACAAGAAACTCCGCAACAACACATCTTTTCAACTAGTCTCCATCCTTACAACAATACTACATCTTATATTACATATTAAAAAACAATAGCAATTAACATAACAACCAGCTAACACCAGACCTTCTTATCGCCTAAATAATCATCTATCCTGTAATAACCCTTCTTACACAGAGTTTCTTTAATGTGGCGTTTAAATTTCTGCTCTGTTAAACTCAATACATGTTCTGGTATTTTATTGTAAAAGCGTATGCTGTGTCCCACAAAGGATGTGCTAACCTTGCTAAGTCTAAATTGTGGAATTTCAATTTTATTTTTGTTTCTAGTATTCAAATTATGATTATCAGAATGTTTGCGAAATAGGCATATATTTTTGCGTACATACATTATACTGTCATATATATACTGGGATGCAACAGTTAAAATACTTATTTCTTTAAACAGATCTCTTAGAGAATCACGGCAGCGTAATTTATATATTGCTCTGATTGCTCTTTTTTGTAGAACAAATATTGTTTGAATATCTGCACCTCTACCCCACAGTAGTATACCATAAGACATAATGCTATGAAAGTAGCTAAAATAAACGAGCCTCGCTGTTTTAATGTCAGTAAGTTGTCTAATCTTACGAACAGCATAAGCAGCTGAACTGAGCCTGCTCGCAAGTGTCTCAATATGCGACCCCCACTGTAGTGTGGAGTCCAAAGTGATGCCAAGAAAAACAGTGTTCTCAACAAATTCCAATGGTTCACTATTCAACTTTAGGTTGTTTTCCCCCTGCCTTACATTAGGTAAGGAAAACTTAATACATTTGGTTTTCTTAGCATTTAGAACTAAATTATTCACAGTAAACCAGTTCGAAACCTGTGAAAGAGTATCGTTTACATCGTCAATATCATTCGACCCTCTCTTTATTTTGAATATAAATGAAGTGTCATCAGCAAACAACACAATATCAACCAGGTTCCGAACTAAATAAGGCAAGTCATTAATATAAACTAAAAACATAAAAGGACCTAGAATTGATCCTTGAGGCACTCCCATTTTCACAAAGGATCCTGAAGATTTTTCCAGATTTACTTGAACTTTTTGAATTCTATTTTCTAAATAAGAAGTTAATAAGTCGAGGGCTTTGCCGTGCACCCCATAATGTTCTAATTTAAATAAAAGCGTTTTGTGATCCACACAATCGAATGCTTTTGAAAGATCGCAAAACACACCGATTGCATCGCTGCGATCTTCCCAGGCATTATAAATATTTTTAATTAGAGCTACACCGGCATCCGTTGTCGAGCGACCGTTAGTGAAGCCAAACTGTTTATCATGTAGTAGTCCATTTGTATTGAAATGACACAATATTTGACCCAGAATAAGTTTCTCAAAAATTTTACTAAGTACAGGTAGAATGGAGATGGGCCTGTAATTATTGAGATCGTTTTTACATCCTGAATTAAAAAGAGGTACAACCTTACTATGTTTCATCAGTTCAGGAAAGACACCCTGATCAATACTCGCATTGAAAATGAAGGCTAAGTAAGGAGCGATCGTAGTGACAATATGACTCAACAGCTGTACCGACATGCCCCAGACATCTTCAGCTTTTTTTAACTTTAGCGTTTTGAAAGCCTTTATAACTTCGAGAGGGTCAACATACCTAAATTTAAGAATAGTGTGGCATTTTTTTACATTAGCTTATTGGTGATGAATCTAGTATTTCAGTAGTTTTGACTGGAATATTTACAAAAAAATTTTCAAAATGCTGAGCTACTTCTATATCGCGATTGATAATTCTATTATCAATTTTAATTGAATATCCATTGTCACGTTCTTTAACACATGACGTTTCCCTATTTATAACCTTCCAGACTGCTTTAATCTTATTATCAGCAATATTTACAATATTACTAATGTATCTGGACTTAGCAGTAATACAAACTTTTTTAAATATTTTTGAATAACTTTTAACAAATTCGCAGAACTCTAGGTCATCCTGCCTAATTGTCCTATCTTCATAGAGCTGAAACAACTTATCTCTACTTATTCGAATACCTTTCGTGGCCCAGTTACTGAATTTAAATTTATTGGTATTTTTAACTTTTTTAATTTGAAAGATCTGTTCAAACTCTTTATTCAAAACATTGAAGAAATCTGTATAAAATTTATCACAGTCAATTGTTTCAGACGAAGGTAAAGGTAATTTATTTAGCAAAACTTCTTTATACATTTCTACTTTTTCTGCAAGTATAGGTCTAGTAATGAATTCTACTGTGGGATTGGATAACTTAATTAACGGAAAAGCAACAAGTTGCCCACAGTGATCAGACCTTAAACAGTTTAGTATAGACTGATCAATGAAATTACAGTTACAGAAAAAGTTATCTATGCAAGTGGCTGTAGATTCAGTGATTCTAGTAGGCTCTAGGAATACGTTGTTTAAATTAAAAGACTTAAATAAACTTATTATTCGAGTAGTTAACGACTTCTGCTCCAGCAAATCTACATTAAAATCACCACAGACTATAACTGACTTTGTCCCTCTAGTTACTAGTTTTAGCACATCTTCCATGACCGACTCAAACAAATTAAAATTGTAAACATAAGGAGGTCTGTAGACGCAAATAACAATGTAGTTCTCCAACTCCACAGATGAAAGTTCAATAGTACATTCAATCGAAAGTGCAACAACATCTTTGCGTTCCTTCGCTTTTAAATTATTTTTAATTAAAATTAAAGAACCTCCATGTGTCTCCATGTGTCATTAAACTGTCGATGGAATGAACTAATACAATAATAATTGTCATTTGAAATAATCATTTCGGTTTGTTTTAGCCAATGTTCAGTAATACATACAATATCGATGGTGTTGTGTTTCTCTAAAAACATCTCTATTTCTAGTTCTTTGCCAGAAAAGCACTGAATATTTTGATGAAATATTGTAAGTCGATTTGGCTTTTCTTTTGTCTTTTTACCTAGTTTAAATATCGAGACTGCTCTAAGTCCCTCGTCTCAACAGGAGTCACATCCCTATTATTATAAATAATAGGTGATTTGATACCCCTAGAAGGGCCCTCCATTACAAAAAAGGATCTACCATTGACTGGTATCGTATAAATAGGTAAATTATAGGCTAACAACATAGCCAATTGTTTTATATAATATTTTGAAAGATATAGTTTATCTTTCGTTAAAACAAGATTCCTAATAAACTTATTAGTGTCAAAAAATTTAAATTTGTCATTATAGGATACCATATTAGTTTGTAACCTATTCAAATTATGGATATAGTTATTTTCATCACTTGATAAGCAATGTGAATAACCAAAAGCACAAGTAATAATTTTTTTTACATTTAAAGACGCAAGGAATTCAAAATTTGTTTTAAGTTGTTTTTTTGAAACACCCAATCCATTACCAACTAATATTACAATACTACAGTTTTTGTCATAATCTGTAAAACTCTTCACACAATTAAACACCTGTTGATATGAAGCACCTGGCATACACATAAATATCGCATAATAGGAGCCCTACGAATCCCGCCAGTCGCAATTTCAATCTCCGGCTGGCGAGTAGGTCCAAATACATTGTAGTCTTTGAGTAGGTCTATGATATCTTGAAAAAAAATAATTAAACTACCCATGCCTACGGTAAAAAAACTCATCCGGTATAATAGTTATGTACTGTATATACCTAGGTACTATACGCAGAAATCAACTTTAAATTCGCGGAAAGCGCTTGCCCTCCCGTTCGCCGCGCCATGTACCGCTCGAGTCGTATAAGCAGCTTCTGTATTCTTCATTTTATTGTCTCAAGGTCTCAAGTAAAAAACTACCTATGCCAATACCTTCTATTTCACTTACCTAATATGTTTTATTATTTTCCTTACGGTAAAAAAACTCATCCGGTATAATAGTTATGTACTATATAATACCTACTATACTCAGAAATCAACTTTAACCTCGTGGAAAGCGCTTGCCCTCCCGTTCCCCGCGCCACGTACCGCTCGCGTCCTATAAGCTGCTTCTGTATTCTTATTTTACTGTCTCAAGGTCTCAAGTAAATTTCTGCGTGTAGAACACCAACCAAGAGTTTGTTGACCTTTCGTATAACATATGACAGGGACAGACATGTTATTTTTTTAACCTCTTTCACAAACTTATTCCCTTTCGATACCAGGTACCAAATACGCATAACGCTAAAAATTCGCAAATTACCAAACACACAAAATTTACTTGGTAGGCACTTTACTGCAAAAACTTTACTCCTAACATTAATTAATCTTTAGGCACGGGAAGTAAAGTAGACAAACTATAATAGAAAATTACGATCCAGCCCTTTGTGTTGGTTATTAAGCGTCTCACAAAAGGTTATAACCCAATAGGTATAATTGCAGGTAATTAAATAGGGGGGGTCACGACATTTAATCCCCTTTTGTACGTGCCTGTGTTAATTACGGCTGTCTCCGGCAGCATGGTTATTACTGGCAGTCTCGTTACCTGGTCGCTGTGACTTTCTACGTCAGCCAGGTTTGACAGTATAGCAAACAAAGGTCTGCCAATGTGTTACCGTATCAGGTATATTAATAGCTTTCGAGGATGGCGGAGACAGATTTCAGTCTAAAAAAGCCTTAAAGAAAATAAGCTAAAGTAGTGTCAATAGATTTTTTCGTGACCTTCAGCCATAGCTATTTTACAGATTGTTTAATTTCATAATATCCGAAAGATGAAGGCACTAATTATAGTCGTAAATAATATTGAGAAAAGAAAACTACAATTACAATCTGTTTATTTTTCTACATACAATAAACTAAAAAAAAAACCTTACCCCAAAAGGAATAAAAGGTAATCTTAGGGATACTTCGTTGTCTGTCTGTCAAGACCCCTTTACTCAGGAACTCGTGGAGATATAAAGTTGATATAATATTTTGGTCTGCAATCCCTTGGAGTTGTGAAAAATTCAAAGTTCTAAGACAACGCAATTAAATGATACGGCCGTTTTTATGCTGCATTATTTTGACATCAAATCAAATTGGAATGAAAACCCATAGGTAGCATATTTCCTGATGACTTACAATCATGAAATTTGGCAAGAAGCAACGGCTTATAATATAACACACGTAAAATGAATTCGAAAACCGTAAAATTTTGCGATTACTTGTTTGCAGTTGGTAAACTGATCGCGACCTGTATCGATGTAGGGAGACAACAGTTTTCTAACGGCAAAGTTAAGTTTGTCCCTTAATCCGGATTATCTTTTTAACACCCGACGCAGAACTTAATTCACCCAGGTGATTTTCTCTGGGTGCATTAAGTCTAATAAATCGTTTTTTTTTATAGTATACTGGTAGATAGATATATCTGCCGAGTTTTCTTTTAAAGTTCAAATACTTTTTAAATTTAACAGACTACCAATATCTGCAAATACAATAGCTGTGACCTACAGACGGAGATACAGACATAGTAATTTGTAAATGGAACTCTAAAAAAGTGAAGCTGCTAAATCATCCCTCCAGAGTTGACTTACCCAACAGTACAGTGCGCTGCAGTCAGCACCCATCTGCTGTTCAAAATCGACCCTCCACAGAAATGCGAATTAAAAACGGACCTCAAGGACACCTGGTACGGGATTTGACCCTCGGACGCGTCCTGGCCGCCCACTATCTTGGAGTCTTGGAGGCGGATGTCGTTAGTCGGTAGGATGTAACCTAGAATGTTTTTATTATAAGCGTAATTAGGTGAAGTCAGAAACATAAAGCTTTACAGGCGTGAATTTTCAGTTACAGCAATACGTTTAATTAAGTATTTACTTGGGTTATATTTGTTAATGTGTTTGTATATTACAGATTTTAACATTTAATTTTAAATTTTGGTATGAATGGTATACGGTCAATATACTGCTAACTAACTGTTGGTAGAAGATAAACGGCAACTGTGGTCTGATCGAGAGTTTATTGTTGGATGTTGCACCGATTGGAAGAGAGAGAATAACTGGCCGCGCGCCAGTTATACATTTAGATTTGCTCCATCTATCGGATTGCCCTGGAACCCGTGAGAAAGGTACATTTGTACCTATATATTGAAGTGAATATATTGATTAGTGGTGGGTTCACGGGTTCGCCGATAGATGGCGCCAGTCTTTACATAATCGTGCCGACAGCGTCAGGCGAGATTCTATACTGAACACTAACCCTATGATTGACTAGAAGAAATCCCTCCACGGGTTAAGACCGCTGTTGTATTCAAACTCTGTACCTATGTGAAACACATGTTTTCTTTTATACAATAAAGTATTTACAAATAAACGAGTTTAACAGTAAACAAAAAGTATTTATCACGAGGACTCAGAAAATGTATATTCCAAGTGAAACATATTAATCAGACGTGAGGAGAGCTTCTAAATCACATAGGCCTGTTCTATTATCCTCCCGTAGCATCGTTTGTCGTGCTTCGCTTCCCAAAGTCGAGTTTTTTTTTTTAATTAAGTAGTTTTATTAAAATGTTTGTACGGCTCTAGACATGCTAATAATAGAGATCAGGAGATCAAAACTCAGAGTTAATGTAAAAAGGTAGAGTATTTAGTGTACTGTATTAGTCAGTGGCGTGACCGACATGCAGTGCATATCGAAACAAATTGTCAGGTTTCCTCGAAATGCATTATCAAGACATTCATACTGATGTAAACAGAAAATATTCTAAACAATTCCGAAGATTACTAAAAGAGTAAGTTCAATCAATCAATCAATCAAATACTGTTTATTGCACAATTAACAAAAACCTTAATTTATATAAATCAGAATCAGTCTTGCTATACAGCGAGGCAACGCGGCCAGCCTTCTGGGTAAAATTCCAACAACCAGAGACTTGGGGCTAGTTTTGTATTTGCGATTTTTTTTTTCATAATAAATTGTATAATTATTGTTTATAAATATTGTACATATATAAATAATAAATACTAGAATGTTATTTATTTACATAAATATTAATATTTATGGAGTTATTATTTTGTAGTTGTATTTTTTTCTCATTTAATAAGCAAATTTTATAATTCATCATGACAAAACGCTGTGCACGCCACTGGTATTAGTGTCAATTATAGAGTACACACCTACACGAAATAGAGCGTAATACCTAACATTCAGAATTGACATATATATTATATATATAAAAATATAAATATCCTTACACTCACACACAGACACAGCGGCCATCTAGTTCCACAGTAAGCAACTATAGGCTTGTGTTGTGGATACTAGATGGTTGATATACTACACAAATACATTTTATTATAAATGAAAACATCCATAACTCGGGTACACATGTCCGTATTCATCACACAAACATATGCCCCTAGCGGGATTCGAACCCGCGACCATTTGGTATAGTGGTCAGAGTTGCTAACCACTACACCAAATAGGTCGTCAAACTTAAACGCTTAATAACTAAAATAATTGCCGCCAAGCAGCAATGTTAATAGCATTGTTGTGTTCCGGTTGTCAGAGATAAGATAGCCAGTCCCCCAAATGTGTTGGGGTTTCCGGGTCAGTACGCTTCCACCATCGACCTCATCTTCACTTAACATCAGGTGTGATTGAGGTCAAGTAGGTACCAACCCTTTGTTCATAAAAAAAAAATATATCAATCAACTAATCAAACAAATCCATTTCCAATGCTGGGTATAGGCTTCTTCTCCATTACGCCAAATCTCATGGTGCTGCGCCAGTCGCATCCAATGAGATCCCGTCAGTTTTACGATGCCATTGAATCAACCAATGTCCTTGTCGCTCCTCTTGGCCCCCACATTGTGATTACAGAGGTACATCACTGGCTTTCCGCCCGCGGTTTAGCTTGCTAATGTCATCATGGAAATTTGTTTGTAACGCTGGAAATACAAATTTGACGACCGATTGGTGTAGTGGATAGTGACCCTGTCAGCGAAACCAACGGTTGCGGGTTCGAATCCCGCGAGGGGTAAATGTTTGTGTGATGAATACAAACATTTATTCCCGAGTCATGGATGTTTATATAAATATTTACGTATGTTTATCCGTTATCTAGTTTCCATAGCACAAGCTTCGCTTAGTTTGGTGACTAGATGATTGGTATAAGTGTCCGAAATATTTTATTTTTTATTTTTTTTATTTTTTATTTATCGGGATAAAAAATAATCCAATGTTTTATTCCAGGTTATGTTCTACCTATATATCAAATGTCATCGAAATCCAAACATTTGCATTTGTAATATTAGTTAAATAAAATCTTTAAAAATATCTAATTTCCTTTCCACTTACAACAAATGTTAATTCCCTTTCTCTGTGTACACCATTCATCTTATATGTGGAAATAATTTGGTTTATGATCTATTTATCTACTTTATGTACTGTACGTTTCCCAAATAAAAAAATTAAAAATTAGTGAATTTTGAGATAACCCTCAAAGCTACGAAGTGCGAAATGTACTCATCTGACAACATCTAAAAAAAATTCTATCGCAGTACCAACAAAAGGTTTCATTAACTTATTTATTCACAGATGCTTTCACCTTTTAAAAGGATTGGGCCACTTTAAGATCATATATTATTCATCTACGCGTCTCCTACCTTGAGATCCATAAATTATATAAGCCACTAAGAGGATAATCTTAAACATTTTGATTAACTAACTTATTAACAGAGTGACAATAACTGTGTTTCCAAGTACTTAGTGCGATTTTAATGACTATAATAATGCTTTTATACTTCATATTGTGAAATGTGTTCGATTTAGATAAAGCAATTGAGATTATTTTATAATAACTCGTGTGTACTGGACCATTGAATTTAAGCGTGTTAGATTCCAATGCTTTATTTGTCGACTCACAAGTACTTTGCGTCATTGAGCTCGAGTATAGGTAGGTACAGTTACCATCCAAATCATAATGGAAATTTAAAGATACTATAAAAAGAAAGCATATTATAAAATATCAGACTATTTAGATGATAATCATCACTGGACATAACCAGTTCATTCGCATGCCAGACTTCACGATTAATAATTAAATATAAAAACCTTATTGTGATATTAAAACCTGTTTTCGAAACCTCTCGAGTTTCTTGCTTGTTCTTCTCAGGGGAAAATTGCACTTTGAACAAGTAGTAGCCTAAGAAATGTAGTCTTAGAATTACCGCGCAACCACTCGCCTTCTTTATCGGCCCCCTTACGCCGCAGCTTAGCCTTTGCAGTGGGAACAAATTTAGCAGCTTATGCATAATAATAGCCCGCTAAATAAGTACCGCCTCCGTGGCTCAATGTAAACAACATTGGGTTTTCGATTCGGAGGTCGCGGGTTCGATCCCCAGCGGGGTACATGTTTAAGTACTCGGTTTGGTTGATGGTAGGGCATTTTAAATGTCCGCCTGGCTAGCTACCACCATTCTTATCTAAATCTGCCGTCAAGTAGCAATGTTAATAGCATTGTTGTGTTCCGGTTACCAGAGATAAGATAGCCAGTCCCCCAAATGTGTTGGGGTTACCGGGTCAGTACGCTTCCACCTTCGACCTCATCTTCACTTAACATCAGGTGTGATTGAGGTCAAGTACCAACCCGTTGAGCATAAAAAAAAAAGTTCCTTGCCATATCTAGTCCAATATTATATCTGTGATGATCTTTACGCAAACATTTTAACCTTCCATTTTGAAGCATGGCCACTACCCTTAAATCAATGGGTAGAATCGAACTTCCACGAGTAGTTGAACCGAAAACTTTGAAAACAATTTGACTTCAGTTTCTGCTCTTTCTCTCCGGAGTGCATCTCACACGCCTTTATGCAACCAACTTGAAGAAAAATAATTATCCAAATCGGTTCACAAATGTCGGAGATTTTGCGGTAAGTTATACAAATTTTTTAATATAAGTCGTAGATAGCGATAAATTAGCGACAGAATTTATTATTTCAATTATGTGTGTGAAGGACTGTGAGTGATTTGATTACCATTATCACCGACGCTTGGAAGAATCCGGTGAGTCGTTAGTTAATTAGAAGTTGATCATGGGATTTGAGCAAGGAGGAATTGAATACCAGGCCCGGTTGAATTCCACAGACTGCACGCGGGGGCCAAGTTGTATGGCATGAGGGGGTGCAAATGTTTACTATTCACCAGTAAGCATCTCAGGTTTTATGATCATAATCGAATGTGAATACGTTGTTTATTCGCCTATAGTAGCTTGCAATAATATCGCTATTGCCCGAGCCACCCTTAACCACGCGACTGGCACCGTCCCGGTCGCTAGCAACGCCCACCCGAACCCATCTACTACGACATATAATTTTTTTAATAATGATTACAAAATACAGTCATGTTGAGATCCTCCTAGTTTCTTGAAATCAGTAAAAATTTCAACTTGTCATCTCTCTGCATAATAGGTTAAGAAATTTTCCTAAAGGTTCCATACAAAGTCGCATCCAAGAGTACAATGACAATGTTTTAGTGTACTTATATATGAATTTTCTATGTAAATGCCTCTAACGCTACAGGGTGGCAATTTTGTGCATGACAAAGCATAAATAAAATTAAAATTTCCTACCTATATTAATTTTGGAGGCTGACGTAACCGAGGCTAGGTAATTAGAAGTTATTTTTCAGCCACGACGACGGAGATGGTATATGCGTATATCAAGAGGTATGTTTGATACCATTTTCTCTAAAAACGCTGGACCGATTTCGATGTCATAGGTCGCCAGGGGGTGCTGCAGTAGATTGTGTTTTTCTGAAACGAGTGGATCGATTTAGTTGTGGTTATATGCAGTACAGTAAGGTACGTAAATTTGTATATTTCTAGTTGGATTTTGTTGAAGATTCGTATTGACTGGGACGGAAAGATTTTGTAATAGAAATATATTTTAATTATACTTATCTAAGTGATCTAAATGGGTGTGCACGTCTAAGTAACAAATATAATGTGGAATTGTGGTTAGTAAAAGAATATATAAAACAAAGTATTAGAAAGATATTATTTTTTTACATATCTGATTAAAGAAAGCCATGTGCCTAATCGTTACAGAACTTACAAAGTAGTACATGTAGGTATACATTGGTAACATCTATATTATTTTAATTGCAATAATTCGGTTTAAATAACATTACAAAATGTAGATTTCTGTTATACTTTTTTCTCTTTACGTTTGTCCCAGTTTTTTTCGTACAAGTGGTTTTTTTATGATGGACTGGATTCGCGTTTGACCACAATCTCACCTTATGGAAAGTGACGATGTGGTCAAAAATGACGCACGCGATCCCATTAAATGCCTATTCTAGTCTGCTCTTGAAGATCCCAAGATTGTAGAATTCAGGAAAGATTGTATATTAAAAATATTTTCAGCAAAAAGGAAAGTCTGACGCCGGAAGGGTGTGGTGTATTAAAAACGACCTAATATTTTTCGATCGGCCTGTAAATACAGTAATAGGTAGGTATAGACTTTTTTGGAATTACTATCGACTCTATTCATAAAGACGTAGATTTTATATACGATAAATGCGATTAATGATGTACGCTGTATTCTTCATGTAGCTTTTGTTAATTGTGCAATAAAGAGTATTTGATTGATAAATATTTATAGACGCAAATTGCTATTGTTATAGACTGAAGTGGTTACTTAATCTGATTTTATCTAATGAAAAACCAAACACTTAGAAAAACTCTTGTGAGGAGTTTGTGTAACCTTATTATATTTAACCTGAGACAGAATGAACCTAATGTGCCTTTACTTAGCCATTAAAGTTATGAATTGTTAGGGCTGAGTTCATACCCACTGTTGGACAAAAATCTATCCGACGTGGGATATTATTATGATATCTTCGTAATTTTGCATTTTATGCATCAGCACTTTTTATTCACAGTCCGGTAACTTTCCAACCATCACTAAGTTTGCCTGGAAGAGATCACTCTTAGAGATAAACTCACCGTTGTACATTATTTCATACCGATTTGTACCAGTACCTACCTTTTATTATTTTCTGTGCAATAAGGATTAAGAATAATTGTTATTTTTGCTGAATAAACAGGCAGTTGAAAAAACCGATGAAGACTATCAAAGTTCAATTTATCAGTTGATCTGAATTAACATATTTTTATTTGTATTTTAATTTGTTTTTACTTAAGTATTTATACAATACAATACAATACAAATAACAGAAAAGAAAATACAGTTTCAGAAAAGTGGTAATAATAGAATGTATAATTTGGCGGCCTTATCACTAAAAACGATCTCTTCCATACAACCTTTGGGTATAAGAGCAGTACATTTGAAATAGGTAGGTTATGCGGTATTAAATAGGGATGCAGATACAAACTACGTGAATAAATTTCATATATTTACATACAAATACATACATAGATCAATAGACAAATATACCTACTTAAATATAACATCATATATTTATCTATTTCATAACATATTTATCTGTCATAGATAGCGATAAATAACAAGGATCATAATTAACCCAGGTCCCACAGCAGAGAGAAATATCTCAAAAAGAAGATAAAACTGAGAATAAAAAAATGGCATACTCATCGATCTGGCATCCTTACAAAGTCAAAGTCAAAAATGCTTTATTTAGTAGGTAGGGTTTTTTAGCTTGTTCACATTGCAATTTTCCAATGAGAAGAACAAGCAAGAAACTCGAGGGATTGCTCTTTTAAAAACAGATTTTTATATTTCATAAACCCACATACACCAACCCTCACCTCCACACACACATGGAAATGAGAGGGATAGGCTAAATATGTAACTTTAGTAGTTCGAAATAGAAAAATAAAACGAATAGCAATTTGAAGGAAGATGTCGTTTGATGGACATTATCATTCATTACATTAGGCACTGGAAAAGTTCTGTATGTAGTTAGCCATAGACAAACCATTAATTGTTATCCGTGCCTTTATGTGAGACCGCTTTTATCTTATGAGTGGCAGACATTAACTATGATATAAATATATGTACCTAATCCGTGACGGTTGTAATTTTTTGAGAGCTTTTTTATCTGTGCCATTTATTATCTAAATCCGGCGCAGGGCGTGACGCAAGCCGCGCGGGGGTGAAGGATATTGTCACGTGGTAATGAAAACTAAATTCAGAAAAAATAAGTAAATTTAGTAAAATAGAAGCAACCCGTCTTCCGTGGGTATCGTAAAAGGCTACTAAATAGATTATGCGCCAAATAAATATAATACTATAACATAGACTTATATAATTACTGCGTATAAACAGTATTCAACTCTTCTACTCTGTTACAAATCAACTGCTTGCACTCGACTTTCTCTTCTTAACAGGTCACGGGAATTTTAAAGCCAAACTATTCTCCATGGCATTGGCCGAATCACCGAATTGCGAGTGTCGCGATGGCGAAGAATCATCACATCATATTTTGTGGGAGTGTGTAAACTGGAGGGAGGAACGTGAACTCATGCTTGACGGTCTAAATTCAGTAGTCCGTCCGGTGTTCTACAACGACCTCGTCTCGAACAGACACAATTTCCAAGCTTTCAAGCGTTTTTGTCACTCATATTACTGGCACTACTACTCGCGGTAGCCTTCTGTTACCGTCCCGCTCACTGTATCTAGGCGCAGTCCGTGGTGTATACAAAGCAGGGGGCCGAGCTTCACTCGACCTCCTTCCCCATAGGGTTGGCATTACTGCCGTTTGCATTTCATTGGCTACACTTCCATTTGCCGAGGGGGAAGTGGGAAACTTCTTTTCCTACTCACACACTCTATTCCTTTCATTAATTAGTCTGGGGTCCAAGGTAGCAATAGAATCACGTAGGGCACCGTCTACCTTCAGTAGGCGCCGTGTCGAGTACCACTGTTGATCCTGGCTTACAGGAGTTACAGTGAGAGTAGTGTGGAGGCGGGATCTTGCTTGCACTCGACTCTCGAAGAATCAATTGGTGACCCCTCGATGACTACTAAATTGCACTCTCGAACACCGTCTTAAAGTCGCCTGTCTTTATCATTCTTTCACAGGATGCATTTGGGTGAGTGTGCGTTGGAATTACATAATCTTATTCCACCATCGTCATTTCATCTTCGGACTACTAAGCGTGTGGAGATATTCCACCCATATGTAGTTAACATTTTCTTTTTTTTTTGCACAACGGGTTGGTACTTGACCTCAATCACACCTGATGTTAAGTGAAGATGAGGTCAAAGGTGGAAACGTATTTACCCGGAAACCCCAACACATTTGGGGGACTGGCTATCTTATCTCTGACAACCGGAACACAACAATGCTATTAACATTCCTGCCTGGCGGCAGATATAGATAAGATGGTGGTAGCTAGCCAGGCGGACATTTAAAATGCCCTACCACCAACCAATTTCGAACCAATTCGACTCTTCATTCACAGTGCGTACAGCTAAGGCGTGGAACTATCTTCCAGCATGAATCTTACAACCTCGAGATCTTCAAGCAGTGTGCTTCATCTTCACTTTCCATCAGTTGAGATTCTCACACAAAACTCTATTCATGAATAGGTCACAGTCAGTAAAGGAAATAAATACTATGTTTTAAAACAATACCATGTATGCATGGAATGCTGCTGTCACCTCTGGGTTGGTTCCACCAAGTACCAACTAGCTACCCTAGACTCTGTGGACCGACGTACCAATAGGTGAGAATTCGCTGGTTTCTAAATTGCAGAGCGTTGAACATAATGGTAAGGTCTATCAACATTTTACTGGATGCATTTTAGTGAGTTTGTGTTAGAATTGCAAGTTCCACCATTATCAGACATACATACGATCACACCTGTTTCTCGTTGGGGTAGGCAGAGATTGATTTCCACTTGCAGCGATCCTTACGTAGCTATACCTACTATTTTTGCTTCTTCCACTCTCAACAATTGTTTCATACGGGCTCGTCGGTTAGTGGTTGACCGCACCTGGCCTTTTGTTATCGCCTGGCCATAGACGTACTATTCCATTATCTAAATCTTCCATTATATAAAATAGCATTGTTGTGTTCCGGTTGTCAGAGATAAGATAGCCAGTCCCCCAAATGTGTTGGGGTTTCCGGGTCAGTACGCTTCCACCTTCGACCTCATCTTCACTTAACATCAGGTGTGATTGCGATCAACATGCCACATATGGACCAAACATTCGCACTAAACAGTTTGGCACTTCATTCATAGTGCCAACGGCCAATGGAGTTCCCTTTTGGCGTATTTTCTTCCGAAATCCAACATTTCCATTTTCAAAAAAAAAAAAAAAATTCATCATAAAATTTGGGGCTACTACTTTCTGTCTATAACTGTGCACTGTCTATATTAGTCTAAAGGACGGTCGAACGAAGTTGATTCGATGAGAAATTTTAGTACGGAATCAAAAAACCTCAAATTCAGAGCAGACTGGGACTTCTTGACGTCATGGAAATAGGCGGCTCAGTGTGACAGTAAATTAAATAAAGCGGCGACGGGTTAAAAAGAATTCCCTTTTGGTTTAAAAGATTTCAAACCCAAAGGGTAAAGAGTAATTAAATTGTAAGTTCGCATTAGTCCATTCGTTTCTCCTTTAATTTTGACGTTTTGTTTTAAAAGTTTCGCAATCCGTCATTTCGGGGGATCCATTATTGAGAATTTACAGTCTACAAGTTCTATTCTAAAACATATTTAAATTAAAAATCTGAAGTATTCCAGTCAATTTTGTATAAATTTTAATGCACTTTAAATATGACGTTCTTGAAAATTTGAATTTCAAATATTATTCGCATTTCAAAAATCTCCCAAGTGCTTATCGAACACAGTCCTTGGTGAGCAATTTTAAATTACAAAGTTATTTTGCAGTTGATTTACGGTAATTTTATATGGAGTTTCTATGAATTTCTAACACACCCAGCTACTGTCAGAAGTTGGTCAATTGATCGTAAACTATAATGCTATCTCCCTTTTTGTACCGAACTACATAAATTATTTGTAAAATTTTCGAAAATTGTAGTTTACACCACCTAACAAACAAATATATCACTGTATAGCTTAGATAATATTTTGTAAAACAGATCTCAGTATTGAGAAAGTATTTAGGGTAGGTAATCTTCAATATTTTAGAAATGTCTACGTACTCAAACGCTTCTCATTTTATACCGGGTGAGTCTTTTTACCGCAAGGAAAAATAGGACATAATTAGATAAATGAAATAGAAGGTATTGGCATAGGTACTTCAATTTTTTTTTTTTGAAAACCATCGTCGAATAAAGCGTTAAATGTGTCATTTGGCGGTCGCGTTTGTAGCCAATTCCACATAATTAAATCATTAAATGAAATAATTGAAGAAAATTTTAAAATAATACGAGTTCCAATAAATTTCGGATGATAGGAACCCTACGAATCCGGCCAGTCGCATATCAATCTAGGGCAGGCGCGTGCGTTTTTGAAAAAAATAATTAAACTACCTATGCCACTATTTTTTCCTTACGGTAAAAAACTCACCCGGTATAATATCATAGATAGAAGCCCATTAGATATCGTGCATACTTTCATGTTAATGACATTAAAAGCGATGGAACGATGTTTAAGCTCTTTAAGTTAAGAAGCGTTTTAGTAGGTATTCAGACGCTCATCTACGATACCTTAATTACGATGTTATGCGAGTTAAAAAAAATACCCTATTTTACAAGTAGGGGAAGTACCTATACATGAAGTAGTATCTAGGTAAGTGTTTTTTATATTTTAGGCGTTATGATAACGGTATAATCATGCCAAATTTCAGGATAATATCTGTTTGCTATTTTATTAAATAATAATCTGCGACTAAAACGACTATGACAGACGGACAAAATATGAATGACCCTGGTTTACGTGGTAAAAGAACTAAAAATCTATATCCGTTCTATTTCGATCCTACTTCATTCTATAATTGGTCTCTATATGGACACATAAAATTAGATACCTAATAAGGGCAAGTTTGTGTAACCAATGCAACGAAACATAATTCAAAGTAAATGTAAATCCGTCGAATATCCACTCGGCATGTTAATTTGTTAGTTAAAATAGAAGCAATACTATTGTTCCCAAAATGTCGAACCAGAAATTAATTTTGTTAGCTCTGTACCTAATATAAATTCTCGCATTCGAAACTTGTAAATGCACTCAAGAGCAAACGAAAAGGGTCACCCTATATTATTTTTTATTTGAAATACGTCTTAGACGTGTGTATTCCGTAGTATAAATAACACTAACTTTCCTTTTCAGCTAAAACACATGCATGCCTAAATAACATGCTTACTTTTTTAACCATCAATAAGTTAACTGTGTTTAACAAAAGTCTACCTAATTAAATATCAAAATGTAATTGGTGCGAAAATGTACCTATTATCTATTCACATACTTAGTTTAGTTAGTCGTAAAATTTTAAGACTACTTTAATTAACTTACCCAAATTTATTTAAGACATTTTCAAAATTATTTTTTGTAGTTTAAAATTCTATGCCTACAGTTTTATAGTATTATCGTACTACATGCATTTGAGTGTTGGCTCGTCTGTAATTGGAGTTCATACCAGATAATTTTAGTTAAATGATTTTGTAAGATGTAATGTTGGTGAGCGTAAATAAATAAATAAAATAAAAAATCAGTTGGTATTTATCGTTATTAAGATACAAAAGAAAAATCTAGACTAAGCGGTCGTTTTTTTTATATAGCAATTATATACGTCGGTTCTGAATTACGTCTAGCTAAGCTAATTTTTTACAGTATTTTCCCTGGGCTATTAGGTGACCCATTGAATTTGCTCTTGAGTGTAGTAATCAACTTCTAAATTGTAAACCTTTCTCGTGTAATAAACTCGTTTGGCAAGTGTAGAATGTGTGAAAATCAATCGACCGTCCAGTCCCCAACGTTGTTTAGATTTCTAATCTAACATAATGTTTAGAGCTGGTGACCTTTTAACAATTTAGAGAAAAGGTCAAATGTTCTCTTGAAATAGAGTCAAGATGTGTTTACGTAGGTATACAATTATTGGTGCAGGGATGAAAAGAGTAAGAAGAAAAAGACTGTGTATTTTTGTTAGAGTATGACTTTGTTACATCATCATATCTATTGATAGCTAGAAAAGTCATTTCCGCTTGACTGCCTTGTCATAGGACAGCAGCTTTTAGGGGAAGCTTAAGATACGCGGCGACTAAGCGCTGGAATAATCTACCACCACCACTCCGGGCTCTTAAGTCTAGAACATCTTTCAAAGCCCAATATAAAAAGCTTATCTTTGCAAATCAAAAGACTGATTTCCGTACTTAGTTGACCGTGTCCTACGTCCCGTCTGATAAACTAGCCTAAAATACTACTTATACTAATATTATAAATACATGCATCACCAACATAATATTAATAACTAACTCAACCCAGTACGCTTTTCAAACGAAATACATCAATCAATCAATCAAATACGCTTTATTGTTTGAATAAGGAAGGTACATTTAAATATCTTATAGAAACTACAAATTAGGCGGCCTTATCGCTAACAGCGATCTCTTCCAGGCAAACCTATCATCACGGAATTCAATACAAGTATTTAAGTGGGTTAGCACAAATAATTTCTTAATTCTTAAGTACATCTGAAAGTTCAGCATATTGAAATCAAAAAGTGTTATCTTATAGGTATGCAAAACATTAATAAGCACTATATGTGACGAGAAACAATAATTACTAAATAATCAACAAATAAAATATATCCATACAATTTATACCAATACATACATGTTATTTACATATATATGATATATAATAATAATATCTATATTAATAATATAATATATATAACATGATATATAATAATAATATCTATATTAATAATATAATATATATAATATGATATATAATAATAATTAATAATTAAATACATAAGTTTGGGGGGATTACTATAACTGGTAATATAGTATATATAATTTACCGGTCGAAAGTAAAGTAGATGTAAGCTATTGAAGAAAAAGCACCTTGACTTGAGCTTTAAATATATTTAAAGATGGAGAGCGACGAATAGATTCAGGAAGAGAGTTCCAGAGGCGAGTAGCTTGCAAAGTGAAGGACTGGCCGTATGATTTAGACAAATTTTGAGGGACATACAGACGAAGACTGTCAGAGGAACGTAAGGGAAGACTGTGAGTGGAAGACAGGAATTGAAATTGTTGTTTAAGATACTGAGGGGTCTTGGGATTGAACAACACGGAATAAAGGAGGGAGAGAATATGCACATCCTTGCGACGACGAATGGGGAGCCACTTGAGTTGGTTGCGATATTCGGAAACATGATCAAATTTCCGTAGACCAAAAATGAATCTGATTGCAACGTTTTGTAATCGGTCGAGTTTGTTTATCAACTCTACTGTGGCATCCGCGTAGCAGCAGTCTGCGTAATCCAGAATAGGTAAGAGAAGTGACTGTGCTAACGCAATTTTGGTGGCAGTAGGCAAGAAATTGCGCAGTCTATTTAAGGATTTCATGGACGCAAAAATTTTCCTACTGACTTCGGCGACTTGGGGACGCCAGGAGAGTGTTCTGTCAAAAATTATGCCAAGGTTTTTAACATTCTCGCTGTACAAAATCTTGACACCATCAAACACAACTGGAGGGAGTTGCTCAAAGTCAATTCTTGAAATAAGTGTGTTACTGCCTAAAATTATAGATTGACTTTTTGCAGGATTAACCCTTAGACCAAAGGACTTACTCCATTCTAGGATGAGTGCAAGATCAGTGTTTATTACTTTGACAGCATTTGCCAGTTCACTTAAAGTAGACTGAGAATAAATTTGGAGATCGTCTGCATAGAGGTGGTAGGAAGAAGATAGATTGAAAGTGATAGAATTAATAAAAATAGCAAACAGGAGGGGAGAAAGCACGCCACCCTGTGGAACGCCGGCAGAAACAGTACACCATGAAGAGAAAGAATCTTCAATGCGTATCCGCTGCCGTCGCCCATACAGATAGCTACGAAACCAGTCAATTACCATTGGAGATATGTTAAGAGAACGTAGCAATTCCAATAAAATATCGAAGTCAACAGTATTAAAGGCATTGCTGAAGTCGAGCAATGTTAGGACTGTCAGCTGGTGGTTTTCCATAGCATAACGAACGTCATCCGTGATTTTTACAAGTGCGGTAGTCGTACTATGTCCAGGGCGAAAACCGGATTGATGGGAATTAAAAAGATTATTTTTGTTAAGGAAAACGTTTAACTGGCTGTGGACGAGGCGCTCTAGAACTTTAGATAAAAAGGAAAGAATTGAAATTGGCCGAAAATCAGAAAAGCAGGATGGATTTCGTTTCTTGGGCAGGGGTATAATCTGCGCATCTTTCCACATGGTAGGAAAAGTTCCTGAAAAGATGGAGTTATTAAGAATTTTGGTAATAACGGGAGTAAGAATATCAATCAGGGGAAGTATCATTTTACGACTAACATTATCTGCGCCAACGGCGTTAGAGGCGATAGAGAGAATGTTCTTTTTAACATCACAATCGGCAAATTGACTGAAGAAGAATAGTGGATAATTGGGAGTTGGGCAAGATGAAAGGTGGCGTATGGTTTTAAGTTTTACATCGCTATCCAAGGAAGATGCAGATGAGAAGTGATTATTTAGATTATTAATATTAATGTCAGAAGGTATGGTGTCTTTACATGATTTGCCAACTCCCAGTGATCTAAGGAATTTCCAGATCTTGGCTGGGTCACCTTGTTCTACAGACTGATGAATGTGGCGTCTTTGTGCATCCCTACACATCCTATTACAGCGATTCCTGAGAAGATGGTAATTGTCACGATTATAATCAGAGGGCCTTATTTTGTATTTAGCCTTAGCTCGATTTCTCTGAGTCATTAAAGATTTAATTTCCTCCGTTAACCAGGGTGCCGGCAAGTGTTTAATCCTAACAGGGCGAACAGGAGCATGAACATCATAAAGATTAATCAACAAAGAATTAAATAGGAATACTTGTTCGTCAACATTGGATTCACCGTCTATAGCAGACCAGTCGACCTTATTGGCATCCTCTCTCAGAAGATCCACGCTCATGCCACCAAAATTGCGTTGCAGAAGAATTCTTGGCTTAGCCTTGGGTGGACGAATTTTATAGGAAAGGAAGACTAAGTCGTGATACGAAAAGGCATCAGCTGTAAGCTGACCATGTTTAACTACATGATTGAGAGAAGACACGATAACTAAGTCAAGAAGGGATGGAGTACAATTTGGAAAAAAGTGAGTAGCGAACGCAATACATATTAGTACATATTATAAATGACACATAATCAATACTGCTACCATCCCACTAATTATTTATTTACTTCCAAAGTTCTGTTTTAAGCTGAACGTCACTTTCCACTTGAGGCACTGGCAGAATTATCAGTGTTGTAAGCGCGTTCAGTGTTTGCAGCATTAGCTGAGCCAGCAAGCCCTGTCACTGCTACAATTATTATTGTGCATTATTCTAAGATTTCTTCCTGTATAATAATAATTATATTTATGGTTCTGTACAATGTATTGTGGCACTGAATTAAAAGTTTCTATGTCTATGTCTAAAAGTCCACTGCTGGACATTAACCTCTCGCATGGCACGATTAGCAATAACTTTCCACGGGAGCATTTGTTCTAACCGCCACGCTGAGTAGGCGGCTTGGTGATCGTAGTTTTCTGGGAGCTCCGGAAGATTGATGCTACTTCCCATCACTAGTCCATGCTGTTATTTAGCTACATATAGTTAAATTTATGTTAAAAAAAAAATTGTTAGCTATTGGAAAATCGCCCATACTTTCTTTGGTGGCAGCAACTACTCTGCAGGGGGGGACTGAAAATCAGCAACACTCATTCATCACAATACTGTGGTTCTCGATTCTATGTATGCTTGTGTTTCTTTTTTGTGATGAATAAATACCTTATATTTATTTATTTATTATGATTATGTTATGGTTGGCACGGAAGCGAAGGTTGGTCCTATTCTACTCTGATGGTAACCACTCGGCCAATGTTACATCATAAATTAGAACACTTTTGAAACAATATGTAGGTAAATAAAAGGGAGGGCTCTAATACAAATCCAGATTTAAACTTGAAAGTCCGCTCTGGGTCGTTCTGTACGAACCTCAGTCAGTATAGACTGACTGAATCAGTTATAGTAAAAATACTGTCGATCGTATACCGGATCGAAATTATTATTTTTAAAATAAGCTACCTATGCCCAATACCTTCTATTTCACTTACCTAATATGCCCTATTTTTTTCCTTACGGTAAAAAAACTCACCCGGTATAATAGTAATTGCTCTGTGTTAAGAGGTGACGAGGCCAGTGATTATGTTCACCAATCAATGATCCGAGAACAATACTATTGCTTTTTAACCGAATATCGATCTTACAACACTATCGCTAGTAATTTTACTATCGGTAGTATCGATACTATCATATTGACAACCTGTTTTGTTGTAGTGGAAGGTTGCGGGTTCGAATCCCGATGTTGGTGTGATGAATACAGACATGTGTACCCGAGTTACATATGGATGTTTGCATTTGTAATAAGTATTTATTTACAAAATAAATGTATTATGTAGTATATCAACGATCTGGTATCCACAACACAAGTCTATAGTTGCTTACTGTGGAACTAGATGACGCTGTGTGTATGTCTCAGGATATTTATATTTATTATTGTTTTATCTTTCATCAATAGTACCTATAGTACAGTTTTAAAAATTATGCTATTCAATGCATTGGTGCGAGTAATGTTGAATTTACACACTTAACGTATGGAAACCATTCAGCGTTCACCAAACATGTAACTTATGTGTCCTCCGGAGTGTCACACGGCACGATAAAATACCCGATTGGAATTTTAAAAAATGGACGCCCTACGTACTTCTGCCGATTGATATCGTCTTTCTTTATGTTAATGTCGACTGTGATCGTGTAGGTACTCAATAGAATTATATGATCGATTCCTTGCCATTTTTCCACGACTCCCATTAGGTACTATACTGTTGCATATCCCTACATCTAGAACATTCTACGTCATTCTCCAATTCTGAGACTGTGTGAACCATCAGAATAGTGAGATCCCAGAATTCTCTAACGATTCTTTAGAATCGTGAAATATATCAGTCTGGGATCTTTCTTTTAAACATGCGTAATCGTGTGTCTAAAAGAAAATTTCTCAACATTTTCGGAATTAACATGTATATGGTGTGAATTGACTACTTTATAATATATGCTATATTAGTTCTGAGCATATCTTGAGTCTTGTATACGCCTGTTATTGGCACATAATTATATCAGACCTGAAATTATCTGAACTATTGCGATATATAACGATTGCGATATTTGTGCTGTTGGTCAGTCTTAAATAAAAATAAAATAAAAAATAATATCGCAAACCTACTATCGATATGCTTATCATTATTCTTACTGTTTTTCAAGGTCAAATCGATAATGAAAGTATCGATTATTATGCAACACTAGTCGAAACTGCATGCTAACAATACATCAACACCACAATTTGTTGTTCGTACGTGTAAGTCAACATTTGCTTTCTCTTTGTAAACATTCCCGGAATTGCTACCTACCCACATCTGCCTCTACGTCCGGGGGAACGAAATTCATCTCAATTATTCCCGGCCTGTTTACCTTCCCGTTTAATTAACTGTTTCGGAATAAGGTCGTTTCGCTAACGTTTATTAAAGTCTTTATTTAGCACTAAAGAGTCGAATAAAGGTAAATAAAAAGCGTTTCTTTCGACTATTTTCAAATCTACTTAATGAATAAGAAATATTGTTTTGAACGGATTTAGCGTTCCAAAATGTTTCAGTCATTTTAAAAAACGGTTTGCAAACAAATTCCAATTTCGTTTGCAAACCGATTGTTGTTGTTTTCTACTTATGTATTATGTATTATGTATACTTATGTATTTGAAACTCATTAAAATAAATGTAAGAGCAACATACTTTACTCTAGTCACAATGTAGGTATAACGCTTTAAGAGAATTTCTATAACACTAGGTCTCTACGGAGATACTGTATATGTTTACTTACAACTATTACTAAGTAGGTACAGATACAATTACTCGAATTTTTAACGTATCCATGATGACGAAAAAGATTGAAATGCGATGAAAATGTTACACTAATCAATAAACAAACGACTACTTTTGGAAAAAGAATTCCATGTTTTTAAAATAAAATTAATTTGAAATTAGAATTCTTAGCCAAACAAAAATTATTTTGATTTGAAATGGCCAGTACTGCAGAACGTCTATTTCATAGGTAAAGACCTATTACTATTTTGTGGGATTTTTGTAAACATGCATACATAGGTACATACATTCATACACACACACACACACACACACACACACACACACACACACACACACACACACACACACACACACACACACACACACACACAAACACAAACACGCACACACGCACACCCACACACACATACACTCGAAAAGAATTACCCTCCTTTCTTGAGCACTTAATTAAAGTAAAGTATTGTGTGTTTTTAGGGAAAACCGTAAGAATTATATACAAGGAAATTATTTTTACATGAGTATTTCCTTTGTAATTATCGCGAGCCTGAATGTTGAAAAACGGGACGCGTCCCGTACTTTGCGATTAGGGGACCTGGGAGAGCAATTGAAAGAAACTATTTGATATGAGCTCCTGCGATCTCATAAAAAGTCAAATTGCTGAATTTATTAATACGTTATTAACTAAAGCTAGTCGATATTCCGTTTCACCGCTGTAAATCAACTGCCTCTACCGTCAAACAGCCCCAAAGTGATCAATCACCTTCAAAATATTCCATTGTTGTATTCGAAATAAGAACGCAAATTGTCACGGCGTTGAATAGGGCTATATTCATTCTATAAGCTATTTCATTGTTGAAATGGAATTCGATACGGAAATTTGCAGCGTGGGTTTTGTAAGCATCTATATAGCATTGAATTAAATAGATTAGCATTTCTAAAATTTCATGCAAATCGATATGATGAGTTTTATTTTTTTAATCTTCGAAGAAAAACGACAGGTGTCATGTATTTTATATTATGTGGGTATATCGACACTCACACATACATATTGGTGTTTGTCAGTAATGCGTGCGTGGTTTCGAGGATAAATAGCTTTTAATTCAGTTGTTTGATGTATTTGGCTTTCATAATTTTGCGGGGGTTTCATAGAAGTATCGAGAATAGTCTGTTGATACAAAACTAACATTTAGAAACTATAAAGGCTATTGTCGTCTTTACCCCTTAATGTAGTCCCAGAATATTTTTTTTTTTAATATCTTTCGCACGTACACACAGCGCCATCTAGGTCCACGGTAAGCATCTAGGCTATTGTCATGGCTACCTGATGGTTGATAAACTACACAAATACATATTTTTTTTTGTAAATAAATACATGTATAAATGAAAAACATCCATAACTCGAGAACATATGTCTGTATTCATCATACAAACATATGCCCCTAGCAGGATTCGAACCCGCGACCTTTCGGTATAGTAGCAGAGTTTCTAACCACTACACCAAACAGGTCGTCTGTCTATATTTGTCGTGTTCGTGTACATTACTCCTTATTTACTGTCAGCTGCAGGATTGTCGTAGCATCAGTACCTATACAACGTGTAACAAAATACCCCTTAGAAGCCGAATGAGGAGCAAACAAATAGTGTCATTGAATGTGTATACAAAGCCTCAAACACAAACATTTTTCATACAAAAAAATATTATTTTGTTACATGCATAATAAATACCGACATAATATTATGTAGGATTATATACAGATTTTGCAACTGTTCCCCGACAGCTGTTTCGCTTTGATCACTTCATCGAATAAACGACTCAACGATAGTATCGTTCGATGTTAAACAATTTAACGATGGGAAGATTCGCCGATAGGATACTTTGCGTTGAATGATTCAACTTTGAGATGTATCGACAAAATTCGTTCGGTGTTGAACGACTTATTCTCGACTCATTCGGTCATGATTGCCTAGTTTCAGGCAAAGCTAACTTTGCAGTGGCGCAAGTTACTGAATGATACCTACCTGTATATAACATAAGCACATAAAAAATTCTGAAAATGAAATAGTTTTTTCATAGACTAAGAATTTGAGTTAATTTGACTGTTTTTTTTAAATAGTGATGGCTAGTTCTAATGTTATTCTTGAACCTTTTTTTGTGTTGGCACTTTATCCTGCTGCAAAGTTAAGCTATTCTATGTTTTTGTTTTACTAAAGAGTGGGGTTTTTTTCAATCCGATCCGATAGTTTATATCGGACAGGTTATTATATAGTCATCATCATCATCATCTCAGCCCGTAAACATCCCACTGCAGGGATATAGGCCTTCCCTCGTATAATGAGGGAGTATGGGCCATAGTCCACCATGCTGGCCCAATGCGGGTTGGGGACTTCACATGCCTTGAAATTTTTATTTCTCAGGCATGCATGTTTCCTCACGATGTTTTCCTTCACTGTTTAAGAGCAGTTGGATAAATGCACATAAGTAATTAAATTAATTTTAAAAACTTATTGGTACATGACCTGCCTGGGAATCGAACCCGGACCTCCCAAATTAGGAGATCATGTCGAGACGCTCGGTTATTACTCCGGTCGCGGACGACCGATGGTTATTAGCCATGCTTGATGACAATCAGTTAATACAACTTGGTCTTAGATAATTTTGACTTAAAAGAGCAACCCTTGGGTTTCTTGCTCGTTCTTCTCAGGGGATTTCAGCGATTTGAATAACCAGTAAATTTAAGTTTAAAAATATTGATATTGACGTTTTCAAGTGATACTTTATGTCTTATGAATTAAAGAACTATTTATTTCATTTATTCATTCATTTCATTTCAATAGTTGTTTGGTATATTTTAAGGTTCTTGTAGTCTTTGTGTCTTTTCGAAAAAAATCAATTCATAGTTATTGATGTATCTTAACAAAAACAATTTCCATTTACTGAATGCCTCACTTTCTGTTTATCACGAACATTAATGAAAGGCTCTTCTAAAACGCCGGTCCACATTTTTGGGTATTTGCGTGCCCAATTCTTGCGATGTCTTTGTTACTTTTGACCCCTGTTTGCGGCCTGAGCCCTGACCCTCATCCAGTTGAGAGTCATCCTACCAGCATAGAATTGAAAAATGAGACCACAATTACATGTTCACGGCCAACTTCTGACATAATATTCGGAGTGAACAAAATTGTGCATTTACATAAACAGTTTGCGATATACAAACACCATCGATTGAAGGTTTTGATCATATTTTAGATTCGTAGATAAATACAAGACTGAAAGATATTAATTTGAGTGGTAAAAGGGTATTTAACTGACGATAGATAAAACCACCATGTTACAGTTAAAAAAATACTACGCCTTACCTCTACGTTGTTGATGAATAAACGATTAATTTTATGTACGGTCAGCGTCTAATCAATCAATCAATCAAGTACACTTTATTGCACAAAAATTTTACAATGCACTTCATAAATATAGCTTCAAAAAAAATAATAATTGTACAACCAGGCGGTCTTATCGCTATTAAGCTTCTTAGTCTTATCTAGTCTATAAGTCTTATTTCTACCAGACAACTTTTGGGTAGAGAAAAAGGTAGAACGGGATAAAAGCAAGTAGGTTGTGCACCAATTACTTAAAAAATATAAATAAAATTAGTTATTGCTATTTTTCATGAGTAATGGTAACACCGACAAGAGCATAGCTCTTAAATTGAAGAAAGAGAATGGTAGCACCATCACGGCACGTTATACTAAAAGCAGTTGTCTGTTATAAATATATTTACTGCTCTGATGAGGATGTATGCGGTGTAAACTTCATAATTTTGTATACACTGTGAAATACCGTTTAACTTACCTCGTGGATAATATCGAGGACTGTGTATCGAGGACCTATTATTTACAGAAACTGTTAATAATGTAGATTACCTTACAATGTTGTTAACTGTCCGAAAGAAATAAAATAAATAAAATATCTCGAAAATTTTAGAGAATTGCGGATTGCGTAACTGGAATATATAGGTAGGATGCTAAATTGCCCTGGTGGTAGTCCAGTAAGCGAACGATTTTAACGATAATAGTACAAAGATATTTTCTAACAAACTGGAAGCTTACGCTAGGACTAAAATACAAAATATACAAAACAAAAGACAACTTTTCACCCGTACCAGTAGAAGCTGCGGGTTTCACCCGCAGCTAGCATTTCATGCTAGTTTTGATATACGTTGAAAAAGTTACACAAAAATTAAATCATCGTTCTGAACATCTTTGTCGCAGGAGATAGGTAATAGAAACTAAAAGTCGATCAATGGTGTCGATTCGGATGTACACCAACTAAACTAAACGAAAACCAGTTTTAAAGTAGTACTGTCTCTTTCTCCCTGCAACAGTATGATGCGACGGCACCACTCCAAAACTGGTTTTAGTTGGTGTAATCCGAATCGACACCATTAGCTACTGTATTTTTTTTTATTTTACCCGACTACGATGAAGCGAAAAGGAGGGTACTCACCGCGTCTTGTCCGATTTGGACAAATGAGTTGTCGTTAGACTCGTTCAAGTCCCGGGAGTGTTATAGAGTATACCTACAAATCCAATATGGCGGACGCTAGCATCTTGATACAGTTGACAACAAATAAATCCATCCCATCGAAATCAATCAATCAATCAATCAAGTATACTTTATTGCACAAAAATTCTACAATACACTTCATAAATATAGCTTCAAAAAAATAATAATTGTGCAACCAGGCGGTCTTATCGCTATTAAGTGATTTCTACCAGACAACCTTGGGTTGAGATAAAAGTAGAACGGGATAAAAGCAAGTAGGTTGTGCACCAATGATTTAAAAATATATATGAAATAATAGATACTAAATAATAGATATAAACTGTTGAATAAAACACTGGATTCACTGGTTATAATATATATTTAAAGTTTCACTGGTAAATCACTATCACTTGCACAGGTAATTTTCACAATCGTCCACTCCGAAAACTCAAACGATACTGCTCATTGCTAACCAACCTTGTTGTTCACTTGGTTTCCAATGTCTTCCCCCACTCTACTGTACCCCTCTCTTTAATAAACGAATGGTAAGTCGTTTATTAAACTCGATAAACGGAACAAGGTTGATCAGTTAATGAACTCTTTAAACATAAATACTCCAATTAAACAATCCATAAAGTTATAAATTATAATAAATACACATAATAACAAATCATTATGCTAACAGCTCGGCCATCCGGCATATGGTACGTCCTCGAACCATTAATAATTCAATACATATACTAACACTAGTTATCTAGTCTAAAACCATACAATATCTGTGCTATGAATAACGGATAAGCATACGTAAATACTAACAAATAAACATGGCCCGGAACCACATGCCCGCACCCACCCCACAAACATTTACCCCAAGCGGGATTCGAACCCACAACCTGCTAGAGCTGTTGATCGTCACCAATACCTTACATTTAATTAATACTAATACATAAATCCATGTTTCAATTTCTCCTTCGTACACTTTACCAATCAATGTTAACATGAGATGCCACATTACGATAGATAACTTATAATACATTTTTGTTATCTCTATTATAAAGCTTTTACCTAATCTAAATCAAATAACGATTTATAAAGTAAATAGGGCAATGAACAATATTTGTATTGATAACATGTTAAATAACTTTACCATCAACCATGTTTTCTATTTCTTGTGAATCATTTGTTTCGCTATCCCTATCTTCATCCCCTGATGAACTATCTAGGTCAGTGTTAAGGCTCAACCAAGGTCGCAGTTTATCGACTGAGACGACTGCTTCATAGCGACGGTTATGTTTCCTTGTTATTGGTGTATCTTCTACCATTATTCTATCATTGGGCAAAATTTTAACTACGCGATAAGGACCTTGGAATCGAGATACCAACTTTTTCGACTTACCGTCGTTAGAATTGATTTCCCTTTCAACTCTCACTAAGTCGCCCTCCTTATAATTCTTTGCCGCTTTTCTTTTTTTGTTGTAACGATCACTGTCCTTCTCTTGTTGCGTCCGAATAAGCTCTCCGGTTTTCTGCCTTAATTCTGCCATCTTTTCCGGGGGTACAATATCCATTGTGTCGTTAATGACATCATTCAAGATGGCTTCTGTCGTATTTGTTAATCTAAATCCGAATAAAAGTTCTGCCGGACTTTTCTGTGTTGTTTTGTGCACTGTCGTATTAAGGCCGATTTGTATGTCTGGTATTTGCTCATCCCAAATTCGGTCATCTTTGCCATGAGTTTGAGTTGAAAGAGCGTCTAGGATTGTCCTGTTAAACCGTTCAACTTGGCCGTTTGCCCTTGGAGTTGCGACCGCGTTGAGAATATGTTTAATACCGGTATTTTTAATAAACTTCTGAAAAGCTTGACTGGTAAAACATGATCCTCGATCAGTTATCAATCTCGTTGGCGTGCCAAAATAACTGACGTGTTCTCTTATCACTCGAATTGTAGTCAACGCTTTAGTGTTTCTGACAGGAGAGATATTTACGTATTTCGTAAAACTATCCACGATAACCAGTAAGAAGTTATTACCACGCTTGCTGCGCACAAAAGGTCCAAGATGGTCTGCATGTATGGTGTGGAACGGCCTCTCTACTTTCGGTATAGGGTGAAGGAACCCTTCTCGAGGTCCACCTGGTGCCTTGTGATGCGCACACTCCAAGCATGCAGTCACATATTTTTTGACGAATCTACGCATCTTAGCAAACCAGTAGGATTCCTTTATACGAGACAGTGTCTTCTCGAAACCAAAATGACCGATATCGTCATGGTTCCGCTTAAGAATTTGCCAACGAACGGCCTTCGGAACCACCCAGCGTGATCCAGTTTCGGTTTCGCGATAGACTCTACCGTTTTTTAATTTAAAGTGTTTATGCACGTCAACTATTTTCTCAGTATCGGGATTAGCAAGGATATTTTTAATAGCTGTAATCTCTTCATCGACAGATTGAGCAGTGCTCAACCAGTTATCCACGTCGGCATCAAGGACATCTAGAACATGCGATTCTGACATAGCAGGTTCAACAGGGTTGCGACTCAACGCATCTACATGGGCCATTCTATTTCCAGGTCTATATTCTATATTGCAATCAAACTCCTGCAACTGAATCCACCAACGGGCTATGCGTGGCACTAGATCTCGCTTTGTCAACGTCGTTCTTAAAGCGTTGCAGTCCGTGTAGATTTTAAATGGCACACCTATCAGGTATACTCGAAACCTATTGAGTGAAGCTATAACTGCAAGGGTTTCTAACTCAAATGAGTGTAGTTTTTGCTCATCAATGGTTGTTTTGCGACTGTAAAACGATACGGGCCGTAATTCGCAGCCTTTATGTCTCTGCATTAGAATGCCAGCCACGCCTAATTTACACGCGTCAGTATGCAGTTCTGTGTCGGCAAGGGGATCGTAAAGTGCAATTACCGGACGCTCTACAAGAGCAGCTTTTAGCGTTTCAAAAGCTGATATCTGTGCCGCCGACCATTTCCACTCACAATTCTTCCGTAGGAGATCCGTCAAGGGTCCTGCAATGATGGCAAAGTCTTTAATGAATCTCCTGAAGAAACTTGCGAGGCCCAGAAATTGTCGCACCTCATGCTGGTTTTTAGGTGGTGGAAATTTCGCCACTGCGTTAGTTTTTCTGGGGCCTGGTCGAATACCATCCTGTCGCACTTCAAACCCCAAGAACTCAATATTATTGTAAAAGAAATGACATTTACTGAGTTTAAGCGTTAAACCACCTTTCTTTAATAACTCCAAAACCTCGCGTAAACGTAGCATTCCTTCAACAAAACTATGCGCTGGAATAAGCACGTCGTCCATGTACACAATTGCAAACTTTAGCTTAGCGTCAGCAAGAATTTTGTTAATTGTGCGCTGAAATACGGATGGCGCATTAACTAATCCGAAAGGCATCCGTAAGTACTCATATTGTCCGTCGGGTGTTACGAATGCCGTCTTTGATCTAGAATCTTCCGCAATTGGTATCTGATAGTACCCGGATGCTAAGTCCAAAGTAATAAAATATTCATGGCCAGCAAGAAGGTCTAACTGATCCTCGACTCGTGGTATAGGGTAATGATCCTTTATGGTTTTCCGGTTGAGTGCTCGGTAATCTATGCAGAGTCGTTTCTCGCCGGTTTTCTTTTTAACAAGCACAATTGGGCTGGCGTAAGGGGAAGATGACTCTTGAATTATGTTTGAGTCTATCATCTCCTGTACCATACCCTGAACTAGAGTGCGTTCTGAATGCGACATGCGATACGGGCGATATACTACAGGTTCAGAGTCCTTTAGTTTAATCTCCATCTCCGTTGCCGTAGTATATCCTAAGTCCTTCAGGCTTTTGGAAAAACAGTCAGCAAATTCACTCAATAACAATTCTAAACTACTAACCTGCTCAGACGTTAGCGTGTCCCCATGACTGATGGCTTCATCATTATCTTCATTCATTACCAAGTTGTTAATGTTGATAGCTTGACTTAGAGGTATAGCTCGTGTCACTAGGGAATCTTTCGCAAAATTTATTTTGACGGGGCAAATATTCTGAATCAACAAATTTCCGACACCATGGTCGAGATTATATTCTCCGGGAAGAAGGTAAAACTCATTACCTACTTTGCCTCTAACACTACCATCAACATAAACTTTACCTGTATACATGTTATCTGAACAGACGGGCACCGCTTTTAACTCGTTACTGTCCACCTGTATCTCGTGGCGTATAACAAGAAACAGTTTTGTATTTTTTTGAACCCTTTCGAATATTACACGTGTAGGCGTCTTGGTGATCACGATGCCTGGCCTCTCTGTAAAGGAATGCCCAAGTAATACAGGACATTTCAGAATAGAGTCTTCGACAACAAATAATTCTAGCGTTTCTGTAATACCTTGAACATCGATAGTTGCCTCGGTCCTGGCCAATGGTTGAACTAGATTGCCGCCTAAACCTCTCATTAATGGCAAGTTATCAACATAAAATTTTAAACCCAATGATAACGCAACAGAGTGACGTATAATAGTGCATTCACTCCCGAGATCGACATAGCAGGACAAAGGCACTCCATTTACTGAAACGGTCATGACGTATTTATCTTTGCTGTGTATAGTTGATTTTAAATCCTTGTTGGTCAGATCCCCTTTCTCCTTCAGGTCTAGCTTCAAAACTTGTTTCTCGTTGCCATTCTTCTCATTATGTCCATCCTGACTCTTCTGAGGTAGTATGGCTGGACAAGCTGTAGTACGATGACCGATCTTGTAACAATTATTACATTTTTCAAGGGGTTTGGGACACTTAAAGCTGGGGTGCCCTTCGATCCCACAGTTGAAACATTTAATAGGTGGTTTATTCTGTGGCGTAACCATTTTCTTGAAGCTTCCCAGATGGGCGTGAGGCTTCCTATCGTTCCTAACCCTATTAAATATTGCTGAGGTATCCCTAACATTACTACCTTTAACAGTTTTCAGATATTTCAAGACTTGCTCCGGTGACTCGAACTGGGCAGCTTGTGCTCCTAATTTGATTGCCCTGTCCTCTATACCGTACAAAATGCAATCTACAGCCCTTTTTCCAGAAATCTGGCATCTATTTAGGAAATTCAACTTTTCATAATAATATTGTTCTAAAGGTTCGCCATACTTTACCTTTAAGTTCAGCATATCAGACAACAGCTCCGCGTAGTTTTCCCTGCATGGGAAAGATTCTATGAGCTTGGTTTTCCACTGCGACCAAGAAAACATCACGCTCGGCAAGCTCTGATACCACGATTTAGCTAAACCAGAAAGCTTAGGCAATGCATAATGAATGGTCTCGCGTTCGTCCCATTCATATATGGTAGCGCATTCTTCAACTTTAGTGAGCCAATTGAGAACTGTTTGATTTTTAGACAACGGGTCAAATTCGGGGATGACTTTAGCTACTGAAGCTATTTTGTGACTACTTGACTTACTGATACCTTTCAAAGCCTCCATAAACTGATTAATGACGGTATTGGGAGTAGACTCGACTACAACGTTTTGAGTGCTGCATTTCGCCGGCTTTGTTTCACGTAGTCTCGAACGAGCTGTACAAGAGTGACTCCTGGATCGTCTGCGGTTCTCGTATCTCTGAACGGCATATCTTTCACCTGAATACAGACGACTTCCTCTGTGTCTGGATCTGGAGCGCTCACGGTTCCTGTCCGATCGTGCTGGATGGTAGTTGGGCCCTGTATCCCTAATGTATCTATTTGTTGTAGAAGGACGTCGCTCAAGCTCATCGTCACGTCTACCAGAATTATATCTCATGTCTCGGGAGCGCGAGCGTTGCTCAAGCTCCCCGCTCGGACTACGGAGAACTCTATCCCATTTATCCCTATGCTGTCGCTCATGCTCATCAGCAGAGGGTCTGCGGAAACATCTCTTACCGTTACCAGAATGCTGCTCATGCTCATCACTCGCGTCACGGCTAAACTCTCGCTGAATCGGTGAATAGTTTCCTCGTACTGAACGCTCTTGATTCCGGTCGACGTCAAAGACAAAGCTCCTGCTCCTTTGTCTGGTGCTCCGTTGCTGCCTCGTCATTGGGCGGCTGTCTTTTGTGCGTGAACGCGAACGTCGTGGCATTGTCCTACCATCATCATCTGGCGCCTCATCACGCCTCAAAGGTCTTCCATCAACATCCATCTGAAACTTAAATAAAAGATGGCTGAGCATTTGATATGGCCTTTTCATCGCATAACTTTAAATCCGCAAAACACGTATAAACTCACTAACTGATTCACAAGTTAATGCGAATTATATGTAATCACATTCGGCATAATAAACATTAAACAAATAGGACATTCTAAAAGACTTTAAAAAAAAAATGGATATTCTAAGAATACATTCAATAAAATGGACATTCAAAAAGCGGATATTTGAAAGACTGGACATTTTAAAAGTAGCCATTGAATCAAAACATAAATTGGACATTCAAAAATGGACTTTCGAAAAAAAATGGACATATAATCAAAACAATTGGACATTAAAAATGGAATTCGGAAAAGTGGACTTAAAACTGGACATTCGAAAACTGGACATAAACTGGACTATCATAAAGCGGGCTTAAAACAGGACACTCTAAAGGTGGACTTAATACTGGAAATTCTAAAAGTGGACCTAAAACTGGACATTCTAAAAGTGGGCTTAAATCTGGACATTCTAAAAAGTGGACATTCTAAAAAAATAGACTAAATACTGGACATTCTGAAAGTGGACTTAAAACTGGACATTCTAAAAGTGGACTTAAACCTGGACATTCGATCAATTGGTTTGGGGATTCACTGGGGAAAAACAAATTGCTTTCTGTTCCTGAATGTAATTAAAGAAGGTTGCCTGGAAGAGATCGCTTTGAGTGATAAGGTCGCCAAATTGTACCTTCTATTCTTACCACTTTTCTGAAACTGTATTTTCTTATCTGTTGTGCAATAAAGTGTATTTGTATTGTATTGTATTGTAAAGGTACCAAGGCCAAATTGTACATTCTATTCTAATCACTTTTCTGAAGCTGTATTTTCTTTTCTGTTGTGCAATAACGTGTATTTGTATTGTATTGTAAGGGGAAGTGCTATTCTGAACAATTTGCACATATTGCTATCCACTAGTCATTCATTACGTCATATTGGATGAGAAACTGAGTGGGCTTCTGGATAATACAGGCAGGCCACTCTAATACCAGAAACTGTATTGATGGAATTAAACATTTTGTCTACTGTTCCATCCGTAATACACGTGATTATATAGGCTGATAATTTTAAGTAAACACAAAAAAAAAAAAAAAAAAAAAACAAAACTGATCAGGCAAGTTCAGACGTCTACCACTACTACGTCTTTTTTTTCTTGCGGTTTTAAACCATCCGTCATAATCATAATACAATATCTGTATTGCAAGAATGGCACAACACCATATTATTATTATAAGAAGGTAGTTTTCTATTCTACCTTGTGGAATGGAACATAAAATAACATAACGATTAGGTAAACAGTAAGATAAACAATTTACCTATAAGTGTGGTACCTGAAAAAGGTATGAAGGGTCATTTATCATGTCATAATATAGTCATTCCATATTCGGGGAAATAGTTATGAAATATTGTACTTACACTTTGTGGGTGTGACGAACAATCCCACTTCTGACTGTTGAATAAAACACTGGATTCACTGGTTATAATATATATTTAAAGTTTCACTGGTAAATCACTATCACTTGCACAGGTAATTTTCACAATCGTCCACTCCGAAAACTCAAACGATACTGCTCATTGCTAACCAACCTTGTTGTTCACTTGGTTTCCAATGTCTTCCCCCACTCTACTGTACCCCTCTCTTTAATAAACGAATGGTAAGTCGTTTATTAAACTCGATAAACGGAACAAGGTTGATCAGTTAATGAACTCTTTAAACATAAATACTCCAATTAAACAATCCATAAAGTTATAAATTATAATAAATACACATAATAACAAATCATTATGCTAACAAAACATACATACGTTAGACATGGACATCAACTTACACGCAATGATAGTGTAAAATATACCTACATAATAATTATAGTGATAAATTATTATATGAAATCAAATGATAGGTTTCGACGAAAGACATTCAAAAACAGGTATCAGGACTCCAATGTAAGTCAATTGCATTAAAGAAAGGCCAAGTCAAGAGTTACCCTAAACCGACCAGCATGTATGAATAACCTTATGAGAGTGAATGTCGCAAAAGGAACGGGAGCGTGAATTTAAGTATGTGTGTAATAATAAAAATAATAGGCAGTCTTATATTTATATATATTCTTATAAATTTTTTCAATTCACCGTCCCATTTCTGCCAAGCCCAGTGAAGAGTGACCACATCACGGGTAAATTACATGTACACATTCGTATATTCCACGTAATTGGGCGGTCGGTTCAAATGTCAGTGTACTTGGAAACTGCATACCTTTAGTGGTGTCAAAGTTCGATACTTCGTAAACATTAAGTTACTTTGAAACTATAATTGCGGTTTCATTTAATATACCGCTTCTAATTAAAATCTAAGGGTTGAAAGGTAAAGGTGAGCGAAGGTAAATACCTACGGGACTGGGTGAGTGTACGTATATTTTACAGTTGGTGGCACTGAGCGTAACACTATCAAATTGTAAGCTTGCCCACGTGACGCTATAGGAACGCTGAACGCTGCGAGACCTCCTTAAACTGGAAGGGTTCTACGATCGTTTTGCCGCCGCGTGTATACATTACGTACTCCACAACAGAAATTGGTTAAATTATAAATATTATAATGAAACCGGTAAATCTAAAATAATTTGTAACAAAAGGTTATTCTTTTATCTAATTGTTCACAAACATTGTCGATAAAGCATCTCACCAAAATAATACGACTGTTAAAAATAAGGCAAATTCTCTTCAAGAAGCTTCCAATTTTAGGCGCTGACATAGCCCAGCGTAGTGGACAGACGGCCTAATAAAGGTCGCGGTAAATCGCTGGATGCAGGCCACTTCCAACCTGTCGCTCTGGAATTCTATGGGGGAGGCCTATGTTCAGCAGTGGACGTCCTGTAGCTGATAGTTGATGATGAAGATGAAGTAAAAGAAGAAGGGTTAAAATGTCCGATTTTGACGTAGCAATGTAGAATGTAGATATACATACTTATTCCAGCGTAACATTGCTCCTAACTGATTTTGACAATAAAATTAATGGGGTGTTAGTTAATAGATTCATCTTTTTTGTATATACAGGGCGTCCCAAAGTTATGGGACATGAAGGGGAAGTACCTTAAATATCGTAGATAGTGAATTTTGCTCAAAGAAGACTTTATGTTATTTTTAAAAGTTAGTAATTCTGCATTCATAGATTTTCTAAAAATTATTTGCTTCGGCTGGGAATCGAACCGACTCAAATGTGAAAAAAAAAACACCCTACTTTTATGATGCCAATCGAAAGAATAGCTAAAAAATAATAACTCTGCCTAAGTAACATAGTATTTTAAAAGAAAGGAACAACATAAAATGATTGAGTCAAATTTCAAGAAAGTTATTTATTGCCGACGACGTTCGAAAAGTAGCGATATTATCATTCCAAAGATAGCATTGATTATTCGTAAATAAGTACCCACTTCATAAAATAGGTACTAACATAGTTTTCCTTATTATAAGTGCACGTGTAGATGAAATGATAAAACTTGTATTTCAATACGTCCTCTGTAAGCTAGACAGAAGGCAAATTAAAAACAAAAATAAATAATTTATAATTTGAAAATGGAACAGTTTATGACAGCGTTTGTTTGAATGCATACTTTTTAAGATATTTTAAAAAGAAGTGATATTTTTAAATGTTGTTCTTAAATTTGAAAATGGAACAGTATGTGCGAGCGTTTGTTTTTCGGATATTGACGTAAGACAAGAGGGATCACATTTTGAGCATTTAATTAATTAATTTACAAAAAAATACCTACTTAATTGACTACGGCAGTTTCATGTATGTTTTTTATTTGATTAAAATGATTAATTTCACGTTGTTCCTTTCTTTTAAAATACTATGTTACTTAGGCAGAGTTATTATTTTTTAGCTATTCTTTCGATTGGCATCATAAAAGTAGGGTGTTTTTTTTTTCACATTTAAGTCGGTTCGATTCCCAGCCGAAGCAAGTAATTTTTAGAAAATCTATGAATGCAGAATTACTAACTTTTAAAAATAACATAAAGTCTTCTTTGAGCAAAATTCACTATCTACGATATTTAAGGTACTTCCCCTTCATGTCCCATAACTTTGGGACGCCCTGTATATATGTATATATATCTACATGATATTCGGACAAAAAAGATATATATGTCGCAGATAGCGATAAATTATGTATAGAATTCATTATTCAAACGGTCAACTGACTATCATAATACGCAGTTAATGGGAAGTAAACCTGGTGGCGCTGGTATCGCCGGAAATGGTGCGGCGACGACTTTAATATAAGGTCAGCACATCGAAAATGACAGGGACTTTGCTATGAGCCTTCAAAGGAGTCGGAGCTCCACTGAACACATCTACGACTGTGAGTGATTTGATTACCGTTATCACCGACGCTTGGAAGAATCCGGTGAGTCGTTAGTTAATAAGAAGTTGATCATGGGATTTGAGCAAGGAAGAATTGAAGACCAGGCCCGGTTGAATTCCCAGACTGCACGCGGGGGCCAAGTTGTATGGCATGAGGGGAGTGCAAATGTTTACTATTCACCAGTAAGCATCTCAGGTTTCATGATCATAATCGAATGTGAATACGTTATCGATTCGCCTATAGCAGCTTACAATAATATCGCCATTGCCCGAGCCACCCTTTACCACGCGACTGGCCCCGTCCCGGTCGCTAGCAACGCCCACCCGAACCCATCTGCGATATATATATATATATATATATATGTCGTATATTGAATTTGAAACTTGCCTCGACTCGTTGTCGCTGTCGTAACAAGTCGCTGCGGTATTAAGTGCATTGTGTTAGTTTACAGTAAGGAATTTAAACTGAAGCCAATCTAAAACCATTCGACCAGAGGTCGTAAATCGCAAGCTTGAAAGTTTTAAGATATTTCACAGCGTGCGTGACAGATGAAAATTCACCTCTTGTTCAGTTTACTGTTAGACGATCCATTCTTTAAAACCTTATAACTGGAGCAAAGTGTTATCTTACTTAAAGTTTCGTAACGAGATATTGTTCTGAGGAGCGAGAGGTAATTACACTGCGGCAATATTGGATATCGTTCCGGAGTTCTTAGCGTCGCAAGTTTTAAATTCCTTCAAAGTTGGCATTTGGAGATCATTGTATTTACCCATTCATCGGAATTAAGTAATGGCTAAGTTCTTGTTTGTCTCAAGAAAATAACGACTTACACATTAATTAATTTTCGATCTTCTAAAATATTGCTCAAATATTTTTCAAGATTACTTACCTCTAAGTAATTTTTATTTGAGATTAAATCTCAATATTGTCAGATGTAACAAATTGTTGCTAAGCTTTTCGAGTTCAAAAGAAGCGTTCCAAGAAAAGTTAGAAATACTCGTCACACGTGGCAAACCACTACGTTATGGAGGTCAAATTAACGATCATGTGATGGTAAAATTAATAAAAATGCATAGCTCTTAAATTGAAGAAGGTATATATGTTTAATGTAAGTTTATTATTTCATTATCTTTTCTTTTTTTTATTTGGTTTATTATTCCTTGTACTATTGTTTTCTTTTGCACACAATTAGCTCCTAAATCCCAAAACTCCGTTTCCTACTTCAATGCCCAGATGGCTAAAAGCTCTTAAACAGATAAGTCCACCTTTGTAGACAACCTATCGCTTGGATTCTGTTATATGTAATATTTCGGTGCAATATTGAATGCTTAAAAAAAATGAAATTAATTGTTCTTCTCTTCGCTGTGAACCAAATGGGAACGAAATGTAGATTAAATTAAAACTTATTCTTGTAACCGTCATCAGAGTCTTAACGACGTAATAAAAGCTTTCACAATATGCATATTAGGACGCGCAACTTGAAACTAAAATGTCTGTTTGCAACATGTTTTGCATAATAAAATATCTGTACTGGGGAGTAAGTAGGCCGACTTTAGACTGACACCTGACGACCATTAGAGATTGACAACCAGGAGCGGTACGTAGCGTAGCGAAATAAATGTAGAGATAAACTCCCCGAATCCGATAAAAGTTTGACCTTTTACAAACTCTTATTGAGTTTTCAGACGCCTTTGTCTACTTCGAGTCTTGGCGTCCCAATGGGAGACCTGTTTACGAACACGGTTCGGCACTTGGCGATATTACAGACTATGTACAATGCCGGCATAAGGGGGTGTGTACATGAGCTGGCGAGACGCAACTCAACAATGCAGTAAAAAATACTATGGCGTCAGGAAAGTCGCCAAAAACTTTACCTACATGTCTAAGCCCCATATTAATAAATCGATCTTGAGATTGAGATCGCGTTTTAATTTGCAACAAATTCTCAAGCATTAACTTAAGGTCGTCTCAATCTTGAGAACGGTTTATTAATACGGGCATAAATGTTAAGTAAAGGTGGTAGGACTGGATTGGATTTGAAATATGTCACAGATTCATGATTTGGACGTGAATTTGACACTTTTACTCATCCAAAGATGATCTTAGATTTCAGGATATGACATGTGTCATTTCCATATAGACATACCGCTGCTGTGGGCGGACTGTCGTACTAGTTACCCATGATATGACGGTATTCCTCGGATTCCTCGGAGCCATGACAAATGCGGCTGCGCTTTTCTGAGGGGTGTTGTATTTTTTTAACGATTAACTGGGTACGCGTTTATCCACAATCTCACCGGATGGAAACTGACGATGTGGTCGAAGATGACGCACGTGATCTCAGTAGATGCATATTCACCCTGCTCTTGAAGATCCGAAGTTTGTAGGATTCAGGAAGGACTGACGCCAGAAGGGGTCCAATGCCTTAGCTGTAGTTGTTTTCTATGTGTGTGTATAAGGGGTATGGGAAACTCTCGAAAATTCATTATAGATTTTTTTCCTCGACGAAAAATATTAATTTGTCTATGCCGCGGGAAATATTCACTTTATCGGGATAAAAAATCCGATGTAATGCATCCAGGGTATGTTCTACTATAAACCAAATTTCATGCAAATCATCCGTTTCGCCGTAATGTGCCACAAACAAATACACAAACATCCAAATTGTAATATTAGATAGATAGATAGATAAGATACAGTTTGAGGATCCATGCACATCGTTTGTTTGTACATGTTACATCGTTTCTTTACTAGGTTGCGACGTTTTCAGCGCGTCTTATGTATCGCCCCTATAAATTGTCTATACAATATAGAAACGTGTGTACAAGCTTTTAATGAAGGAGTAAAGGACATCAACAAGTGCCTCGGGTTTCCCGGCGGGGCTCATTAAAAATGTTTTACTACCCTACAAGGGGGCTTCGGAGGATCGGCCTTGCGAATCCGGAGCAGTAAATATTAAATACCTACGTGTAAATCCGCTAAGCTCTTTTATAGCTGAATTTCAGTGTACAGTTATTTGTATTGTATCGCGGGAGGGTCCACCCAGACATCCCTCTCGCCTAAATAGTATCTAAACATGTTTTGGTATAGGTATGGAGGTATAAACTGTCCGGCGATTATCAATCTCCATTTCTAGGCAGAATATTTGATTCATAATGTGAAAGATTTTCCACTTTGTATTAGAAAATTGTTGATTTTAGAAATATTTACAGAAAACCAGAACATTAAAGGATGACATGTCACAGTGTCAGATAAAACTAGATTATAGGAAGTTTCCTTCGTTTAAGAGGGTTTATTCCGCATGCTATTTTATGCAAACTGTCAAGTCCTTTATCGCGTGCTTCATCTTCGACCACATCGTCACTTTTCATCGGGTGAGATTGTGGTCAAACGCGAATCCAGTCAATCATAAAAAAAAGTCCAAATTTATCAAAATCAATAAACCGATTGTAATGAAACTTTATACGACTAAAGTAGCTACATAGATCTAAAAATTTCGTAGATAATTTGGTTTTACAATTATTATTTTTTTGAAGCTTTATTCATGAAGTGCATTGTAGATTTTTTTTGTACAATAAAGTGTACTTGATTGATTGATTGATTGATAATATTTTCGAAAAAGAGTATTGAAACTATTCTATTTTCAAAATGTTTACTTACTAAGTTTTTAGATCCATATATATCCTGCTTATACTCGTACGTATAAAGTCTCATTAGAGTCGGTTTACTAATTTCGGAAAATTTGTACTTGATTGTTTGTAGAACTTTTCGTTTTCGATTAGCAAAGCTAAGCAGTCTCTGGCGCGGTCATGGTTTGGATGGGTGACCACTAATGGCATTTTAACCACTCAAACGTCTGGCCCTCGCGGCCAAATTCCGGTCTACTGTCCGCTCCGCGCGGTCGCACTTTTGTGTTGTGTAAATGTTGGAACACTGTTCCCTACAAATATCTGATGGAACGAACTAACTTTGACATTTTTTTGTCTATGAGAACAACCGAATACTGTCCTCTATGAACATTATGCCGTAACATAATTTTTTAGTGGTCACACTGTATTTTTTCCCCAAACAGTTTCAACTACAGATAATAGGAGGAATTGTTTCGAACCGCATTAGGTAGCACGCATTGGTTACTGTTGTAATCACGGACAGTAGACTGGTGTTTTTTTTTGGTTACAGATGTAACCGCGGACGGACGGCGGCGGCATACTACCAATTAAGTTTTCTCAGGATATTATCGATGTTTTTGGATATTTTTTTAAATACTTGAAGCAATTACTGAATATTCATTAATTCCTGAAAATTTGATTGTATTATGCCGGGCTGTGTAGATTTATCTGTTTCAAACTGTACACGCATTGATTGAGGTCAAGCGATAACTCGTTGTGCATAATGCTTTATATGTTTAAAGATGCCACTTGTATCCCTCCACTCCACTCCACTCCATGTGTGGACAACACTAGACTAGACTATATTAGGCTACACTACACACCGCACCGCACCGCACCGCACCGCACCGCACCGCACCGCACCGCACCGCACCGCACCGCACCGCACCGCACCGCACCGCACCGCACCGCACCGCACCGCACCGCACCGCACCGCACCGCACCGCACCGCACCGCACCGCACCGCACCGCACCGCACCGCACCGCACCGCACCGCACCGCACCGCACCGCACCGCACCGCACCGCACCGCACCGCACCGCACCGCACCGCACCGCACCGCACCGCACCGCACCGCACCGCACCGCACCGCACCGCACCGCACCGCACCGCACCGCACCGCACCGCACCGCACCGCACCGCACCGCACCGCACCGCACCGCACCGCACCGCACCGCACCGCACCGCACCGCACCGCACCGCACCGCACCGCACCGCACCGCACCGCACCGCACCGCACCGCACCGCACCGCACCGCACCGCACCGCACCGCACTACACTACACTACACTAGACTAGACTAGACTAAACTGAAACCAGTTTTAAAGTAGTACTGTCTCTTTCTCCCTGGAACAGTACGATGCGACGGCACCACTCCAAAACTGGTTTTTTGTTGAGTTTAGTTTAGTTGGTGTACATCCGAATCGACACCACTACCAAGTAACATGTTTCTGTCTAAGCAAAAGACGTAACAATTGCGACCGCATAGCCGCTTCTGTCGCCATAGTAATAGCGCCTTCTAGCCGTTATCCGATTCTCATTCAGTGATCGTATAATCTTTATCGACCATTGACAATAATTTATTGTGTTTTGTAAAATGTATGTTCTCCTCTTGTACAATAAAGTGTATTTGTATTGTATTGTATTATTGCTACGCAAATGTGTTGCAGATAACGTCTGCACTAGCATGACAGACGCAGTAAACATTTATGTCGCGCGAGATAATTGGTGTAGGTAGTGGTTAGAAACTCTGACCATTATATCAAAAGGTCGCGGGTTAGAATCCCGCTAGGGGCATATGTTTGTATGATGAATACGGACATGTGTACCCGAGTTACGGATGTTTTCATTTATAATAAGTAAGTATTTATATTTATTTACAAAAAAAATTGTATTTATGTAGTATATCAACCATTTGGTATCCACAACACAGACCTGTTGCTTAAAGTAGAACTAGATGGCGTTGTGTGTATGTCCAAGGATATTTATTAATTTTTTTCATATGAGAGGGCGGCAAACGAGCATGCGGGTCACCTGATGGAAAGCAATCACCGCCGCCCATGGACACCTGCAACACCAAAAGGGTCACAGATGCGTTGCCGGCCTTTATTTATTTCATTTTATTGCGTTTATTTTGTCTTTTTTTTGTTATGTACGACGGGTTCGTACTTGACCTCAATCACACCTGATGTTAAGTGAAGATGAGGTCGAAGGTGGAAGCGTACTGACCCGGAAAACCCAACACATTTGGGGGACTGGCTATCTTATCTCTGACAACCTGAACACAACAATGCTGTTAACATTCTTTATTTATTTATAATATCTGTCCTGCTCATCCACTTGGACAACATATACAACTATTCCACTCACTCCTACACACACAAATGATGTCGTGCTGCAGATAGTTATTGTAAACAGCTATCTTGATCTCAAGTCATGTATCGCATCAATGATCGCAACTTATCTCCTAACCTAACCTCCTACAAAGATGCCAGCTGAAAATCAGCGCTGTGATACAGAATTAATATACTCATACTATTATATGGTTCATGCCACAGCAATATGCTGAGCTGGAACCTATTATTATCTCAAAATTTTCATGTACATGCCCATTGTAAGCTGAATAAATGTTTTCTTACTTTCTTAAATAAATAAATGGTATTTATTCACCACAAAGTTAATTTAACAAGTAATTAATTGATAATAAATTAGGTCAAACTGTGATGAAAAGGTAGGGACTCAGCAGATTTGCTGATTATGTTTAAATTTATTCATAGAATAATAATAAATAATTCCTTTGTGGCAGCAGTTGCTCAGCAGATTTGCTGATTTTCAGTCCCCCCCAAGTAGAGTAACTACTCTGCCACAAAGGAATTATTTATTATTATTCTATGAATAAATTTAAACATTAACTAAAAGTAAACAAAAAGAAAAAACTATATCTAAAATCAACTGAAAAACAACTGCATGTGATAATTTGATAAACCATAAAAAGCTAGACACGAGAAGGTATCATATAGGTAGGTATTTGGTAAATTTTCAATACTTATGTGTGATTGTGCGAGTGAATTTAATTGTTTTCAAATTATTATTACTAATTTAACAAATTTAAATCATATCCGAATCATACATACATACGTACTTTTCTTTCTTTCTTTCCTAAATTACATACATATAATTCAGAACCTTTATCCCAAAAGGCGTGGTAAGAGACATCCCAAACTGAAGAGTTTGAGTGTTTCAAACAACATCCACGGTTAATACATGCAAGTCTATATAGATATTTGTGGTGTTAAGTCCCTTTGTCGCCTTTTACGACATCTACGGTCTGTTTCATAGTTTTTACGTTCCGAAAGCACACGACACTATCTCATAAATTATCAACTAAATTTCCCAATTCTATTTATTTCTAAAGCAAATAAAACTTTTTGAACATAAATATTCCACGATTTGCCTCTTTTATTGCAGCTTCAGTCGTTCCACGTATAAACTTCATAATGTCACGCTTCCTTTATCGGACTTCTGCATTTCGTCGATACCATTCAGAATAAACTGGGGAATTTATTTCGAACGGGCGACGAAAAGGTGCCGTGCCAATAATAGCAGAATGCCCGATTCGACGATTCACATTTATAATAGCGGGAATAGCTATTAGGGTTGTCAGGTAAGATGACAATATTAGATATCTAAGTTATTTCTGAGCAAACAAATGGCATGTATTTATTAATTTTATGTATTTAATGTTATATATTTAATATATATGTATATATATAAATTTGTATGTGTTATGTAGTCAATAAATATTGTATGTTTTAAGTGCAGTTAAATTATCTAGTTATAGTTTGTAGGCTTAGTTTATGTATTTTTATCTTTACATTACATTACATACATAATTACCAACTATAAAATACAACAGTATTGCTATTATTAGTGCAAACCTCATCTACTGGTAGCTTGTATCTTTACCCTAAGGTTTGCCTGGAAGAGATCGCTGTTAGCGATAATGCCGCCTTTTTGTGCGATTAATGATGTACCCTGTATTCTTCATGTAGCTTTTGTTAATTGTGCAATAAAGAGTATTTGATTGATTGATGACTTAGAAATTTAAAATTCTAAAAATCCCCTAGAAATCAAAAATGTCTGTTAATACTTTAAATACAGTGAAATATTTTCAAAACGTTTTAACCGTTTTCAGTCAAAAATGGCTAAAATTGGAAATCCACGAAAAACTATGATAATATGGAAGGCTATTTTATATTATAGGCTAGTTCTGCATGCATGTCTATCTCCCTAAGTCTAATTTAACGGATGATGTTACTTATAAAATGTAATGACTAGTGAAATTGTTTCTCTAATATGGAAATTTTGGCATCCACGATACAGGCCTAGTCTAGTGTGGATGCTACCTACAGCAAATGTATAATTATGTATGGTCCTTTTTGGTAAATAAACATCTTATCTTATCTTATCTTATTCAATACACCAAAAAACAGTGTTGCCTTCAATTGTAAACAACTGGGACCTGCCATCCGAAGCACGGAAACACTCTTATTAAAATGCCACTAGTGGTCACCCATCCAAGGAGTTACCCAAAATAGATGGGGGTTCCCGGGTCAGTACGCATCCAGCTTCGGCCTCATCTTTACCTTACGTCAGTGTGATTGAGGTCAATTACTAACCCGTTGTGCTTAAAAAAAAGGAGTGATCACGCCAGACATTGCTTAACTTCACTAATAGAATTATCGATTATCGAAATTATCGAATTTAAAAGAATATTTGGCATTTTTTCTGTTACAATTTGTACGTTTTTAACTCCGTTAGCACACGCTGCATATGCGAACAGGAGTCGACTCTACGGACAATCGTTTCCTAACTTTTGTGTAAATATCCTAGTACTTGCATATGTAATTGTTATTCATAGTTTTAATTGAATAATGATAGCGTGATCCCTAATCAAGTTATATCAAGCGCAGATCTCTAAAGTAACCCCTTGTGTCTATATTATCATTTTTGACACCTGCGGGTGGTACTGCATAAGTAGACATATATTACTGCGTAAATCAATGCATGTATATAATTATGGAACCGACTGCACCGGGGAGCTCCGTACTGTTGCATACTCCGTACTGTTGCATACTCCGTACTGTTAGAGACGGGCAGAGTGCTCCCGCGCTCGCCCACCCGCTCGGCGACGCCGTAAAAAGTCTATCGGCTTAACAGCAACTGTTCCTTCTCAAAAAAAAACCGGGGAGCAAAATAGAAAAATGTCGCTTTGTGTCATTTTGACACAATGCGTTGGTCCAGTTGAAATTTGAACCAACCCATATATTTTAGAATCTGCAATAGATTTATCTTGACATGTGTTAAAACATAGTTGCACATATTTTTTAACGATTGCCAACAATTTTCTCCAAGGAACCATAGTCGAATTCGATCAAAAAATTTACGATTACCCCACACAAAGTAAACCATTCTAAAATTCGCGCAATTTATCAATTGAAACCTGCAGTGTCACTTAGAGATAGGTTTAAAGTGTATAACATTCTAACCTTTTCGTCACAGTACATTTTTGAAGATCTAATGTATGTCAAAAAAAATATAGCATCATTTAGGAAAAATAGTGATAAACATGATGTCAATACAAGAAATAAAGATAAACTTGCAGGTCACATAAGTCGCCTCCGCAAAGTCAGTAATTCATTCAAAGGGTTATGTATACGCTTTTTCAATAAGGTCCCAGTTGATATACAAAATTCTTCCTCTCGATAAATTTAAAGATACTATAAAACAGAAACTAATTAACAAAGCATATTATAAAATATCAGACTATTTAGATGATAATCATCCCTGGACATAATCAGATTGTTCGCATGCCAGGCTATTTCACGATTAATAATGAAATATAAAAACCTTTTTGTAATATAAAAACCTTTATGTAAAATCAAAGCCTGATTTTAAAAGAGCAACCCTTCGAGTTTCTTGCTTGTTCTTCTCAGGGGAAAATTGCATTTTGAACAAGCAGTAGCTTAAAAAATGTAAAATTGACTATTTTAAGTGTCCTCTGTGTACCTACAAAATAAAGCATTTTTGACTTTGACTTTGACTTTGAAAACCACCTTTTTGAAGTCCAAAAATTTTCGCCCGAATTTGGCTATGGTTCCTAGTGGAAAGTCGTTCGTAATAATGAGTGGAGTCACCAGTAAATAGGAATGACACGAATTAAATTTCACCCTGTATAATCTTTCTTACTTTAATTTTGTTTAATATTTAAGATTAAATTCGGGGATAGTTTCTTAATTATGTTTGATGGAAAACGGTTAAGCAGTTGTGAAGATATTTGGCTTTCAACACAGCTAGTTTAGTTTATCTGAATGGTATAACTAACAATTTCTAATCTCGTGTGTTTTTTAAATTTAAAATTTTTGCTATAACACAGACTTACACACGTGCGTTAAACTGATTAAGCAGGTACTTTACACCCATATACCGTGGTCAGGTGTTTTAAATATTCACTGACAAGTGGACAATATATCCATTATGCATATTCATTCACTCGTCAGAATAATTATCGCTGTCCTGGTCGGGAACGGGTTCAGTGATGCAATTAACTTTTCCTCCTCGTCGATTTTTAGGAAAAATTTGGTAAACAAATTAGGGAGTTTTGTTTGGGGTTCTAGTTACTCGATTTAGCAGAGGATTTTCCCTTGGGTCATGGGATTTAGGTCAATTGGTAAGAGTTCACGTCCTGCAATTCAATTTGTTTTTCGTTTACATACAGCTGATGTCGTAGAAGTGTCTATGATATTAATTGACTAATCGAGGATGGTGATAGATAAGATAGTTCTTATTTTAATACAAGGCGCGGGTCCCGTGTCTCTCTGTTTCAAGGGCGACTACAAGATACTAGTCAGCCATGGGTCATGTTGTTCAAATAAAGTTAAATTACTTGCTTAGATAAGCTGCCATGCAGTGACATTCTCGCTATCGAGACTGTCGCAATTCCGTCGGCGCCACTCCACGCGCCGCGAGTCCCAACGATACCCTTTCAGGACAATCGTCAAATTGTGAGCTTTAAGTGTCAGTCAGTATGTCCAAACTTCACCGCTTAGGAAATGGATATCATATAATATGTTCCTATATTATAGGAAAAATGAGCGGCTCTAAAATTCCACCGGATCTTCGCTTTTCGTGTTTGACAGGCAATAGCTGCAGTATGGTTAAATAAACCCCCCACAGTATTCTGGGTCACAAATCAAATCGCAAAACATTATCATCATCAAAAAACACTGGAGGAACGTTACACTGTGAAGTTAAAGGGCAGTATTACTCGAGGTTCCAGACTTGATCCTCTATTATTACAATCTTATCCTCAGAGTGATAATACACCTGTTACTCCTGTATTTAAGATCGAACTTTCTAGGTACTGTTTTGGTGAACCGAGCACGCTCGTCTTAATTAAAACTTAATAAAAAGGCTAATAGGATCAACCTGGCTTTTTCCTGATAAGAATTATAGTATTCGTTTGGGTCTCCATCAAATATCTGAGCAACACAAATGACGCGGTGCTGCTTAGCGCGGGCAGTTGGAAATTAGGGGCAAAGGGAATAAAATTATACGAGTAATACTTTAAATTACAATACAGTACAATATAACACAATATAATACTCTCTATTGCACAACATAACTTACAATGTTGTTTATTCCATTCCTACAAGACCCCACGCTCTATTCTACGGGGTATAAATCATACAATTCGTATTGTAGCACTTACAGCTTTATATTTGGGTCACCGCGATTCTTAACCTCGCTTTTCAAGCTTATCCATGTTTGATAACTCTAGTAAATGTATCTACAATAGCTGCTGACCCAATAAAAATAAATCTAGTAACATAGAATTTCTCTTATCGGATTTTAGTGTTAATTTTTGTATTTCTAAGAAATTTCTACGAGATTTCTAAGAAACATTGGTGGCGTAATCATCAATATAGAAACTGTTTTGTACAATTAACAACATTACCTACCAACGCGTTATAATAACCCCGAAAGCTTGTATGTATTTTAGACTGTGGAAGAAAATTATATTGTCTGTATTTGGCCTTTGTCCAGTAGTGGACGCCTTTCGGTTGAATGATTGTGACACATTTTAATCTGCTACACTCACCTAAAATAATCAAGGAACATCGTGTGAAGGAACAAATTAAGAACACAACACGGTTTATCCTTTTTCAGACCCCAGATTCTCACAAATAAGTGTTTTACAAAATTTCTGCTTTTAATTATATTCCGCACTGTATTGCTGTAAGCTTATTGTGATAGATAATATAATAAACACATTGAATTGAATTAATATTACATTTCTAAAACATAAGAATTTTTTATTATAAAGGTTTGGTTAGCTTTTTAAATTGTATTTCTAGTTTATTTATATGTAAGCTGTCCATGTGTCTATGTATGTAATTATTGCAGGTCTTTCCTCGGTCTTTCATATATGTACATATCATTATTATTAGACAACATTTGTTTGAACTCTTAAAATTGTGTAGAGTCAACGTAGGTGTATTTCACAGCATCCTGGCCGATCCAACCTCGGCTGAAGCCAGAATGCTATATAACTTTGTTGTTGATATTTTAGGTTGTAAGTAATGTAAATGATGATGATGATGAGGCTGACATAATCATAGATGCTAAGCCTCAAAAAATTCAAGAATAAAAAAAAAAAAGAAAATTATTATTATTACATTAATTATTATCTAATTAATTTAATAACATTTGTACAATATTTATAAACAATAATTATACAATTTATTATAAAAAAAATCACAAACAAAAAAATGGCCCCAAGTCTCTGGTTGGTGGAATGGTACCCAGAAGGCTGGCCGCATTGCCTCGCTGTATAGCAAGGCTGATTCTTTGACCAAAGTATTGGCCAGCCCTCCGATCGTGGGATGCATCAACCAGACGCTCAGATAACTCCCTAAAAAGAGTGTGAGCCGGTCCTCACGGCGCAAAACTTTTGTACTTTAAATTTTTAAGTAGACATGATCCAAACATTATTGAATTGATTTTATTTTTAGGCAGATGCTTTTGTATGCAATAATATAAGCCATTAAAATTCATGTAAATACAAAACTTTTACCTACTTGCAAGATCCTTTACACCGCTCCGCCGCGACGTCAAAGTAAGAAAAGTTAAATTACGATTGCTTTCACGAGCTCAGTAGAGTCTCTAAACCGTTTAAGATATTAAATGAGTTTATTTCAACAATAATGACCCCTCACCCGGCTGTGCTCAAGCAATTAAGGCGGCCACGTGCCCTGCCTTAAAACCAAACGGCTCATAACTTGATTCCGCGCGGCACTCTACAGTGTTATTTTATCGAGCCATGCGACAGGAGCTGGAGACTAGAAATACTATGATGTTTACGATGCTTTTAAGATGTAATTTTATATGAAATTATCGCCAGCGTTTTGGTGAAAAACAAAATGAGGAAATTGCAAATCCTATGTAGCCTGTTAACGAACAAACTTCAAGGTTCAGAGGCTTTAAAATGTTACGGATTAATATTACAGTCACGAGCACATCAGATCTTATGATCAGATCTTATTATCAACATCGCTGTTTGGCGGCAGATTTAGATATAGTGGTAGCAAGCCAGGCGTACATTTATAAAATACCCTACCAAGCAATTGAGTATTCTAAACAAGTTTTTTTTAATGCACAACGGGTTAGCACTTGACCTCAATCACACCTGATGTTAAGTGAAGATGAGCAATAGAGTTAGGCGGTCGGGTTGCTGCTCCCATTTATTTCGAGTTTTAAGATAGTTTTTACGTATTTTTTTTAATGTTATTGCAAATTAAGAGTTAATACTGGATACAACAAAAGTCGCTGGACGTAGGCCGCTTCGAACCAATCTCTTTGGACGAGGCCAATTTTCAGCAGTGGCTATCCTTTGGAACTTACATTATAGTAAAAATCACTAAATTTTTCTTCAAAATGAAGATAAGATAAGATAAGATAATAAGTTTATTTGCAAGAATACAGTAATCAAGATCTTAATAATTAAAAATATGTACATTGTATTCAGCCCGCAAGCAGACATGCAAATATTAAATATATTTTGATCTATATCTGGACATATTGAATTATAATTTAATTTTTAAATTCCAAAAATTCCTTAACACTATAAAAGCAATGATCTAGTAGCCATTTTGTCAGTATCGTTTTAAACCTATTACCATGCATTGATTTTATGTCATTTGGTAAACTATTAAATATTGTAATACACATATTAAAAACGTTTTTCTCATAAATATTTTTCTTAACAAGTGGCTTATATAATGTACTCATAATCTTAGCTCTAGTCTGCCTCTGTACAACTTCGCTGCGTTTTTTAAAATATTCAGGGTGGGAGATAACAAAAATGCAAATATCTCTAATATACATGCAGGGTAATGGTAATATATTAAGTTTTTTAAATAATGGCACACAGCTATCATCAAACCATGCATTACAAATAGCTCGAACACACTTCTTTTGTGCCTTAAAAGCGCTATTGATATCTACTGAGTTACCCCATAGTATAAGACCATATTTGAGCACTGATGATACATAACCATGGTAAGCTGTTGTAGCGGCTTCCACGGATACTGTTTCTCTCAATCTTTTTAATGCAAAAACGAATCTATTTAGTCTATTACAAATTTGTGCAATGTGTTCTTTCCAATTAAGATGCTTGTCTAACACCAAGCCAAGAAACTTAAAGGTATCCACTCTGTTTACACTTTCATTTTTATAGTTTATTTGAATAGGTATAGGGTTAGAGTTATAAGATACGAACTGCATAAATTTTGTTTTGTTTATGTTTATATGTAAATTATGCAGGTCCAGCCAGTTTATTATATCTGTTAGTGCTTTATTTACGTCTGATGCAAAAGTTTCCTTGTTGTCACGTTTAATTAAAAGCGTTGAATCATCAGCGAACAAAATACTCTTGTGCATAGTGGCTTTCGGGAGATCATTTACATAGATTAAGAAAAGAAGTGGTCCAAGGATGCTTCCTTGCGGGACACCGGTATTATTAACTTTAAACTCCGATCGGTACGTTTTTTTAAGAAGAAAGTTTTTGTGGTGTGTAATTTTGGTTATTTCAGTACATTGCAACCTATTTTTCAGATAGCTTTCTAGCCATTCAAAAGCTCTACCTCTAATACCACAATGATCAAGTTTATGTAGAAGCTTAGAATGATCAACGTAATCGAAAGCCTTGCTCATGTCTAGGAATATTGACGTTGTAGGTGTTTCATTATTAATATTTTCAGTTACTGTCTTTACAAAATCAAAGCAAGCGAGTGTCGTCGAGCAACCTTTACGAAAGCCATATTGTGCCGGATGGAGTATGTTATGTTTATCCAAAAAGTCATTTAGTCTAATGTGAATAGTCTTCTCAAATATCTTAGATAAAATGGGTACTAAAGTTATGGGTCTGTAGTTGTTTGGGTCGAGCTTATCTCCCTTCTTAAATAACGGTTTGACCACACTACGTTTTAATTTTTCAGGAAATAATCCATCTGTAAATGACAAATTTATTATATGAGACAGAGGACGACATACATAGGCCGCACATAATTTGAAAATCCTAGTTGTTATGCCGTCATATCCACTGGATTTGCTATTTTTTAAGGACATTATTATGTTAAATGTCTCTTTTTCATCCACTGGTTTCAAAAATATTGTATGTGATTGTGGATAACTTTTTGTTGAATTGTATTTAAATGTCGTGTTTATAGGAGTCAAATTTTGTTTGTTGGTCAAATTTATAAAATAATTATTAAATATATTACATATGTCATTGGGGTTAGAATATATAGAGTTATTCGATTGAATTTTATTTATGTCATTAGTATGTAATTTATCAGTAACTATTGTTGAAATTATGTCCCAGGTTGCTTTACATGTGTTTTCAGAGTATCGAATATAATTATTGTTTTTAACTTTCTGAGCTTTTAATATGCACTTTCTTAATATATTGCTGTAAATTTTGTACTTATTTTTATTTAATTGTTTATTTCTGTTATTTTTAATATATTTTAAGTATAAATTACGTTTTTCTTTACAAGATTTTTTCAAGCCCTTTGTGAGCCACTTCAACTTCACTGGCCTATTATTTACTTTTACCTTTATGATCGGGAAGCATAAATCGTAAAATAAGCATATTAAGTCATAAAAGCATTCAAATGCGATTGAGACATCAATTGCACTCCAAACGTCTGAAAAGGATAGAGAGGCAATACATTCACAAAACTTTGAAACATTACACGAATCATAGTCGCGCCTATATTCATGCCAGCTCGAGTAGGCTTTCTGTTTTTTAACCTTTACAGTAATAGTTTGAGCGGTTTCATGATCCGAAAGCCCAAGATAGTGAATCTTAGACTCTACCGATTTTATGTTGCTGGCAATTTGATCAATACATGATTTTAATCGCGTAGGCAGCAGGATATGAGGTTCAAATTTATAATTGTATAAAACTGTAAGAAGTTTCTGAGCAGCTTTATTTTTATTTAATAAGTCAATATTCCAGTCACCAGAAATTATAATTTTCTTTTGCTTATATTTAGAGGTTAGGTAGTTTAATAATTTATCTAGTTTATATAGAAAAACTCCTACATGTGCTTTTGTATGCTTTGGAATTCTGTAAATGTTGATTATTATAATACCAAGGGCTGTGATTTCGATACCGCAACATTCAAAATAGAATTTTGTAGCAAATTCTGTTAGGAAAGGCAAAGACTTATAATTCAAGATACTTTTTACTAAAATGCATGTCCCTCCTTCCCTTTTTTGTCTACAGTAGGTAGCGGCTAATTTATAATTTCTTAGTTTGATATTAGTCTCAGAACTTTGTTTTATGAAAGTCTCACTTAGGCATACTATATCAATATCACTATGTTTGTTCTCCAATTCGTCCAACGCTATTTGTAATTGATCAATTTTGCTACAAAAACCACGGATGTTTTGATTGAAAATTGTTAGGGTATCACAACTGTTTGTCAGAGGCATAGTAGAGTAATCACTTGATACTATTTTGTGGCTACTTATGTTAGGGACGAAATAAATTTTTTCCAGCATGGACTTTGTTATCATTTGATTTTGTGACGTTTATAATGAAGTTCTTTTCATATGTATAAAAGTCTATCTCTATGTTTATTTTAAAACAAATAGAACTCGATCGTGAAGAGAGTCGATTGTATTCGTGAATATCAATTAATTTACAGTTAGAATAGTTCTTAACTATCATTGCAAGTTCACAATTCAAGGTATTAACACTAAGATAGCGATTTTTACGCACATTCAACATCAGTATTTTGTTATGTCTAAATTTAAAAAGTGTGTTACATATATTTGTGAAAAATACATAGGGATTTTTATCCTGGCGTCCAACAGATAAAACAATAATGTCATCTTTTGATAAATGTAAACTATCTATACTATTTAATATACGATCGCTTGTAGCATAAGGCTTAACCATAGCTGTTACATTATATACGTCGTTCCATTTGCCGGATCTCGTGTGTCGAAGACGAGTTGACAATCCTCGTACTTGTTCATCACCGAAGATGTAAATAGTAGGCTTTTTAGGTTTAGTTGGGCTAGGTCGTGTCTTGATTATTTGTTCGGAGGTTTTGGGAGCTTTAGAGATGAAGAGAACTTTCCTTCTTTCTTTCTTTTTTTTCGGACACTTACACCAATCATCTAGTCCCAAACTAAGCAAAGCTTGTACCTACTATGGATACTAGATAACAGATAAACATACATAAATATTTATATAAACATCCATGACAGGAATAAATGTTCATATTCAAGTAGGTAACAGCAGTTTTTTTCTTTTTTTCCTGTTTTTTTTTTCTCACACATAAATGTATGTGGGAACGCGCCTGACTGCTGTTTTATGTTGAAAACCTAAGTGAGAGAGGGGTTGCGCTGAAAACCAGCGCTGTCAATTACCATGAGACATATTGGCAGCAAATGCTGACGCCCAATCGCTTTGCCACAAATACATTTAATTATCCAAAACGTTATACCTTACGAAATTTTCTGTATTTGTTGGCAATAAATACTTTTCTTTCTTTCTTTCTTCTATTCATCACACAAACATTTACCCGTCGAGGGATTCGAACCCGGAACCGTTGGTTTCGCTGACAGGGTCACTATCCACTACACCAACCGGTCGTCCAAATACATACACAAATACATACTTAAATACACAGTGACAAATAATTGATGAAATTTACAACAATTTTGAGCAGCATTTTAATTGATAAAGCGTATGTAATTAACTGATTCATATTACAACAAAAAGACACTTTGACCATACAATCGAGTCAGGAAGTATCATCATACTCCAGTAAAAGTTTTCGTATACATCAGGCCCTCTTCAGAAAGTTAGTCACACGTTTACTTTCGTTTTAGTTTGTAAATAGTTGCGATCACTCCAGGACGGAATGGCGTGTGTTTTAGAACTCACGTGTTTTCCGGTTCAACTTTTCCCATCAGAAGTATTCGGGATATTCGCATCCGTAACGGGTATACTTAACTTAATATAATAGCTTAAGATTCGCACGATGTACTACAGACGTCAAAGTGACCCTATTTAAAGCGTTCTGTCAGTCATTTTACTCCAGTGGCTTGTGTGTGGCATACACGCGCCGAGCCTACAACGTCCTGCGTGTTCAGTACAACAGTGCCTTCAAGATGCTGTTGGGACTGTCACGGGGTTGCAGCGCCTCAAAAATGTTTGCGGAAGCACGTACAGATGGCTCATCACGCTATAATGCGTAAGAAAGCCGCCTCAATGCTGCAGCGTCTACGCACCAGTGGTAACAGCATCCTGAAAATGATTTCTGCCAGACCGGACTGCCCCATTCAGAAACACTGGGTGGAGTTAGTTATAGGTTCAAGGTGTTAATCTCGAAAATTCATGTTGCCCTACGTATTTACTAAATTAACAATACTAACCTAGTATACTAAGTACAAATTGTTACTAACTCACTAATAAATTATGGATTGTATGATCTGAAATAAAAAAAATATTATTATAATACAGGATTATTTCAGGAATACTAGGAGAACAGAGAAGTTATTCATGTTTACAGAAAGTGAGACAGAGAGCACTATAGATAACTATTTCCAGGGGCACTACACATGTAACAGCTCTAAATCAACACGCAACGCTATCGCGCCCTCTACAAAGAATATAACTATTACCTACTTGGTAAAGAAGCGATACTAACCTTCGTTAAAGAGCGGCGCGGCATGGCCCAGGGTTTTTCGGTTACTGGTCGCTGTGTATACCCGTCTACACACAGACAAAGGTGTACAGATTTTTTGGCGGGAGCGCGAGAGATGTTGCGTTTTTGTTTTTATTTCTAGAAAATTCTGAGTTTTGAAGTTTAATAATGGCAGAATATTGTGCAGCCAAGTCAGTGATAGTGTGCAAGTAGTTTGTAAGTCAGTCTCAGTCAAAACAAGTAATTCGTCGTATACTTGGCGTATACAGAGTCTAGTCACGGTCAAGTCATTCTTCAGTAAAGTGGCAGAATGCTTTACAAAAGATTTTGGCGGCTTCTTGTGGGAACCCGAAAGCTCCGTTACGCACTTTAATTTACACTTCCCTTCACTTGTACACCATCACTAACGTTTGCTGCACAATATTCTGCCATTATTAAGCTTCAAAAATTAGAATGCACAAATTATAAGAATTATAAAGAAAAATGCAACTTCACTCGCCGAGATCCCGCCACAAAGCCTGACATCAACTGACTGAAGGTGTCATGTTTAGTTAAGGGGGCACCCCACAAAATGACAGCCGACGGTGTTGCCATTCAAGTAAATAATTATATATCTAATAAACAAAGCCATAACAGGGACATGCAAGAATATCAGGCTGTAGTTGATTATAGATTATGATATTTTAAAATCGATTCTCATGTCGTAACGCAATGCCAAGGACAGACACAGCATTGCTATTGCTATAGCTTTGAATTAGGCAGCAGAGCCCCAGGGCAGTGATTCGCACTCGTTCGTGATTTCAGTGCCGATAGACATCAATAGATTTGTCACTTTTGCACTTGCCTTTGGTGTACTAATGTAAACTATTGCAATACCGATATACTTACATATAACCATGGTGCCTCCTTAAACAATAATATTGCAAGAAGTGGTGTCACCGTGGTATGGCTAGGTCCTCGTCGTACTTTCGCCTTTTATTATTTTTATATACCTATCCTCCAAGTAATTATTTTTGTAAAATGACTCTTTTCTTTTTCGGGGGTTAAAAACAATAAGACCATCACCAATCATCTATGTATCTAGTATCCATAGCACAAGCTTTGCTTGGTTTGATGGATACTAGATAACACACATAAATATTTATATAAACATCCATGACTCGGGAATAAATGTTCGTATTCATCACACAAACATTTACCCGTCGCGAGATTCGAACCCGCAAACGTTGGTTTCGCTGACAGGGTCACTATCCACTACACCAATCGGTCGTGAAGCCTTGCCTAAATACAAAATTTGGCGACAAAATTTTTATCATCTGAACTTGGACTGTGAATGCACTTTTGAACCTGACTGTACTTTAGAATGATTAAAATCAAACAATATAAAATTCATAAACTTTATTTACATATTTACAAACATTGAAAAATGTCTACACAAACTAATTGGTATATTATAATTTATATTGTAGATACATCGTAAATTACTAAGGGATTTAAACGTGTCTGCGCGTTAGTGCACTTTACGATAAACCTTATCTACACTCATAGTTTAGAAAATTATAAGCTCAATAAACATGATAAAGTAAATAGGAATTATCATAATGGATGAGCTGGTGTGATGACCACTAACTCATTTCGTAAAAATTTCTGATAAAAGGTAAGGGATATAATAATATGTATAATGGTATACCCAAATACACTACCCCGAAAAACGTTTGACCGAAGAACGGTTGATCGAAGGCCGAGTACATTACGGAGTTGGTTTTAATTAAACATTTTAATGAAGAACAAACTCCGCAATGTACTCTGCTTTCGATCAACCGTTCTTCGGTTAAAAGTTATTCGGGGTAGTGTAATTCGGTATACCATTATACAACATACGTCAAACACGTTGATATTGCCTTCTCCGACACCTGCTCGTGATACCTTTGACATTTGCACTGACCGCAATAATATATCCGATAGCTACGTACTCGTAGTACCTCCTGTACTACTACTATTAGGCCCTAAATTTAACCAGATTAAAAAAGTTTGTAGAAATAATTAGTGGTAATTTAAAAACAAATTTCCTTCAACATAAACCCTAATAAATTTTACACCCCGAGAAGTGGTGTAATTGGGTAAATTCCTTTTGGTTGGGAACAGAAGTAGTCGGCGCGATTTAATATGCACTTTTAAATTTAGCGTCGGTATATCATGTACGGCCGTAGTTGGGTGGAAGGGGTCGCATTTGCGATCTTTTTTTTTATGCACAAAGGACCCGTACTGACCCGAAAACTTGATGGACTTATTCTGACAACCGGAACACAACTATGCTACTAACATTGCTGCTTCGCGGCAGATTTAGATAAGATGGTGATAGCTAGCCAGGCGGACATTTAACATGCCCTACCACCAACCAAATCGAGTACTTAAACATACACCTCGCTGGTGATCCAACCCGCAACTTCCGAATCGTAAACCCAATATTGTTTACACTATAACACCATCTAAGAACATCTCCGTTGAGTTAATGATTTTTTACAAAAAAACTGTACCTATCTAAATCGGTCAAACTGTTTGGAAGATAAATGGGAACATTCGTTTGCGCAAACAAACAATTAACGTCTCACCTTGCGCACCTTCTGTTCCGTGGAGGGTAAAATTGAGATGGATCGATAATTGCTTGTGATTATACGCTCAGATTCAAACACAAGATCCGGAAGCATGTCAGACCCTGTCAAATACTAACGGAGATGATAGTCAAATCGTGCATAGCTAAACGAAAGTCTCATGGAAACGTAGATATGTAGGTATTTATATTTTATTTTATTGTTTTCTTTAATAATATACAGTTAAGTTATTATACGTTTTTAAATTAGTTGGCTTATACAAAATTCAGGGACCACGGGCAACAAAGGAGTTTTATCTACCAATAAAAAAGTAGTAAAAAATCCAGTAAAAAATCTGTATTTTTTTATAAGCAGTGAATGTAGTCAGATAAGAATAGGTACCATTACACAAAACTTCTAGTAAAATTACAATTAATAAACCGACCGAGCGCATAAATCAAGCCGTAATCAAAAAATAAATGAATCATGGTGTTCCTACTTCCTATGACGCTACGCTTTTTAATTAAATCTCGTTATACCTTAAGACAAATTCTACATGTGGTATTTACTGGAAGCAAATAACGAGTGTAGATAAATTACTACCACATCTTTGGTACCAAGTTATTCTTATCTATTGCAAACAAATACGACGTTTATACTCAATATATTATGCATCGGAAGTAATGCCATCAGGAGCCGTACGACGTGTTACTATCGTCTAAGGATTCTATAAGAATTAACGACAACATAACTTTGGTAGCTCCTCACTTACACCTAATTTTCCAGTACTGCAAGATTTGTACGTTGAAGTATTTTGAAAATGGTCAGGAGATGTCAAAGGAGAGAAAGGTATCGCGATGGGTCAGATGTTGAAGATCGACCAGGATAAACGCAGGATAAAACACTATAATAAACTAACAAAACAGTCAATTTTTAAGAAAGTTTTATGTTTCCACTCTATACATACAAGAAAGTCGAATTCATTGAAAACATAAAACTTTTATCTATTAATACAGGTACAACAATATTGACACGCCGCCAACTCGCGGTGGACACGCGGCGTGAAGTGGCGAGTCTATCGCTCTTAATTTCAGAGATATTTGAATTGAAAAACCTACTTTTTTCAACGACGAAGTTTGAAGTTTGAAGTTTGAAGGTGAATTCGAATTCATGAAATTCCCATTAACTGGTGACGCCATTTTTGATTACGAACAACTTTCTCCAAGGAACCATAGTCGAATTCGAACAAAAAAGTTTCAATTAGCCATACTAAACAATTCTGACACCACTTTTAGTATGGAAGTCCAACATTAATGTTACTAAATAGAGTTGGATAGTACCTAAATAATTATCATTGTTTCGACGAAAAATACAATTAGATTGTTCGACGGCATACAATGTAAAATTCATATTCAACCTAGACGTTTCCAGGTAAAAGTAGAGTTCAGTGAAGCAGTCGGTCGTACAGAAGTTCATTATCTATTTAGACTATAGCATAGTCTTTTCATGTCTGAAACTCAACTTCGTACGATGTCCACGAGAAACTTAATTTTCTGAACTTTTTAAGTACCAAAGATGTAAGAATATGAATCAGTTCAACCTTCTTCCAGAACTCACTATGTTCTGTTAAATATAGCTAGTTCATGAAGAGCCAGAAAGTACACAAGGATAATTAGGATGGCTACCAACATATCTTTATTAATAACGGTAACATCTCAAAAGGTACTCCATACAAAGAGTTCTTTGACTCTTTAGCATAGAAAGATATAACCGTTTTTCACAAGGCGATCGTCTGTGTAATTTATAGAACAAAGTTTAACTTTTTTTTTATGAACTATGAGTTAGCACTTACCTCACTCACACCTGATGTTAAGTGAAGATGCGATCAAAGGAGAACTGACCTGGACAACCCATTTTATTGGGGGGACTGGCTATCCTATTTCTGACAACGAGAACACACATTGCTGTTTGGCAGCAGACTTAGATAAGATGGTGGTAGCTACCCAGGCGGCCATTTAAAATGACCTACCACCAACCAAACCGATTACTAAATATGTACCCAGCTGGACAAACAACATAAGGATTCGTAATTATATTCGCCTTATATTCTTTACATTGAGCCACGGAGGCGGTTACTTACGACTTCACGATTCTTGAAAATATCTGAAGTTTTGCTAAGTATGAAGTTAACGCTTCGAACTTACTCTAGGAAGTGACGTTTACACTACAAACCACCACGTACTTCCGCTTGGGTCAAGTCGATCCTTAAAAAATGCACTCTAGAAAGCTTTTTATCTTCATTTGACAACGTAACTAATTTTTCACTCAGTAAAATGCAAATGCAAATTTAAGCATAGACAAAATTATTATCCATTTGTAACATCCCCATATACGTAGATCCGAGAAAGGAAAATAAAATATGATTTATAGCTTTACTGTTCGTACAATGTCAATGGTTTATGTACAACGGGTTAGTGCTTGTCCTCTTCATACCTGATGTTAAGTGATGAGGCCGAAGATGCATTATATTAAATGACTCTTTCGTCATATTCAGCTTTCGTCATAATTCGTGAGACATTTCTTAAGGAAAGAAGACTAAAAAAAATAAAATAATAATGATAAAATAAATGATCTGACGAAAGCGGAATCTGACGGACGTGTCCCAAATCCTCAAAATGTATCCCGCTGGGATTCGAACCCGCAACATCCGTATTGTAAATAGGCTCACGTGGCTGGAGGGAACCTTTTTACATTGAGTCAGGAGGCGGTTATATCGTACGTTGTTCAAAAATAATGGAACGCTGATTTCTTCTGCGAGCTATTTTTCATCCCGTGCGTGTACTACCTAGTTACTTAGGGAAAAAAAGAGCGGTAAGATATATAACATAGCAGTTCATCACTATTGACCAAGGTGTCATGGGGCATAGCACCCGAGTGGGTATCATCGTGGGGCATAGATAGTGACTGTCACTTTTCGTAGCATAACTTAGATTGATAAAATTAACTTCAAACTTCAAGCATTTATTTTAACGTAAGATACATTATATCCTTTGTCAATTTAAATCTATTGAAAATAAAAATAGGGCTTAAGTATTTTTCGGTCAGTCAGTGTGTCCAAGCTACCACCGCTTCGGAACGGGAAATCTTCTGTGCTGTGCTGTGCATTAGCGTTACATGATTGGGCAGAGACCACATGGTTATTTCGAAGGTGATAGGTACACATTGTTCTTTCATTCCATGCGCTATATAAAGGTGGGCCACCGCCAAGAAAAAGTGCCCGTGGTTCACCTAGGTATACTGAGGTGGATCATGGGCAATAAAAAGTGCCCGTGGTTCACTTAGGTGTATTGAGGTGGATCATGGGCAAGAAAAAGTGGCCATGGTTCACCTAGGTGTACTGAGGTGGATCATGGGCACGAAAATGTGCCCGTGGTTCACCTAGGTGTACTGAGGTGGACCATCGGCCACTTTTTCACCACTGGTCTGGTCCACCCAGGTAAACTAAGCAGGTCGACCACGACCGACGAGGGGGCTTCATAACGCACCCGCTGTCTTTTTTGCTGATAGATATTCTGATAACTCCTTGGAATCCTAAGACGACGACTGTTTTGGCTCTGCTTGACCCTAGGATTAGGCTAGAACTTAACATAATTGTAAACCTTCACTATTGTAAAATTGCGCGTTAGCTCGAAAGATTGAGTAAAGTCGAAAGTGTGCTCTGTGGATTTCATCCTGGACATCTAGGATAGTCGGCACAAAAATTTCTTATTCTTTTTATGCAGTTGTGTATTCCAGTTTAATGCCCCTAAGCTTGTCCCTTAAGTGTGAAAAGCATGAAACTTGGTAGGTCTCGTAGTCTTATCAAGTCGACTCGCCAACTAAGACGATAATACTGCGGCCACGCGATGTCACCAAGGCTGGGTTACTGCCCCGCCCGCCTTCACACATGCTCACAAGCAAAATATCGAAAAGCGAAGAAAAATTATTTTTCCTTTATTTTTCTTTACCACTGAGGCGCCCCTTGGGATGTCGCGCCTGGAGCGGCTGTTCCTATGATATGGCCGGTCCTGACGTTAGATCAAGCACAAGATCACAATCATGTTAGTGTAGAGCAAGAAGTAGAGCAAGTACAGTCAATCAACCAATAGGTGATACAAGCTCTTACCTTAACCAAATAAAATTTCTAGTTCCAAACTAAGCAAAGCTTCTACTATAGATACTAAATAACATACATAAATATTTACATAAACATCCATGACTCTGGAACAAATGTTCGTTTTCATCACACAAACAATTAACCCTAGCGGGATTCGAACCCGCAACCGTTGGTTTCGCAGGCAGTGTCACTACCCACTACGCTATTCTATCGCCAATTCAAATTAACAACGGGCCTTGAACTTAGAATTTTTGCAATAGTCATGAAGGCTCCCGCTTGTCTAGACTGTAGGCTATCGAAAGAAGCTGGTCAATTTGGGATACGATAAGTATTTGGCAGATGACCAGTACAAATTATAGCCACATATAGTTAGATTGGACTAAGCAATGTTGTAGAGAATAAAATATCACGATCCACGAGGAAATTCCCAAGAAAAGTAAACAAATATTTAGCTAATAAAATGAATATTGTTTTATTACTCTATTGGCTTCGGGAAAAGTATCATGGTGAATATGTTGACATGGACAATATTTTCTTTGGTTGCATTGAGAGATAAAATAATAGAAAGACTTGGAATGAAACAATTTTTGGAGATTATCTGGTTTTTGGATATATGAAGATGATAACGCCAGTATGTTCACTCCATCCAGCATATATGCAGCGAGGAAGCCTAAAGTGTACGATGTGGATTATATTCATTTTATAAGATATATGAAAAACTTTAAAACTATGTCATCTAGTGAATTTCTTCTTGCACACCACAGTAAAATATGCATTATAATCCCCAGGGTGGCGATTCGGGCAAATCTTTCCATGGAAACCGATACCAAACGCGTCATGGAAGAGGTTACACATCCAGCATTGGATTTACTAGGCTGTTGATGTCTGTGATAATATTATAATCTTTAATTTCAAATGTATTTTTGCTAATCAGTAAATACAAAGCGCTATTTGAATCATTTTACATACAGCAGCTTACATACAGGCCGCATGGGGGAAAAAATATAATAGCGGTCCTACAAATATTGTTTCCAGTTTGTATAATGTTTGCGTCAGCCAGATTTATGCAATGTAGAATTTACCTACGAGTGAATGAATCCACGATCTATATGAAATATTTTGTAGCCAATTTGAAGCGAATACGATTGAAATATCACAAATGGAAACTAAAAAAATTCGCTCATAAATTTAACAATACTGAATGAGATATTTATTTTGCGCTCATAAATATTTAACATGAATATTGGATGTGATTGCTATCGGTGTGTATAATGTGTATGGACAATCCAATACTCTGTGTAGATAAATCGGGCAAAGACTCTGTATTTCGTAGTTGTACGTCAAAATTACGCGTTGGTATCGCACTCAATTTGAATGTCTAATTTTACTGTATGTCAAACACACAAAGTTTCTCTAATCGTAGTTCGTGATTCATCTGTACTTACATCTCATTTCATGTCAAATTACTTCATCGTTCTCATTGGCCAGGGTATCAGCGAAGTCCTAGCATTACTATAGTATTACAAAATACTATTTATACATTAGCTCGGCCTTAACGATGTGATTTGACACAGAGTATCACATCAAAACCATTTTGATTCCCATCACAATTCGAATGTCTTCATCCCTAGTCTTATAGATGCTTAGGTGTGCATTTGTTTGGCGAATAAACACTGGGGTCTCCTCCGTCTGTCAATACAGTATACTCGTACCTCAAGTAATTTGTCTGTATGTCCTAATATTTAGATTTAAATTAATCCGACACATTACTTATTAAAAATGACAATTCACATACTTAATCTAACACTGACTACAATTTAGTAAGCGTAATATCCATTCAGGCTTCATATTCCGGCTATCCGGCAAGTCTTAATAACATGTACATAATTTAAACTCATTATCTAATTTTTTTATCTAGAATAAATATTAATGTTTAGTACAATTTTAATTTATATGACTAGACTTTCAATTCGTTATTGATTGAATTCAGACAAGTTTCGATTGACTTCGTTTGCTTAGTCAAGGCTTAGTCTAACTTCTTTTGTAGTGCCTACTTTAAAATGAATTTTCTAGTAGTTTGGGAAAACAAATTATTTGTGCGACTCTAAATTTATACTACAGTAGTATAAATACCACTTGATTCCACTTATATATTTCATTGTTTAAATATGTTATTTCAACATGTAAATTAATAAATAGATTTACAAATAGATAATATTATCTGTGGATGCATTTATACTAAAACAATTTTGTGAAAATTTAGTCATTGTTACCCTAATGATAATAGCGAATAAGAGCTAGGATTGTCGCCTTCTGTCAATACAACAAACAGCTCTCTTCAAATTCTCAGCGAAACCACTTCTATGATTTTGCACTTCCTCTTTACAAGATTTAACTGCTTCTGTTGAATTCAAACTCCCTTTCTCAGTCTTTATACCCTCCTGACCTGTATCGCCAATTTCCTCGTCGGATCACGTATCCGAGCCGGGGTATTTCACTATCAAATCCAATTCTTCCTCATTAAGTTTTACGCTCCGAACTTCAGTCTGACTTTCGACCTTTTTCGATCTATCTATTTTGTTCTCTATGTTAACCAAAACATCCGCTATGCACCGATGATCATCAGGAGATTTCAACTCAGCATCATCACCAAAGGCGGTTTGCTGACTTTCTTCAATACCATTATTATTTTGCTTGTCTTTCTCCGTTTCAGCTTTACTGTCTTCATCTTCACTGTTTTCTTTCCCTTCTAAAATTATTTTAGGTGTTGCTTCTTCTATGACACTATCAGTTGGGGCTTCGTTGATACAGGAATGTGTTAGTGTAAATGGAAGTTTGACCGATACCTCACCACCCATTGTGCTGAGCGTCAGTTTCACTTTGACGTAGTAAGATACGTAGATAGCAAAGACATTTCGGTCTTCAGGAGTATTGGAGCTGCAGACAACTGTGGAAGCTAAGCTGGCGCCGGTTTTGGAGTATGAATCTTCAAGTGCTATCCAATTTTTAGTTACTCCTGAGAACAATTTTACTTCGTTTATATTATGAACCCAATATTATTACAACTTTCTTTTATGTTGTAGGTACCTACAACTAAAAAGTAATACCACGATTTATACAAATTTTACATACCTCTGTGAGGCGTCAATGTGTAATTGTCCGTGAGTGTTTGTCCAGGAGCCACAGGGGTGCCGTTTCCTCTTACTAATGCCACCACATTCTTGAACTTGCCGTTGGAGAACATGCAGACATCCACGTGTTGAACCACCAACGTCTAAGTGACAAAAATATCATAATTACTAAGACATATTCAGAGACATTTCTAAACTGTCAATAATGAGATGTATGTATTTATTTTCCCCCGATAAAAAACGACGGTGTTATTTATTTGACGGCGTTGTGTGTATCCAGTCTTACTCCGGATGATGTAAAGTTATTTTAAAACGGAAATTTATTGAGAACACATTTATAAAATATCAGACTATTTATATGATATTGATCGTTCGCATGCCAGGCTATTTCACAATTAATAATGAAATATTGTAATATTAAAACAAGCTTTAAAAGGACTTCGAGTTTATTTGTTGTTCTTCTCAGGGGAAAATTACCTTTTGAACAACCAATAGTTTAAATAATGTAAAAACTGACTATTTTAAGTGTACCCTGTGTACCTACAAAATAAAGATTTTTTGACTTTGATTTTCTCAATAATGCCCAAATAGTCCAATTGTGGTCCAAATATTTAAAACTAAACTAGACGCAAAGTTCTTAATCATGCTTGATGATTTAAGTGTGTTCAGTTGCGCACCGGCCAGTTAGTGAGCCTGTACCGTTAGATACGGATCGTATCATTTTCTTTTTATTAAAATAAAGTGTTGAAATCGAAAGTAAAGGTCTTTATTTTGTGCCTGAACAACGAAACGATCAAGTGGTCCTTCGAGCCGGATATGAACCAGCGACCTATGGATCGAAACGTTCAAGTGATTTCGAAGATATTAAGTCAGGGGTTTCAATATTTTAATTAATGTATCAACGGTTTTCCTTGCCAAGAATATTTCTAACTGTTCACCGACGTCTTTCCAGGAATTGAGACAAATTCCTTTGCTGTTTTGCTCAATGGGGTTTCTAATTTGCCTGTACAACCTATAATAATTTTACTGTAAATGTAGGTAGGTAAGTAGAAATTTACTTCATTTAATGTTATCTCTTCGGATAATCGGATTGATTCCGAGAAGAAATTGCTTTTGGAGTAGACATTTACTCCCGAAGCTCTCATGTCTAAATAGATGTAAAATCGATAAAGGACTATTATTGGAGCAGGAAAATTGAATGCCAGAGGCTACGCCCGCTATCTTATCAGCCGTCTGTAAGATTAGAGACAAGTGTATACGAAAATGAACAGCTGACATGATTATAGACTACAGTTATGTTCCTAGGGGATTACTTATTAATAATAACATCGATTTAGGCTGACATAGTGACCAAATAGCCGAAGGCCCTGTTATATTAATAGTTGCCGCAGGTATTAAAAGCTTCTACAATGTACAGGTCGGTGTGACCACACATCATACATATTATATTATTAATATTAAAAATATCAGTGATGGGGAAATGAAAATTTATTTTCCATATACGGACTTAAATGAGAAAAGGAATGTTAATAAAATTTATTTATATTAACGGATTCTTTCACCTCACAACTATAATATAATATATACACGTGTCGGTATATTTCCTTTGTAACTTAAATCCGAAAAAAGATGCACTTATTTCGTTTATGAAAACTAGATGAATTACTTTTTAGTAGCAACTATTTTCCTACTCTTGTTTTTCATATAGTATTGGATTATGCAGCGAAAAGCATTTCAGGACTTTTGCCTTTGCAAAGGCTATCCATAATTGTGATATTGCTGAAATATGAAAATTAAAGTGGATTGATTTTCGCAGAAATATATCTTTAATACAAATAATGTTTGTCGCAGTCAATCTTGTCATGTACCATTAGTCCGGTGAGCGAACGATTTTTACTTCCAATAACCTTAATTTTATCAACGTTCCTAATTTTTGCACATGGATTAGAGTATCTAAAACATAAACACAATAAAATATAGATTCAAGATGTTATTAACATATCAGTATTTATCTTACTTTAGGTGTAGTGTAGGTATTGAATTATTAAACCCACAATATCAAATTACGCCTGTAACTATTTTCTATAAAATAAACCAATAACTTCTTTACATTTTTGCAAATAGCACGACTAAACTATTTTTTAGAAAGATCTTAGTATCTACGCGTAATTAAGTTCTCATCTCATCACTCTAATCTCCTGTTCTTAATGTAATAATTAAAAATCTAATGACACCATTGAACGCTCGGTCGCTCCTGACAATCTTCGTCAAAGTCTACAAACCGCTTGTAATTATATAAATTTCAAATATCGAATGTTACACGAACAAATCACCAAAAGCAAAAGACGTGTCCGTCCTTAAATGACCTACATTATATCTATACGTTATTTGACCTTTGCCTGATATTCCATCAAGAGAATAACGAGAATAGACTAAATCTTTTTTCCAGAACTACCAATTTGTCACAGTAATAGAATCTCAATAGTATTCCAATAGAACGAATTGTTTGCGTTGTTATTTAACAGATTTCACTCACAGATTGTAGCATCATTGGTGGTACAATATGCGACCACTCCAACTCGACTGCCTTGGCCTTGGCCTTGGACACTACCATTTTGCTGGGGAGAGTGGGACATTTTTTCTTTCCTATTTTACATACATAACGTCACGATCTATATTCCAAATGTGGTGGTCAGAGATATCCCAAACATTAGCGTTCGAGTGTTCCAAACATTAAAAGTTTAATGCATGAAACAACATCCACTGTTCAGCTTTCGAAATATTTGTAATAATAGTCACGAAGGACTGTCTCCTTTTCGCAGAGAGGTTTTGCTCCAGCAGTGACTATTGATTTTGTTAAAGCAGGTGACTATCATTTAAGAGGCAATGTATGCCTATAGGTTCTTTGCCTACAGGTTCCAACAGAACTATAACAAAACAGATAATATGTATCCGACAGATAAATTTAGACTACAAGTATTTAGATGACAAACAAGAACGGACGCGCATGAACCGCTCAGTGATATTCAACCTATTTACTGTTTTTTCTTTGTTTTATCGAATCTCAAGTTGTAACATTAAAAGGTACTTAGAAAGAGCATCCTTCGATTTTGATCGTTTTTTAATGTTATGAATTTGAAGATTAAATTTTTCGATGTGTTCCTCGGACTAACCTTAATCCGTCTGACGGTTTTCGAAGAATGATTGGCCACAACAACGCTCACGCTGATAGATTCGCCGTGGGAGTATGTAGCCTTGTCCAGCCATGCTTCCAGCTCCACCCTGATGGTCAAACACATTCTATTTAATTTCATCAATCAGCTTGAACCACAAGCCACTGCTAAACACAGAGTACCACTGTTTACCTTAGTTAATAGCTACGGTGGGAGGAATGAGGAGGCGGCATTGCGGGGTATAGTATCGAAATAACAGGAATATATATATTTTTTGTTAATATGCCATCCGTGCTGTTGATATAGTGTGTCTAGTGAAATTTAAGCTCGGTAATTCATAAAAATAATTTGTCACTTTAATTTATTAAAAAAAACCTACATAATCATGGAGTGTTCTAGTCTGTTTCGGTTCTTTTGTATTAAATTTTATTCTTATTTAAATTCGTGTACCTATTTAGGTACAATTTAGCTTCTTTTTTAATGTGCATAAGTATCCTGTATCTGACGTTCAATACATTACTTCGATTTCAAAAAAAGCCTTGCCAGAGACAGTGAGAAAAACGTTGACGTCACAGATATTTATTTATATATTTTTATTTTATTCTAACTAAAGGAAAACTTTTGATTCTATTATACCTGTTCTATTATGGATTAAATTAATACCCTGTAGGTTCATTACGTAAAGGTTCCGTTTGGTAGTGGAACCCCAAGGTTGCATAATTTACATATGAACAGTGACGTATGAATGAATATTCAAAATCACATTTCGCCCAACGAAAACGTGTAAAAATGACCGCTCGGGAATTTGTATTAATTTACATGAAATATCAGTTAACCATTTTCTGTAATACGAGTACGCATAATAATTGTGCCTTTTCCTCGAAAAATGCATTTAGCAGAAACTTAAGCATACGAGGTATTATTGAATACTTTTGAATTTTGGCCGATGTTATCTTGAATTTTGGAATTAATACACTCCAGAAAGTAAGTATTGTATGAAATTCTACACACCATGTTAGTTGAACATCCATGTCTGTGACTGTCACAATTTTTAACTGAATAAAGAGGTGAGCACCTTAAGCTTGTATGAGAATGTAAAAACTAAATGTTGTAAAAATATATGTTAATTGGTAAAGGTAATTTGTTTGTTACATTTTTAAGAAAAGCTCTATACATGCATCGACCGTAATGTACTATTACATTTGTGATTACATGTCGCTATTATTTATTACTACACTAAATTCTTATGGGCATCGTGGAGAAATTCTCTAATCACGAATTTCAGAGTCGTACTCCGACAATGGTGTCGATTCGGATGTACACCAACTAAACTAAACTAAAACCAGTTTTGGAGTGGTGCCGTCGCATCTTACTGTTCCAGGGAGAACAGTACTACTTTAAAACCGGTTTTAGTTTAGTTTAGTTGGTGTACATCGGAATCGACACCATTGTAGCTGATACAAAAGACGTAAGTTTGAGCGGGACCACAACAGAAATCTTGAATACAGCAGAGCCGATTTTCGCTGATTTGTAAGGTTCCAAGCCCGAAGGGTGCCAACGAGATCCTGTTACTAAGCCTGCGCTGTCTTTTCACCTGCGTATCACAGTAATCCGTCCGGTGTTCTACGACGACGACCGACGGTCTCGAAGTGATACAATTTCCAAGCCATCAAGAGTTTTGTCACTGACTTCTTCCCCATTTGGCATTAGTGCCATGTATGAGCCCTTGCTCGATTCATACAGCTTGATAGATGATGCTGATATGATGATGCAGGAACAAAGATCTCATCTGCACTTAACATCAGGTGTGATTGAGGTCAAGTACGAACCCGTCGTGCATAAAAAAAAAGAACTACTTGATAATAATGACTTGATTTATTCACAAAAATGCTAACAGTATTAGCGCTTACTGTATGATGGGCGAACGTGAACCATGTATGTTCGAATGAAAAGCGTAGTACTATGGAATTGCTGAGATGAGAAAATGCACGAACGAGGTGATCGTACATGCAGTTTTGCATTACATTGGCTACACCGTTATTTTACGAGCCCCCGCTGAGAAACTTCTTTTCTTACTTAGGATACCCTTTCTTTCTTTAATTCGTCTGGGGTTCGAGGTCACGTATGGCTGTCTACCTATAGTAGGCGCCGTGTCGAAACTGTCGAGTACCACATTTGATCGTAGCGTAGGAATATAGGAGTTACATCAGGGGGAACATATACAGCGTCGGCCTTAAAATTGCCACAGAATAGAGGGGTTGCGCTGAAAACCAGCGCTGTCAATTGCCATACGACATATTGGCATGCTGACGCCCAATCCCTTTGCCACAAATACATTTAATTATGCAAAATGTTATACCTACGAAATTTTCCGTATTTCTTGGCAATAAATACTTCGATACCTGTTACTGTGGCATCTCACCCTGAGACGTCGAAACCCAAACGAACTCACCAGTTAGACATAGTAGTTCTAGCTATGTCATAAAAGCGGTCTGAATTACTGCAATAGTAAAATAACAAACAATATAAATTGGCAAACGATACTAGGTATTTGAAGAGACCGTTACTGTACTCACCTGCCGTCGGAGAGTAGGAATGGCTTTTCAACGGACGCTCGCGGTGCAGGCGGCATTTCCATATTATCTAAAAAGAGAATTATAAAAGTAAGCTCTGTTCATTCCTTTGTATCTAGGTATATATTCGACGATCTGTTTGGTGTAATGGTTAGAAACTCTGCTGCTATACCAAAAGGTCGCGAGTTCGAATCCTGCTAGGGGCATATGTTTGTATGATGAATACGGACATGTGTACCCGGGTTGTGGATGTTTTTCATTTATATATGTATTTATTTCCAAAAAAAATGTATTTGTGTATTGTATCAACCATCTGGTATCCACAACACAAGCCTATAGTTGCTTACTGTGGAACTAGATGGCGCTGTGTGTAGGTATAAAGATATTTATTATTTATTATTAAAGATATTATTGTTGTGATACGGTTGTCAGAGATAAGATAGCCAGTCCCCTAAATAGGATGGGGTTTCTGGGTCACGCTTCCACCTTGGGCCTCATCATCATTCTAAACTCTTATTTCACTGACAGAGGAATTAATGTATACCTCCACATCCCCGTTGATTGGAATACGTATATATACGTATACGTCTTAAATATTTCGCACAAGTCTCTTCCTTTAAATGTATTCGTATTAAGAAATCAAATGACGTTGTACGAAAAGCGTAGGGTGAAAATAAACACAAAACACCACGTACACACAAGTATAGCAGGTACCCTAACCTCCCTACCAACGGTAACCTAATCAGCAGTGTAGGTATTTAATAGAATCAACTTACCCATTTCTTCTCTCTTCGGGCGGCAGTTCTCGTCGGCTTCCAATTTCGCCTTGCTTTTGAGCCTGCAATAAAAAGATTTGTTCATTTTGTGCTGCGACCTTTACAATTTAGTTTAATTATAAAGGATTTGTTCACTCCGATTTCACAATTTGTTAACGATTTAAACCACATCTTTGAGGCTTTTAGGAACGTGGAAAGGTGGTTTTGTCTGATTTTTGTCATCCATCATAATTCATTTTGATTGTTTTTCCTTTTTTTCGTAATAGTTTAAGGAGATTTGTTATATTATTGCTATAAAGAAGTTTGTATATAATAATAATATATAAGCAGTCTGAGGGACTGATCTGATCTAATCTAACTAATATTATAAATGCGAAGGTTTGGATTTTATTTGTGGCTCAACCACGGCGAAACGGATAGTTTTAAATTTAGTACATAGGTAGAACATATCCTGGATTAAGAAATAGGATAGTTATAAATTCTAATAGAAATAGGGAAATTGCAATGACAAATAATTATGCGACCAGTCCATATGAGGTGAAGTCTGTTGTCTAAATGTTAAAACACAATACAGAGCTGAATGTATTCGTCCAAAGTCAAATGCAAGCGTGTAACCCACAACGCTTGGCAAACGGAAAACCACATTTGGAAGGTAATTGAGCAGGTAAGTTATATACATAGATATCATTAAACTGGACTCCGGAGAAGTTACGGAATAGTGTATAGATTCCTTTGAAATGATTAATTAACCAACCAGGGGATTCGAGTTTAGAATAATTTTAATTAAGAGTAGGTACATAACGATCTGTCGGTGATGGAATATGTTTATCGGGAAGTTGAACAATATTTTTGTATGGTGTAGTGGTTAGCAACTCTGACAACTATACCAAAAGGTTGCGGGTTCGAATCCCGCTAGGGGCATACGTTTGTGTGATGAATACGGACATGTGTACCCGAGTTATGGATGTTTTCATTTATAATAAGTATTTATTTACAAAAAAATGTATTTATGTAGTATATCAACCATCTGGTATCCACAACACAAGCCTATAGTTGCTTACTGTGGAACTAGATGGCGCTGTGTGTATGTCTAAGGATATTATTATTATTTTATAAGCAGTCGATAGTAATCTGTTTTCATGCGAACTGTAATCCACCACATGTTAAAAATTATGTGATATTTTCAGTTTATAATAAAAGTTAAAATTAGTAGGGTTTGTCTTGCGTGAACGAAATAGGTTGAAAATAAGTTAAGCCTTATTGCACTATCCTATTTGTAGGAAATCTAATTTGGAACACTCTAATTTGGAAATCGAAAGCCAGGAAAGCGCTTTTTACACCATCCTAAATGCAGAGACTTCGTCATACATTGCTGGTCGAAGTAAGAACATTTGAAATAACAGAACAAGCCTCTCGGTAATGTATGCCGAATTAGTCTCTGCATTTAGGATGGAAGTAATGAGGTCGGGACCTTCCAATTGCACTAAATCGGAATCTAACTGTCCAACTGCGATTACACGTTCCTATCACCTAATTAGATTCCCTACGAGTACAAATAGGTTAGTGTAATAAGCGCTTTATTGCGGGTATTATTTCGATAGTTTTATATTTCCATACAACAATTTAAAAATGCCGAAAAAATTATATTAGAATTAAAAATTTAACACATCACTGCATTCCCACATACTATATTTTTATTACTAAAATACAGAAAATATCGCATTAATTTAATATTAGGTCCTTACCTATGAAATTGGCGTTTTGTATGAAGAATTTCATTAAGACTGTTTTCTCCGTACAAACATTTTTCATTTTTTTTTGGGAACGGCAAATCCAAATTTAGCTAAACTTTGTGTGTAGGTATTATCGGATAACATTAAGTAACGAATAGGCAGCGTTAATTTTTAAAAGTAACCGCTTTATTAAAGTTTCAGCGAATCTAAGAAATGATTATGGGAAGCACATGAAAAGAGTTCTGTTAAAATTTTTTTATTATGTAATATTGAAATATTATTCCATTTTCCAAATAAAATACAAATTTGGATATAGCTTTGAACATCACAAGAATTGATACATATGATTAACGAAGAAAAAGACTCCAATTTCATAGGTAAAGATACAATACATGTGGTTTCAATATTTAAGCCTAGGGTGAAGGCAAATGCATATTCCAGTACCTGAATAGGTACTGGAACCTCGTGCTTCATCTTCAGTTATACCATCACTTTCCCCGTGATCAAACGCATTTTAGTTCTTCATATAAAATATTTCGCATTGCTTTCGTTACGTCTCCAACTTTGTACACACATGACATAGCCTATCTAAAAATAAAGATTAAAAACAAAAGCGGTCACGTTCGATATTGACCTGTTTATAAGTTTGCATTGGAGTGTGAGGAAAGGATTGACCCAAATACATCCACGGGCCCGGTGTGGTCTAAGGTATAGCATTACGCGTTGCATGGTTGTTTGTTATACTTTAATTATTATCTCGTAAAGAGGTTTACGCTTCACCTCAATCAAGCATGCAGTCAAAGTCAAAAATGCTTTATTTTGTAGGTACACAGAGTGCACTTAAAATAGACAATTTTACATTTTTTAAGCTACTGCTTGTTCAAAATGCAATTTTCCCCTGAGAAGAACAAGCAAGAAACTCGAAGGGTTGCTCTTTTAAAATCAGGCTCTGATTTTACATAAAGGTTTTTATATTTCATTATTAATTGTGAAATAGACTGGCATGCGAACGATCTGATTATGTCCAGGGATGATTATCATCTAAATAGTCTGATATTTTATAATATGCTTTGTTAATAATTGAGAGGAAGATTTTGTATATCAACTGGAACCTTATTGAAAAAGCGTATACATAACCCTTTGAATGAATTAATGCTTTGCGGAGGCGACTTATGTGACCTGCAAGTTTATCTTTATTTCTTGTATTGACATCATGTTTATCACTATTTTTCCTAAATGATGCTATATTTCTTTTGCCATACATTAGATTAAGGCTGGAATACACGTCAGGTTTTTCCATCCGATAGTCTGATCCGATCAACGGAAGGCGTTGGCGCTATTATTTTGATTGAACACAATACACGTAATCGATGAAGATACCGATGAAGTTACATAATCTAAAGGCCGACTATCTGATTGTATTTACTCGATTCACGACCGATTGTTACAGCAGAATTTTTCTGAACTCAGTCGTTTTCGAGCTAATATCCCGAGGGTTTGCATGCCAAGCAGAAAGAAAAAATGGACCACGAATACTATTGAGTACTTATTGCATTTACTTATTACAAAAAAAAAAAAATATTTGCTCGTATTGACACGAAAGAAGAAAAAACCGGTAATGATACGCTTCCACCTTCGACCTCATCTTCACTTAACATCAGGTGTGATTGAGGTCATGTACCAACCCGTGGTGCATAAAAAAAAAAATGATATCGTAAACATCTCGGCGCTGTTTGTTCTTCTCAAGTAAAATTGCTTTTTAATAAGCAGTAGTTTAAAAAATTATAAAATAGAATAATAGTAATTGAGAATAGAATAGGGAAAATGCGGGGACACCTTATACGACACGATGATTTCATCAAAACCATAATAGAAGGAAGAATAGAGGGGAAAAGAAAAAGAGGAAGACCGAGAATAAGCTACATGCAGCAGATAAAAGAGAAGTTGAACGTCGTCAGGAGGTCAAGAGGAAGGCGGAGAGCAGAGAGATATGGAAAAATCTCCACCGACAAGAGCATTGCTCTTAAATCAGATGATGATAATGAGTTAAAAAAATGTAAAAACTGACTATTTTAAGTATACCTGTGAAGGCTTTCCGCCCGCGGCATCGCCTGTGTGGAATAACTTTATTGCGGAAATTTGTTTATCCCGCGGGAACTACTCACTTTATCGTGATAAAAAATATCCTGTATTTAATTGAGGATATTTTTACCTAATTTCACCGAATTCCGTTTATCAGTTTCGCTGTGATTGAGCAATAAACAAAGAAACATCCAATCTTCCATTTATAATATTAGTTAGATTTAATAATTGGAGTCTTTATTAAATTCGTCAATGGAGTCGATTCGGATGTTCACCAACTAACCTAAACTAAACTAAAACCAGTTTTAAAGCAGTACTGTCTCTTTCTCTCTGGAACAGTACGATGCGACGGCACCACTCCAAAACTGGTTTTAGTTTAGTTGGTAATTGGTATACATCCGAATCGACACCACTGACAGACATTTCGCTCGAATAGGCAATAGCAGGAAGAAAGAGAAACAATCTCTTGTACCTTGCACCCACATGACATTCACTACATTACTCATCGAAGGTTGATAATCTGAATTATGTATGGGTTGGTGCGTTCGGGACCCACAGGTATCCGTATCTGGATAGGATGACCATGGATCGTATACGACACAATCGAAAGCCGTGAACTTTACGAGCAAAAATACGTGAAATGTCGATATAAGGCACGTGATGAGAATCTCTAAACATTTTAAAATGAAGCTAGAAAAGATTTTACTATGCCTCGAGCTCAATTTTTTATTCCATAATGCGTTCTAATCTCTACTTAGGTACTGTCTCTAGGACATATATATTTATCTAGCCTAGACCATTTAGGCCAAAGGCGTGAGAGAAAAGTAATTTTGGTTATTGGAATAGATTAAGGTATAATGTATGCCAAACCTAAATGTACTCGATAGGGTGTGATCCATAATTCATCATGCAGGCTCAGTGCAGATTGGTGGATTGGTCAGATTAATGACTACCTGGGTTAACGACTGCTTTCAATTGAAAACTACCGGGACCTATTGTTGAACCTGCCCTTCAAATCACGGAAGCACTCGTATGATCACCCAACCAAGAATTGACGGCGCCACACATTGCTTAACTTCGCTAATCGAAAACAAATGTGAGTGCACCACGAGTGCTTATTTCTGCCGTAGGAGTCCGAGGAACTTAACCATGTGTTTGTTGGGTCCCGACCCTGACACAGCCCCTTACAACGCGGCGTATTGTCAATACCTATCTCACTATTTGCTAGAACTTGCTCCTCTACATGAGCGATCGAAAAAAAATTGTCCGAAGTTAAAAACTGGACAGGTACTGCGCTTTGGTTCAGACTTTTCTGAAACTGATTACAATGAGAACTAGCTGATAGCTGTCAGATTTTAGAAGATTTAGAAGTTAGATTCTTAGGCCCGTATTAATAAATCGTTCTTGAGATTGAGATCGCGTCTCGGTCTCAAGACCATTTTTTCTGATGCTGTTTTAATATGCACCAGATTCTCAAGCGTCAACTTGAGGCCATGTCAATCTTGAGAACGGTTTATTAATACGGGCCTTAGACACATTCCGAGTCGAATTCAGCTTGAAGGGTGAATTTTTTTGTGATGGCGTGGATAACTCTTCGTCATCAACTAAGTGCCTGACATACCTCATTACATTATGATGAGTCAGCACACTAAGCGGATGGTGTGGAGAGTTCTGGGGAAGTACAGCCGGCAGCGCTGGTCGCCCAGGGCCTTGCAGCACTCGAATTCCCATGCGAACTGTGTTTCTTCTTGACACTTTTTCGTCTGCTCGTTCGGCTAATGGAAAATGAAATACATATTAACGTATCAGTGAATTCAGATAGAAATATCATATGATTTGGGCTTAGTAACAAAATAAGTATAGGGTCTTGCGCAGCGTTTTTTAGATATTTTTAATACCTACTTGCAACAAAGAAAGTGATCACTTGGCGACACTTCATAATGCGGACAGCCATAGCACCAGAACTCTCTTCAATCTTCTACTGAGATTGCGTGCTTCCGATCACATCGCGACTTTCCATCGGGAGAGATTGTAGTCAAAAGCCTATCCAGGCAATCATATAACTTCATATACGTTACGTTAAAGCATAAAGATATCTCACATTTATGATTTTTCCATAGGTGTATTCCGTAATCGCGGGTGTCTACCCATGGACATTTCGATGGAGTGTTTCCATCAATGCTATTAAGATTTCTTACCAAGAAAAGCTCGAACGTCATACGAAGTTCCTATGGGTGCTCCGTGGTACTGCTTGGCTGGCACCAGTTGGACACTAGGCGGCGCTAGTGGAGTCAGTTCCAAGTGGAAGGGGTACGCGCTTGATCCCAGCCGTTTTATCAAGGCATCCTATAAATAAAAGTTATGCATGAGCTCTTTGACATCATAGTTGTTTGTCCACTTAGTCGAGGGCCGTCTGTCTATCTGCACCCCCCTATGTTCAGAAGTGAACTATATCGAAGAGGTTGATGTGATTCATACCGCAGAACTTGCTTGACGTGACGCTGCTGCCATTGGCCCAAAATGTTAAAATACCGCCTCCGTTGCCTTAGTTACCTTATACGACAGCCATGGGAGGAAATGGGCTGGCTATTTTACTGTGATGAAAATCACACGATAAATTTAGATGATTAGGATTACTGATTAGTTAATATTTACTAAGTAAATGGAAAACCCGTGTTGGGAACCACACAGGTTTTCCATTTACTTTACAAGAGTATGGTTTACTCTTCTCGTGGATGTCGTAATAGGCGAGTAAGGAATTACGAGCTTGACAGCAAAACCCAATGAGGCAGCAGCGTCATTGGTCCTAATAAATTTGTTATCGCCAACACACCTGCCCAGAGCGTAGCGGTTAGGGCAAATCCACCCATGGATAGCGATGTAAGTCGCGCCGTGTGGGAGGGTTTTATATTCAACAGTGGACTTCTATACGCTGTTAATGTAACTCTCGCTTGACATTGCTTCCGCTAGCAAAATCTATGTATGCATACATAAAGTCACACCATAGGGGTGGGCAGAGACCACAAGCTTCCACTTACTATGATCTTGACGTACCTCTTTCGCTTCATTTACTGTCATAAAGTTGTTCATACACGTTTGTTATTTTAGAATATTCTTGACTAAGTCTTTCTTTAAGATGCCGCTGATTTGACCGTGGTTTACGTTTGCCGTGGTTTTCCTCTACCATACTCCCAATAACTAAAACTAAATAAGTTCGTACATCTCTTTCGTTAGTGTTCTTTCGTACAATCTTTACACATACCCAAACTATATTGGTCACGTATATAGTCCGCTTATCTATATTGCTCGGTCGGCAAATATCAATCGTCAGAAAAGGATATCATACAGGCTCACAGAGAATATACGTGTGCTGGAATGAAATCCCGGGATTCACTACCTAAACGGATTGTTAGTTTTAACACGAGAGAGGAACTGCAATGTTTCTGCAACAATTATTGTATGTTTAGGATATTTTGCTATTATAGGAGGATCCTATTCCTTTTCTGACGAGTACAATTTATTTAGTGAACCGAGTATACGTTTGAAGCCCGCAGACGGTCGCACCTTCAAATCAAGTATCAGCAAAATATTTATTTAATTATTATTTATTACAGAGAAAGAGAAAAGTGAGGCCAGGGTGTGGTTTGGAGTAGAGTTAACTGACACGTACTGTCTGGGTTACTAGCTAATTGAGATGTTTTTCATATTTTGCAAATATTTAAATCTTCATTAAACCCCTATGCCAGTGCTACTAGCAGTAAGTATACCGTTTTAATTTAATATGGAACTGTAGGGACCACGCAGTCTCAGGTTGCCGTTTTTAACTGAATTTATGCTACGAATATCCCCGTTTCATTCGTTTGCATTTCCTGTTTTCGTTCGCGCTTTCCTGAATTACGTTCATTTTCTTTACACAGCTTTCCCCTACAGTCTTCCTGTTGATAAGTATACAATTCTGTTACGTCGGCAACGGTAGCTATTTGCAAATGTATTTGTCACATTTAACGCCTCGATCCCGCTTGGAAGCGCGGCGCCGCGGTTGTTTTTTTGTTATTAGTGTTATATTTTGCAGTACATATTATAAAGAAACGCTACGTCACGTGGACGGGCCGTATCAATAGCTTGTTCAGGGTGTAGGTTGCAATTCTTCAATGCTCGGTTATTGGATACGTCTGCACGTAATTAGGTGATCCCTACCGATCGGACATCGGGGGTATACGGTTCTGTATATTTCCTATTTCCTTTTGGGTAAATTGTGTTTTATCTACTAGTATATCTTTGCATGTGCTTTATACGTGTACCTAATAGTGTGTTATACATTGTTATAAGTATACCAAAAACATATGGACTTAATGTTTGAAATAAAAATGAATTTGTGAATGTACTCATTTTGTGTAAGTAAAATTCTAGTATGCCTTGTTCGGCACGAGGGACCACTTCTAAGATGGGCTTAGCTGAATATTCAAACTGCAGACCATGCAACATAGACAGCGAATCGATAAAGAACCTTCTGCATGACGGCAGTGCCATGGCCGTAAGTCGTATGGGTCTTCGGTTTAAGAGATATTTCTGCTGCTATTTCCACTACCTAGTGCTGTAGTAATACTGTAGTGCTATAGTAGTAATACTGCAGAGAGTAAGAGGGAGCGAAAACAGGGGAAGCGCACAACAGAATGGATCGAAGTGACTTTGGAAACATGCTCCTGGGCACGAACTCAACCGTCTCTATCCGTGGTCGGCGGTAAAAGACTTCACACCAATAAATCTATGGCAATGCACGTTTGAAAGGTGAACCGCAAATGTGTATTCAAGCTTGAAATTTAAAAATAATAAAGGTCGTGACTTTTTGTTAGATATAAGAAGTTTTTTTTGGAAAGCACGCTTTCTTCGCCTCGTTTCCTTTATCTGTAAGTATTGTAAGCACAAAGGAAGTCATAGTTCAGTAAATCCAACCTTTAAAAGTTGGTTATTTATTCCGAGTTACTTCATGTTTGATAAATACTTTGAATATTGTTACAGAGAAAAAATAGTCAGCAGCATGGAGCAAAACAAGATTTTAATATGCCCGCCCTGAAAATATGTTTTTTTCTATCACGGTCAGTAGGTATTCCTTTTTTTACATTTATTTTCAGTCATAGAGAGTTTCAGGTGGGTTTGTCGATTAAAAATCATGGCTGCACTGACTGATGAGTAACAACATTTCAATTCAATATATTTATAAAGATTAAAAAGAACAAAATCTGATCCTGTGGGTTTCTTGCGCTGCTTATTTTCCCACTGTTGAGTTCCCTTTCGGAAACGATATAGTGCTGACTAACAGAGAAATGCTTAAGCCCTATTATTATTCCAATCGATTTATATTGACAATTAACTAATAATGTCATGTATTTTAACGTTGGAATAAACGAAACCGCCTCCGTGGCTCAATGCCAGCCAGCGGGGTACATGTTTAAGTACTCGGTTTGGTTGGTGGTAGGGCATTTTAAAATGTCCGCCTGGCTAGCTACCACCATCTTATCTAAATCTGCCGCCAAGCAGCAATGTTAATAGTATTGTTGTGTTCCGGTTGTCAGAGATAAGATAGCCAGTCCCCAAAATTTGTTGGGGTTTCCGGGTCAGTACGCTTCCACCTTCGACCTCATCTTCCCTTAACATTAGGTGTGATTGAGGTCAAATACGAACCCGTCGTGCTTAAAAAAAATGCTTAAAGTTTGAATTTACATGAAAGAGGCTCATGTCCAGTAGTGGATGATCACATCAATACCAATATTAAATTGCATTACATAATGTAACCAACGGATAACTACAAAATAAAACTTAAAGTAATACAGTAGTGCAATTCTTATATTTATAACATGATTTTGATTTTCACAGCTACGAAGATTTCGTTTATATGTGCAATTTGATTATCCCGTAGGATCTATTCACTTTATCGGGATAAAAGGATTCTATCCTATTCAGGGCATATTCTATCTGCATACCAAATTTCAGTGATCTGACAATAGACAAACAAGGATCCAAACTGTCGCATTTATACTGTATCTAGGTTTTACAAAAACATTAGTAACAGCTTGAATACTTAATGGTAATATAACATTGATTATAATGCTGGACGACATGTTTGGTGTAGTGTTTAGCAACTCTGACCACTACACCAAAAGGTTGCGGATTGGAATCCTGATAGGGGCATATATTTGTGTGATGAATACGGACATGTGTACCCGAGTTATGGATATTTTCATTTATAATAAGTATTTATTTACAAAAAAAAAATGTAACAATAACAATAACAATATTTTATTGAACCGAAATAAATTACACAACTGTTGAAGCTTTGTTGTCTGTGGTAGTTAAAAACTGTGTTACAGACAACAATCGTATATCAACCAACAACACAAGCCTATAGTTGCTTACTGTGGAACTAGATGGCGCTGTGTGTATGTCTAAGAATACTTATTTATTTATTTAATGCTGAACATTATACATAATAATAAATACATGTACCTAATATTATCGTAGCTTCTAATAATGTTTTTATTTATATTTCACTTATTTGCAAAAATATGAAAAGGCGTGGGACAACCACAAGTTGTAACGTAACTATTCAATCAATCCGATTTAGGTTAAATGTTGATATAATTTTTTTTTTTTGTTATTTTGTATGCATTCTCGCATGTTTTTATATCGTTTATGTAGATGTATATTATGTAATAATGTAACAATTGTTGGTGATCCTAAATAAATAAAATAAAAATAATATTAGTTGAATTTATAAAGTAAGGGCGAAGAAGATAACTCTCTCGACTTAATTTGCAGAACTTCTTTACCAAAAATATACAAGGAGATTAATAAAATACGGGAAGATGTTATATTCAAAGTAAGAACAATCCAAAAACAATTAAAACTTTGAAAGCAGTACCGGCACATCCCCTTTTCATTTCGGAGGTTGTACTTTGTTTATGCTCTGCATGTGTGTCTATCTTCCAAAGTCTAATTTAACAGATGTTACTTGACTTAATGACCAGTGAAATTGTTTCTCTATCATGGAAATTTCCACGGTACAGGCCTAGCCTAGTGTGGATGTTACAGTAAATATATAATTATGTATGGTCCTTTTTGGTAAATAAACATCTTATCTATCTATCTGTTTTACGCGTACTAGCAGTGAAATAACAGTTAATATTAACCAAGTCTCTGTAGACTCATACCGGACGAAAGGCGGTACCGCAAGGAAAAAAATAGGGCATATTAGGTAAGTAAAATAGAAGTCATTGACATAGGTAGCTTTTTTTTTTTTTTTTTTTTTTTCGAAACCATCACCACCCCACGCCCCATGCCAGAGATTGATATGCGACTGGCGGGATTCCTAGGGTTCCTATCATGCGAATTTATCGTCAAATGCCACAAGGTTTTAAAATATTTTGTGGTTTTGAAGAAAAAAAAATTAAACTACCTATGCCTTATACCTTCTATTACATTTAGATAGATAGATAAAGCCTTTATTTGTTTCAACTGTCACACACATACATTTAGCTTATACATATTGATAAACAGATAAGGTAACACATTTACAACAATAACATAATATTGTAACACTAACGCATGTGTGTGCTGCAGCAATACAAATGGGTCATAGCTCATTGCTCATTGAGCAAAACATTTACCTAACATGCCCTATTTTTTCCTTATGGAAACAACAGAAATATACTATCATCATCAACAGTCTTACACGTCTCCACTGTGGGGCACAGCCTCCACTCACTGGAAGAAGGTCTGGTCCATAATCCACCACGCTGATCCAGCGCGTTCGGTGGTGGTTGGTGATAGCGGACATTTGGGCACTAGTCTGACACAAACCTGTCAGGTGACAGTCAGTGTTCTGTAGGCCACCGACTTGGCTTAACGACTACCTTCAATTGAGAACAACCGGGACCGACAATTTAACGTGCCCTCCTTTGCACGGAAACACTTGTATTAAAAAGTGTAGAAGTCACCCATCTAAGGACTGATTGCGCCAGGCATTGCTTAACTTTGCTAATTGAAAACGAATACCTCCTCTATATACCTACATAAATATATATACAATAACCCAATTTTATACCTTTCAATTGACAACAAACAATTAAATAAAAGAACGGTGATAGAAAGATAAACAGACACACACCGGAGTGATTCCATAGACGTGCCTCCATTTTTGGTATTGTTAAGTTATTTGTAATCCAAAAAAAGACTGTATTTTGTGCCAAATTAAATCCTATGATACTCCAGGAAACTAGACCAATATAATTTGCACCTTAACACGTTAACTGCCGCGACGCGAACACAATTGAAAATCAATTGTTTTCCGGTGACCAGTGACCGGCGCGGCGCTCATAGGCTTAAAATCGGTCAAGCTGTTTAAGCTACAAGAGGTACATAAAATCTAGATAGATAGATAGATAGATCGTTTATTTGTATCTCCAGTCACACACATACCATAAGTTCCAAAGCAATAGATACATAAATACTTTTTTTATGCACAACGGGTTAGCACTTCATCTCAATCAAATTTCATCACGAAGATGAGGCCGAAGGTGGAACCATGCCTACTGACCCAGAAACCCCTTAGAACTTATCTCTGACAACCGGAACAAAACAATGCTATTATTGTTGTTTGGCGGCAGACTTAGATAAGATGCACGGAAAGAAATGGTTTATATATCGCAGCTAAACAAACTTGGTTGCTGCGATTTAGTTGTCCAATCAAAAATTTTTGCAACCGTAGCGATGGCTTTTCTACCTCAATAAAGAGCAGTTAGCTGCAGGGTCGAACAATATTTAGCTGAAAAAATTTGTCAGTACTGCTAAATTCTTTCTTTATCCAGCAATTTGTCCTTATTCGTAGTAACAAAGTTGTTGTTTGGCTGTCATAGCAATGGACTGTTATTTACTAGTGCTAAGAAAGTCACGGTTCTTACTAATTTTTGTTGTTACTAGCGGCAAAGATACATATTAGTCAACATTACCACAAAACTTCGCAAACTGAACTAAGATATTATCCTCAGTATGTTCTTAACGTCCCGAAATGAATCTATCTAAAAACTTAGCTATATAAGCTTACAAGTTTGTACTTAATTGATAAAAATGACTTGTCTGTTACTACACAATTAAAGTTATTCGTATTTGCTAAGACTACTGTGCAACTGCTTTAAATTATTTTGCTTGGTCAAGTAATAATCTTTGCTATCTATTTAAATTTTTCCTTAGTTGATCTCGCTAAAAACTTAATAACAGTCGTAATAAGTTTATATGTACTACATAAAAGTCCTTGATTATGCAATGCAATTAAACTTATTAGTATCTGCTAAGACTGTTGTGCCACTGCTTCAAATTAATCTTGCTGTGTCAGGTAATAATCTTGAATATATATTTTAAATTTTCCTTAGTTGATCTCGCTAAAAACTTAACAACACCAGCTAAAATATTTCTATGTAATTCATAAAAAGTCCTTGTTTATACGATACAATTAAACTTATTAGTATCTGCTAAGACTGTTGTGCCACTGCTTCAAATTAATCTGGCTCTGTCAGGTAATAATCTTGGATATATATTTTGAATTTTCCTTAGTTTATCTCGCTAAAAACTTAACAACACTAGCTAAATTGTTTCTATATAATTCATAAAAGTCCTTGCTTATACGATACAATTAAACTTATTACTATCTACTAATACTGTTGTGCAACTACTTCAAATTAATCTTGCTCTGTCAGGTAATAATCTTGGATGTATATTATAAATTTTCCTTAGTTGATCTCGCTAAAAACTTAACAACACTTGCTAAAATGTTTCTATGTAATCCATAAAAAGTCCTTGTTTATACGATACCATTAAAGTTATCACTATCTGCTAAGACTGTTGTGCAACTATTTCAAATTAATCTTGCTCTATCAGGTAATAATCTTGGATGTATATTTTAAATTTTCCTTCGTTGATCTCTCTAAAAACTTAATAACACTAGCTAAAATGTTTCTATGTAATCCATAAAAAGTCCTTGTTTATACGATACAATTAAACTTATTAGTATCTGCTAAGACTATTGTGCCACTGCTTCAAATTAATCATGCTCTGTCAGGTAATAATCTTGGATGTATATTTTAAATTTTCCTTAGTTGATCTCGCTAAAAACTTAAGAACACTAGCTAAAATGTTTCTATGTAATCCATAAAAAATCCTTGTTTATACGATACAATTAAAGTTATCACTATCTGCTAAGACTGTTGTGCAACTATTTCAAATTAATCTTGCTCTATCAGGTAATAATCTTGGATGTATATTTTAAATTTTCCTTCGTTGATCTCGCTAAAAACTTAATAACACTAGCTAAAATGTTTCTATGTAATCCATAAAAAGTCCTTGTTTATACGATACAATTAAAGTTATTAGTATCTACTAATACTGTTTGTGCAACTACTTCAAATTAATCTTGCTCTGTCAGGTAATAATCTTGGATGTATATTATAAATTTTCCTTAGTTGATCTCGCTAAAAACTTAACAACACTTGCTAAAATGTTTCTATGTAATCTATAAAAAGTCCTTGTTTATACGATACAATTAAAGTTATCACTATCTGCTAAGACTGTTGTGCAACTATTTCAAATTAATCTTGCTCTATCAGGTAATAATCTTGGATGTATATTTTAAATTTTCCTTCGTTGATCTCTCTAAAAACTTAATAACACTAGCTAAAATGTTTCTATGTAATCCAGAAAAAGTCCTTGTTTATACGATACAATTAAACTTATTAGTATCTGCTAAGACTATTGTGCCACTGCTTCAAATTAATCATGCTCTGTCAGGTAATAATCTTGGATGTATATTTTAAATTTTCCTTAGTTGATCTCGCTAAAAACTTAAGAACACTAGCTAAAATGTTTCTATGTAATCCATAAAAAATCCTTGTTTATACAATACAATTAAAGTTATCACTATCTGCTAAGACTGTTGTGCAACTATTTCAAATTAATCTTGCTCTATCAGGTAATAATCTTGGATGTATATTTTAAATTTTCCTTCGTTGATCTCGCTAAAAACTTAATAACACTAGCTAAAATGTTTCTATGTAATCCATAAAAAGTCCTTGTTTATACGATACAATTAAAGTTATTAGTATCTACTAATACTGTTTGTGCAACTACTTCAAATTAATCTTGCTCTGTCAGGTAATAATCTTGGATGGATATTTTTAATTTTCCTTCGTTGATCTCGCTAAAAACTTAATAACACTAGCTAAAACGTTTCTATGTAATTCATAAAAAGTCCTTGTTTATACAATACAATTAAAGTTATTAGTATCTGCTAAGACTGTTGTGCCACTGCTTCAAATTAATCTTGCTCTGTCAGGTAATAATCTTGGATATATATTTTAAACTTTCCTTAGTTGATCTCGCTAAAAACTTAACCACACTGGCTAACATGTTTCTATGTAAGGCATAATAAATCCTTACTTATACAATACATTTAAACTTATTCGTATTTGCTAAGACTGTTGTGCAACTGCTTCTAATTGTTTTGCTCGGTCAAGTAATAATCTTTGTTATAGTTGAACTTGCATGTTCAATACAATTACACTTATTAGTATGTGCTAAGACTGTTGTGCAACTGCTTCAAATTAATCGTGCTCTGTCAGGTAATATGATGCAGATAGCTGCTCCAAATTTGAAATTGTGCGACTTGTGTGTTCCTGAAAGCGGATATTATTATGTGGGTTTTATGAATCAGCCTTGCCGCGTAGTAAACACGTTCCATACCATTGCCGTTTACGTGAGCTACAACCGCTCGAGCCCGTTCCATATCATTACCATTCATACTCGTACCGGGTCAGGATACCCCGTCTTGGGTTAGCCCCAGCAGTAAGAAGACGTAGAGACGTAAGAGATGAGGCTCACGTAAACGGTAGGTAATGATATGGAATGGGCTTGAGCGACAGAGGAGTATAATCAGCCACTGTGTCTTACATTCATGGACTACATGATAACGTTCGACTCTGTCGAAAGCTGTGCTATTCTAGAATCTCTGCAGCTATCTCAAGTCGATTGGTGAGATATACGAGATGTTGAGATATCTGTTTGACGCCGCTATAATGAATGTGCAACTACAAGATCAAAAGTCAAAACCCATTCAATTACGTGTGGATGTTACTCAGGGGGATGTGATATCCCCGAAGGTTCACCTGCGTACTGGAGGAGGCAACCATGTAAATGGCGAATATATCACAACGTTTCTTCCATTCAGGTCTCAAAATTAACATAGACAAGACGAAAGTCATGGCTAATTCTCACGTTGTCTTGAAACCGGTTACCGTCGTTAAGGTCAATATCGAAGTTCCCCAGTCCCCTGGGGGTGCATTATAGAGGCACTGAAGTTCCATGACATGCCTCCATACCTATGCCGAATAGTGGGCGCCTGCCTCTCGGATAGGTTCATAGATTATCCAAAACGTGGTACCGTATTCCACAGGGCTCGGTGCTAGGCCCGCTCCTGTGAAACATGGGTTACTGGGTGCTGAGGGGCGAGCTCATTCCTAGCGCGGACGCGCTAACCTTTTATGCACACGATACGCAGGTGACGGCACGGGGGAGCTCGTACTGGGAAGCGGCACGCCTTGCCACTGTGTTAGTAGCACAAGTGGTGAGGCGCATAAGGATGCTCGATCTGGAGGTGGCCCTACACAAATCCGAGGCGCTATGTTTTTATGGCACCCGATACAGAAAAGTGTATAGAATGTATTCACAAATTATTTTTGTTTATATTGTACACGGATGAATTTGCGAGCTAAAGCTAGTAATTAAATAAGTAGTTAATTCCCTAAAGACCGATAGTAGGTTCCTATAGCGGTTTGTATTTAAAATTTGAGGACGAATATTTTTAGAAAAATTAACGCAGAACAACTTAGCGACAACAGCTAAAGTTCTTAACTGTCAACTTGGCGGGAACTGACTTTTATGATTTTACTATTGTTCTATAAATTTAAGAAAATGATCTTTTATAAATTTTCTCGGGTTTGGGTGTTATGGGTAATGCCCCCAAAAGTCGTTACTAGGTTCTCGTAATAAAGGGTATCCTAGTTTGAGGCCAGGTAATCGGTGTCTTCGTCCGGCATTATTATTATTTGAGGACTAATATTTTTAGCAAAATTTACTAATAAGAACTTAGCGACAACAGCTAAAGTTCTTAGCTAACAACTTGAGTAACTGACCATTTCTTTCATTTTACTATTGTTATACAAATTTTAGAAAACGATTTTCTCTAAATTTTCTCGGAATTGGGTCATCTGGGTAATACCGCCTGAAATCGTTACCAGGTTCTCGTTTGATGCCAGGTAATCGGTATGATCGTCCGGCATTATTATTATTTGAGAACGAATATCTTTAGCAAAATGAACTAATACGACCTTAGCGGCAACAGCTAAAGTTCTTAACAATCAATTTGGCTAGGCGACTACTACTTTGATTTTACTATTGCTATACGAATTTAGAAAACGATTTTTTTAAAATTTTCTCGGAACTGGTGTTCTGGGTAATGTCCCCAGAGGTCGGTTCTCGTTTGAGGCCAGCTAGTCGGTGTGATCGTCCGGCATTATTATTATTATTATTTGAGGACGAATGTCTTTAGCAAAATTAACTAACAAGAACTTAGCGACAACAGCTAAAGTTCTTAAACTATGGTTTTTTTCATTTAAGTGGGAAACCCCATATGCTCGTGGTAAATATCCAGTTATGTTATGAGCTACTAATAAGCTTAATGTCGAAAATAATAAATAATAATATTTTCTCTAGCTTTCCTCGCCAAAATTTGACTGTCCAGCGGTTTATAAAGTCAACTCGGCGCTTTTTTGGAAAAAAATTTTGACAACATTGCTGCCGGCCCGCATCCAGTTCAGCGAAATGTTTCGACATTTACGATCCGAAAAAATGCGACAAATTACCTACTAGTACCCATTTACGTTACCCTGGAAGAAAAATGACAGGCGATTGAGGCTATTTCAGGATTCCTGTTCATTGGTAGTTTCATAAAATGCGTAACGCCTACGAGTTTCGCTTTCAGATAACTTTAATATATTGATATGTATGAATGGTAATATGCACCTTATGTTAGATAACGATGAATGACGGTATTTTGATCTTTAAATAATATATTTTTTTATGTATGACTTTTTCACCTGATGTGAAGTGATGATGTGGCCGAAGATGAAGCACGCGATCTCAGTAAATGCTATTCACTCTACTCTTAAAGATTCCAAGATTATAAGATTCCGGAAAAACCGACGGAAGACAACTTATTATTACAAACCCTAGGTAATGAAACACCCTTCTTATATTATTTTTTAAGTCCAGTCCAGTAAGCTTCCCACACCAATTTTTTTTAAATAACTATTTAATTAGACATTAGATTTATTAAGACATTTTAAAAATAAATTTCTATTACAAGTTAAAGTTAACTTTCGTTAAATCTTTTGAAATGTAACGCTTTAACGTTTAACGAACTTCATTAATTTAATGACGCGTAATTTGTTTTGCTATAACGTAAAAAACAGTAATAATAATATCTATACATACAAGCGTCGTCATTGGTCTCGCGCTTGACCGGTTTTTATAGTTTTAAAGTATACTTGACCCAAAAAAAATTTATTGGGGTATTTTATATATTTTATTCTGGTGAAACATTGCGGTCCTGGCGAAATATTTCTGAAAATAAATTAAACAGGCGAATTGACCGTAAACGAAAGATAAAGAAACAGTGCCTTTTAGTGCATTCAAAATCTGAAAAATGAAAATGTCAATGAGTATAACAAAATAGTCTGTAACTAATAACAAATATTGGGGAAAATACAAAACGATTACAATGCAATATAGGTATTCCCACGGTCACACATACAATATCGGAAGCTTTACGCTGACCAAGGCGCAACCGCGCGCGTTTGTATTAATTATGAAATTATAGACACTCATTTACAATTTTATTTGTTATTCTTGTTTAATGAAGTTTGGCGGTTGTTTATTTGAGAAAATAACATTTTGGATAAAACATTTTTAATCTGGCTAAAATTGGAAAATAACATCTGGCAACCCTGCGTCTGTCGGCGTCGGCGCGAAATACTCGGTCCACTACTTTTAGTCGTTCGTCGGTTGAGTATGTGTCGAGTCTAAATTTTCGTAAAAAAGGTTAGTTTGTAATTTCAAGTGAGTTTATAGTATATAGATCAAGAAATTACTATGTCACGACTGCTCAGTAGCTGGGGCTACTCTCAAGATATTATAAACAAATTCGAAGGTAAGTACCTACATGATTCGTCGCAAAAAATACTTACAAAAGGTACCAAGTGAAACTGAGACGTAATAATGGAGCCTACCTAGCGCAGGCGCAACCCGGTAAAGGAAAAAATGGGGCGTGAGTTCGTGTGAGGTATACATATAACTACAATGCCCAAGGACTTGTATGGACTTCTTATTCTTCAATTTAAGAGCTATGCTCTTGTCGGTGGAGTAATGACCACGTCTCTCTACTTTCCGCCCTCAATTTAATGGACTAGCACGGAGTAATTCCTACATGTTTATTGTTTTCGTTGCTCAACTCCTTATATTGTAGCGAAGTGCCTGAGGTGAGCATTGATAAAATTCAGGTTTATATGTATTGAGTATTAACGGGCTAACATCGATGACCAATTTATAGTGGTAAACTTTAGTCGGTAAAAGCCAGAGTATGACTGTATTTTCCAAAAAAGGTAAGGAGACCTCTTCAGATACCACAATGCGCCAATTTATGAGATGAACGTGACATGTTGAGGGGCAAACTACTCTTACCTACCTAATGAATTTACAAGAAAAATAATGACGTCATGTAAGATATTTACTTATTTCTTACTGTTATGGTTGGTTTATTTTTGCAGAAGAAGGAATGGAGAAGAGTCATCTATCCTTGCTTACTGAATATTTATTGGAGAAAATTTTCCCAAAAATTGGCGAACGATTAACCTTCATGGAGCATTTAGAAAAATTTAAGAGCAAGTTCTTAAACCCAGGTACCCAGGGCACCAGGTAAGAGAATTAAAATTTAGAAAAATGTTTGGCTAATTATATTGCCTATTTAATCCTTATTGCACAAATATCTACAATATGTTTGTTGTGTAAATATTTATACCTCCGAGCACAACATTTCTTTCAAGGTTTTTAATTTGCCTGAGTTGATTTCGCTATTATCTTAGATGTTTCATAAAAAAAACCTTGTTTATACATTACAATGGGTATGTTAAAAAAACTTAATTCCTGCCAATAACATCCATTTGTATATATTTTGATTTTAATGATTGATAGTTTCAGTTGGCATTTGACGGCCTATTCATTTCATCATTGTCAATTTAAAATATAATAGTTCAAGTTAGTTTCCTATAAAAGTGTTATTTTTCATAAAAAAAATAGAAGAAAATATAATATTTTTTTAGCATGCCCAATCTAACTTATTTGTATCTGCTAAGACTTGTGGTGCAACTACTTCTAATTAATTTAGGTCTATCAAGTAATAATCTTTGCTATGTATTCTGAATTCGCCCTAGTTAATACAACACTTGCTAATATGTTTACCTCCTACAAGCTGCAGAAATCCACTGCTGAACAGAGGCCCACCTGATAGTTCTCTATAACACCTCTAACAGTCCCTTGGTTCTAGTGCTATCCCATGAATGTTCACATCTTTCTATAGAGCTTGTTACTTATTGAATCAAAAAATAAAACACGAAACCTAAGTTTTAGTTTTCACGTTGAAACATTAGCGCGACCGCCCCCCAACAGGGTATGTGTGCACCATAACTGTAGTATAAATCTTATAATTAAATATTGATTGAACATGTAACAAATTAATGTCATTTTCAATAATATCCCTGGTATGTATATGCACCACAACTGTAGTAAAAATGTTATAATTAAATATTGATTCAACATTTAACAAATTCATATGTTATAAAATCTCACAAATAAATGATAAAAAAGTAAAATAAACAGACAGACTTAACAGAGTGACTTTGTTAAGGAACCCTAATTAAAGATTTCAAAATTCTGAATTCACATTTAAACACATATTTCAGACGAAGAGCAAGAAGATGTTTTTTACTCTGGATGAAAAATAATTGATACAGTTGATCACGTGAAAGAAAATTGGCATAATAGTACTTCAGCAAGACTTTATAATTTCATGAAAAACAACATGCAAATTCATTAAGACATGAAGGAGTTTGCTGCACTCAAAAGGCTTGATGGTTACAGACTGGTAGAAATTTTTTTTTAATTATTTTTAAGCATATTCTAAAGTATGATGCAATTAAACTTCTTAAACAGTAATCCCAGAAACCACGGTTTATTGACAAGTTTAATCAATGGTTCTCCATTATTAGTAACATTTCAATTGTCGTGGTGAAGTATTTGTTTTTGATTAAATACCATAATTATCAGCTAATGATGTCGATTTTGTTGTTTTAATCTAAAACCAGTTTTAAAGTAGTACTGTCCCTTTCTTCCTAGAACAGCACTACTCCAAAACTGGTTTTAGTTTGGTTTATTTTGTATACAACAGAATGGACACCATTAATATCGATTGTGTTGCAAACAAATTAAATTAAAACCTGTCTTGGAGTCTTGCTGTCGCATCATATTGTTCAAAAGAGAAAGGAACAGTATCAATTTAAAATTGGTTTTAGTTTATTTTGCGTACAACAGAATAGACATCAATAATGTTTTACTTTGATGGTAATAATTATCTATGAACAACAACGAAATTTTACTAACACTTATTATTTCCGCAGCTCGAAATCGACTTCACAATATGCAGCTCTATATTGAATGGCCTACTGTGGCGGCTTTTATTACTAGTAAAATAAAACATTAATAATAATGGGATTAATGATTGCTTTACAGCAGGTAGTTACATATTTAATCTCTACTTAATTTTTTAACCTTTATTTAACATCAGCGTATCCATGTTACAACTTAGCAGTGATACTGACACTTTTTGTACCTACTTTAAAATTCGTGCCTCTGAATTCCGAACCGTAATTATGATATGGTTTCTTTTAAAAAACCATTATATCATTTGTTTGTAGTCCTTTTCCTCCTTTCATCAGTACAAGATTTGGCGAGATTGTATTAACAAATGATAGTTCTTACTGAAATTTTAAATTGGAGTCTTTTGTTATCTATAAAGTATTTATATTTATTTACAGATGGAAAAAAGTTAACATTTTGAGATCACTGTCATCCCTATTTGGTGTCAAAAATATTGTAACGTACAAAAATAAGCAATGGCGGCCATCCAAAATGGAGTCACGAGATGGATTAATACAATAGGTATGTCAAAGGAAGTACCTACCTTAGAACATTCTACGTCTATCAATAAGCGCAGAATATGGCTGAAACTAAGCTATTCAGCTGTTGCTGTGCGACAATTGCGAGCTTATTCAGATTTATGTCACTTTAACCATTTACTGATCTAACTCTTATCAATTTTAAGTATTAAATAGCATGTTCTTAGACAGGGAAGTCGACGTGCTCAAGACACAACAGTCAGTGACAAATACGTACTTATGTACTTAAGATTTCAAAAACGAAAAACTCGTGCTTTGCATTTAGAATCGAACCGTTGATCTCGTTAATGCGAGACGTCCAGTCATTCCCCCAACCACGAGCTGTCACTACTTGAACTAAGCTAAATTAACTCTTTAAAATTAAATTAAAGCAACTGTTTGTCTTTCAAATTAATAAATAAAAAAAAATCATACAAACTCATGGTGACTAGCTCCTCAACCTAACTGATTTGTATGAAATTTGGCTTAAGGTGTTTTCTACTCCTTGCCTATGCAAATATTTGACATAACATATAATGTAATATGCAATACTTTCGAGAATATCAACACTTTATTATAACTAGGCTTCTAATATATGAAAATGAGAGCAATAGAGATAGATGAAAAGTTATGTATTGTCTTCTGAGTTTTGACACTTTTATTTCGGCTTCAATGTCTATTTAAAGTAATAATTTTCAGGACTTTTCGGAGATTCAAACAGAAATAAATAAGAAAAAGTTCTTAGAATTCGGCCTGAACTACGGACCTCTACTGGTTGCGGTATCACCGGATGAAGACGCTATAAAGAGCTGCTCCATCGTTATAAACGACGTGTTGTACAACTTTGACAATCCGTTAAAGGCTTTCGTCACATATTTTAAAATATTTCACGCCCTGGATTGCGTTTTAATAAAGTCTTGATTAGTATGTATATTGTTTCATATTCTAAATAACTTCAAGTGGCTCTTAACAGTATGTTAATAGTTAAGTTAAAATTTATATCATTTACTAGGAATGTTAAACATGTTAATGTCCTACCTTGGGGAAGTCAATTTGTAGCAATTTAGCATAAGCTTACTTGTGACTAATACCGACATTGGCACATGTTAGTGTATTACTCTTTTCGCTACCACAGTTTGTTTTAGCACCAGGCCAAATATACATTGCAAAAGTGATGTTGAATTAGTTTCAAAGCATCACTTAGTTCCCAACAATATAAATCCGGCTATAAAGAATTGTTTCATAGCACCAACCAATAGTTTAGTTGCGATCAATAATTATGAAATAAATTACCAAATATTCTTTTCACTGCCACAGTTCTCTTTATTAGTAATATTAAACTAGTTAATTTGCTACCTTAAAACAGCGTTTTCATGGCACTTTACAGTAGCTATGTATGATCAATATTGATATTAGCAAATATAAGTAAGTCTATTCACCACAGCCTGCTTTATTTATTAGGTATATATTCAACAAGTTGACTGAGGGAAACGTTTTCGTAGCACTTCATAGTACTTAAGTTGTGATTGGACATTTATTGGTCAAACATATTTTATTGTTTGTATGTCAATATGAACATTATAATACAATAAAACTTTAATAAATAAATCTCTACTCACAACTACTGCTAAGTGCTACAAAAAACGCTTCTCTAATGTAGCAAATTAACTTGTTATATATACCTAATAAAGCGGGCTGTACAGTTAATTAAATTAGCTAATATTATTATTGATCAGAATTAAGCTATTGTTGAGTTCTACGAAAACGCTTTCCTGAGGTAGTAAATCAACTTGTTTAATATAGCTCATAAAACTGGTTGTTGTAACCAAGAGAGTTACATATATTTGCTAATTTCGTTATTGATCACAACTAAGCTACTGTTAAGTGCTACGAGAATACTTCTCTAAGACAGTTAAGAAACTAGCTGTGGTAGTTAAAAAGGTTACTTACATTTGCTAATATGTTATTGATCACAACCAAGATACTGTTCAGTGCAACGAAATCAGTTCCCTAAGGTAGCAAAGAAACTCAACTGTGGTAGCTAAAAGAGTTGTTACATTTGCTAGTATCGTTATTGATTATAACTAAGCTACTGTTAAGTGCTACGAAAATACTTCCCTAAGATAGCAAAGAAACTCTCAGTGGTACCTAAAAGGGTTACTTACTTTTGCTAAATCGTTATTGATCACAGCTAAGATACTGTTCAGTGCAACGAAATTACTTCCCTAAGGTAGCAAAGAAACTGGCTGTGTTACCTAAAAAAGTTACTCACATTTGCTAACATTGTTATTGATCACAACTAAGATACTGTACAGTACATCGAAATCACTTCCTTGAGGTAGCAAAGAATCTGGCAGTGGTACCTAAAAGGGTTCCTTACATTTGCTAATATCGTTATTGATCACAACTAAGATACTGTTCAGTGCATCGAAATCACTTCCCTGAGGTAGCAAAGAAACTGGCTGTGTTACCTAAAAGGGTTACTCACATTTGCTAACATTGTTATTGATCACAACTAAGATACTGTACAGTGCATCGAAATCACTTCCCTGAGGTAGCAAAGAATCTGGCAGTGGTACCTAAATGGGTTCCTTACATTTGCTAAAATCGTTATTGATCACAACTAAGATACTGTTCAGTGCATCGAAATCACTTCCCTGAGGTAGCACAGAAACTGACTGTGTTACCTAAAAGGGTTACTTACACTTGCTAATATCGTTATTGATCACAACTAAGATACTGTTAAGTGCTACGAAAACACTTCCCTAAGTTAGCATAGAAACTGGCTGTGGTACCTAAAAGGGTTACTTACATTTGCGAATATTGTTATTGATCACAACTAAGATCTGTTAAGTGCAACGAAATCACTTCCCTAAAGTAGCAAAGAAACAATGCTTTCGTAGGTAAAAAAGTTACTTACAGTTGCTGATATCGTTATAGATCACAGCTAAAACATTGTTAACTACTACGAAAACATTTCCCTGAGGTGGCAAATAAACTTGTTTAACGTACCTAACAAGAGGCTGTAATATTGAAAAAAAGTTACAAACATTAGCAGCTATGTCCAAGAAGCTCTTCAGGTATAGCTACTTATTTAGCTCAGTGAACCATTAATATCGGATGCTTAAGCAAAGTAATTTAACAGTCGGTGGTAATTGATTTAGATGTTAGTTCTAAATAATATCCAATTCCACATCAAAGTAACTTGTTAGTAACGACTAAAATTGATAAAATATTCGTTGAAGTAGCTAAAACTTTACAAACTATTCCTAATTTTCTCTGTTGTTGTACCTAACTGATTAGTTATCACAACTCAAAGGTATTAGCGGTGCAGCTCTATAACGAACACTGTTACCTGTCACTACTAAGTATTGCTAAATATTGGCTAAACCAACTAACGTACTCCACCACCGGTCGATAAATTTGATAAATATTGACTGAAACTACTAACTTACTTATCATCGGTAGCTAATTTTTTTGATTTGGTACCGAAAGGATTCGTTGTCAGTGGGTTCGATATTGAGCATTCGATATTTGATGGCTAAGAATCCTTAGCCATTGCTGCTAATTTCATAGGTCTAGTTTATAAATGATTAGTTGCTTGTGCTAAAGGATTTAACTGCTGCAACGAGGACAAGTTAATCATTATTGCGAAACTTGATGACTTCTTTAGTTAAGACAGCTAAGATTACAGAGCCACAGCTGCTTATTTCTTGGGTCTAGTACTTAAATAATTGGTTGCTTATGCTAATAAATTAACTGCTACAACAAATAAAAGTTAATTATTACTGCGAAATAAATGACTTTTTGTTTAAGACGGCTAACATCCCTTAGCCATTGCTGCTAATTTCATAGGTCTAGTACTTAAAATATTAGTTGGCAGTGATGAAACTTTACATGTCATCACTAAATAAATACCAAAAATTGCTAAAAAAAGTCTCAAAAATTTGCTACAGTTGCTAAAACTGACCAAAATAAATTAGTCGGATTGCTAAGGTACTTTCGTTATTAGGTTTAATTTAATTAGCTAGCACTGCTAATTTCGCCCAGCTAAAAACTTTTTCCTGTAGTTGCTAATCTCTTGCCTATCCGTATAGTTTGGAAGATTTTTAGCTAACAGTACCCAATTTTAGCTGTGGTATCTAATCTGTTCTTTGAGTGTGGTGTTAGCTAGCCAGGCGGACATTTAAAATGCCTTACCACCAACACTTATATAAATACGTACACCAAAAAATTATTACTCTCCTTCCCGGGGTAAAAGGAGGTGTTCGGTGTGCCTTCTCTAAACTAAACTGAAACAATTTTATTCATTTTCTTCCATTCAAGACTGGTATTAGTTTAATTTAGAGAAATCGATATTGAGAATAAGAGAATGTTGATATTGAACAAAAGAAAGACCGAATCTAACAATAGTATATGATTATGTATGACGCATAGGGAATATGTGTTAACGGATTTGTCAATACACTCACCTGTAGTGGTGTGTTGGGTTCTCTCTCATGGCTGCAGTGGATTGGCCAGACCTGCGCCAGGCTCATGATGGCTTCGTTGCAAAACTTCAGTCCCATGACTTCCTCGTCCTCGCGGCCATATCTGCAATCAATTATTCAGCTTAGTACGAAGAAAACCTAGGTCAGTAAATCTCAATTTGAATTCAAAAGTTCAACAACAGCGCGACACTTTTCTTCAAGTAATATTGTTTGCACAAACGCGAATGCCAATTGTATTGCATGCCCATAGAGTAACCCTGAACTGATCATAAAAAGATAATGGAGCATGGGAGGTATCGACCAGACTTTGTAGAATATAAGAAGTTGGGTATTTCACTTCTGCATTCACAGATTTTGAAACAAAATGTGGTAACCGAGATATACGGTATTTAAAAACTTCTAGTCTGCAGGTGTTATTAGCTAGACACATGGTCTATTATCAACAGCCTTACACGTCCACACTGCTGGGGCACACCCTCCTCTCACTGGGCCATAATCCACCACGCGGGCCCAGTCCGATTTGGTGGATTAGTGTCAGCCTACTGACCGACATTAGGTGTTTTAAGCCATCGACTTGACTTAACGACTGCCTCTCGATGCCTGGGTCGACGACGGTCGATTATACTCATACGCATTCCTCTATCCGTGGGCATCTTCTGAGCACTTGGACATATCCAATTATAATACAATAATTTAATTTAAAGAAGACGTAGTAACAATGATTGAACAAGGTATGCTGATATGGTTTAGACATGTGTAGTGGATGAACGACAAAACACTAACGAAAAAGATATACAAAACGAATGTGGATGGTAGTGTTGGTAAGGAAGACCACGGCAAACGTACCATGGTCAAAAGGCCATGTCAAGAGTACCTACCCTAAACGGATGACCATGTGTGAACAAATTTAGGACAGTGTATGAATCAGAAGAGGAGTGTGAGGATCGTAGCAAGATCTGTAGTCTACAGGATACAGGTGTTACTTTATGTATGTAATTTAATTTATAAAGATACATTACTACCTACATAACATTATTATTTAAAAATAATCAAATTACACAATATAAATTAATTATAAGACAATTTAATGGTATGTATTTATTCCACCCGTATATAGTTAATATACCCAACATTCGCACTAAGAAGTTCGATTCTTCATTCATTCATCATTCATCATCATCCTGAATTTGTGGTCATTTCCTGAGAATGTGGTCAAACGCGAATCAAGTCAACCATAAAAAAAAGCTGCTGTATAGAGGTGTTGTCATTGTTTGAATAACTTCAAAGCTGCTGTAAAGCTACATTGTCAGCTTCCGCTACTGGTTGCTGTGTGGTATGTAGTCCCTAAACTAGTTTGACACAACTCATGCAAAATTATAGGTACCTATCTCTGATTAGATTCAACGCAAGTAATATAAACCTTTTTATTATAAATGGAACCAAACAAATCATAACTTTTGTAGTTATTTTGGCAACGAAACAATGCGTGCGTCCGTCAGAACGCCGAAAATCATTAATTCGCAGTTACGATGTTAACACAATACCCATTAGGTAGGCACGAAACACTTTTGGCGCGCAAATTAATATAAATGGACTCGTATAACGAAACATTTCGGTCGCTTTTACGAGAACCATAGACGATGACTTTGTGGAATAAGTAGGTAGTACCACAGTATTAATATAGCACTAACGTACGAGTAAATAGGTAGGTAGAGCAAGTATCAAAATTGTATGAGAAAGACATTGATCAAAAATAAGTAACCACATAAAAAAATTAACCCCGTTTCTTTATTTTATGTAGGACGGTTATTTTCGAGAATTACAAATTATTGATAAAACCGGCCAATTTTTTTTATAATCGTTAATTCTGGAAAATAAGCCCCATCGAAGTTATTTAGGTATTTATAATTAGCTTTTATGCTTCTCGAGTGCAGGTCAGAGCGATTTTTTTTATTTATTCTGTATTTAAGAAGAAATCTTAATTTATGACAATGAGGGCGACACTGGACGGAATAAACTCTCTTAATCTACCCAGGTAATTTTTTTTACGCACAACGGGTTGCTACTTGACCTCAATCACACCTGATGTTAAGTGAAGATGAGGTCGAAGGTGGAAGCGTACTGACCCGGAAACCCCAACACATTTGGGGGACTGGCTATCTTATCTCTGACAACCGGAACACAACAATGCTATTAACATTGCTGCTTGGCGGCAGATTTAGATAAGATGGTTGTAGCTAGCCAGGCGGACATTTAAAATGCCCTACCACCAACCAAACCGAGTACTTAAACATGTACGCCGCTGGGGGTCGATCCCGCGACTTCCGAATCGTAAACCCAATGTTGTTTACATTGAACCACGGAGGCGGTTGAATTAGGCGGTATGTCTATTTCACAGAAATTCATTTTTCTTAGATGCATCTATCATATGGACAGTGGAATCTATCTGTTAGCTGCATAGCCTAGTCATAAATGTGCCGACACATTATGTAGGTACGAAAATAGATTAATTTAAATAAAATGCACTTCGTTTATATCTCTACCTTGTTTATCCCATGGGAACCGCTTTCTTTATCGGAATAAAAAGTATGTCCTAGGCATATTCTACCTGTGCCTAATTTCAATAAGTTCTATGTAATTTAGTTCATGTTATAAAATTACCATAATAATATTACAATTGTATATCATTTTATATTACACAGGTATTTTATTAACATATTGACCGTGTCATTTACTAATGAAAACTGTGGATACATATCTACTACAATTGGGGTTCTTGACAGCTGTCAAATTTTATATATGGACTCGGTCTTACGCTATGTACACCTTTCAATTTAATTAATTTCGATAAATTTTCTCAACATATAAACACACATAGTAAACACTAATACGCACTGCAAGGGACACCGTCTTTCATAATGTAAGGTGATCGATACCACGCTAATTTGCTAGTCTTTCGTCTCAGAGAAAACATTAATTTTACCTGAATGTCAAAGTGACTTGTCCATACAGCTTCTTATTTTCCATATATTCAGGGTCGACGTGCAGAACTCCCTGTATGCGGTCGATGCAGCCATTCTCCACCAATAGGTCGCGGGATGAGAGATACAGCGTCAGTTTGTTGTTTGGTGAGGACTTTTTGAACACCCTGTGAACATTAAGCAAAGTCAAAGCAATCAGCCTACAAAAAGTCGGTCGTCGATCTGACCCTTTTCACAATAACATTTAAATAACTGTTGTTTTTGACGACCGATTGGTGTAGTGGATAGTGACCCTGTCAGCGAAACCAACGGTTGCGGGTTCGAATCCCGCGATGGGTAAATGTTTGTGTGATGAATATGAACATCTGAGTCATGGATGTTTATATAAATATTTATGTATGTTTATCCGTTGTCTAGTATCCACAGTACATGCTTTGCTTAGTTTGGGACTAGATGATTGGTGAAAGTTTATTTTTTATTTTTTTATTGGAGATTTCGATGGCACTATTTATACATAGTTTTTGGGTTAAAAATTATAAGCATAGGTAAAGCACTCTCTGCGTATGAGAATGAGGATTCCAGCAAGACGTGACGCCAGAATGTTCACTTAAATGATTACTACAGTGACGAGTATTTTTTTCTTTTGGGCACTATTTTGGCACTATTTTTAAATTGCCAAAATGTTGAATTCCACTCAGAGTATTCTAGCATCACATACGTTATTTAGCTACCTTTTTAACCCCTGATGAAAAACAACGGGTGTTATGTGTTATTGGCGTTGTGCGTGTGTGTCTATCTAGATATACATACACGCACAACGCCGTTAACATATATCTAAATATAAGAAATCCCGCTGTGGGATAAGTCCGCTTTGTGCAGAGTTTTAAGTAAATTGTTTTGTATTTATTTTCTTTTGAACAATAAAGCGTTTACAAACAAGCAAACACATATCTAAATATACATACATACAAACATAACGTCGTTTGCACATATCTAAATATACATAGTATACACAACGCCATAAACAAATAACAGCAATTTACAAAGATTAGTCTTTGTCCGGTGTTGTAATGCATGGTCCAATTTGAGTGCGGTTTTTTTACACCGTGTAATGGTTAAGTGTAGTCATATTTTAAGGGCTTGTTCTACCCATCAATACGAACAACTTTTACTATGGGGGCAACTTCGAAATCGCTAAAAAAAAATCAGCTGTTCCATAGAAAATTTCAATAACCTCCCGATGCAATGTATGAAACAGCTGATTTTTTTTTCGCGATTTCGAAGTTGCCCCCATAGTAAAAGTTGTTCGTATTGATGGGTAGAACAATCCCTTAAAATATGACTACACTTAACCGTTACACCCTGTATATTAAAGACTAAACGAGGGGACAGCTATGTTTGATGAAAATCGGTTAAATCTTTCGAAGATATTTAGCTTTTTACACTGTTCTTTGGTGTATTTAGATGACATCATAATCTTTCAGGGGTATCCCAAATTGACAATTTATACTTATCATAAACATTATTAAACTTTGGTCGGTTACTATTTATAAATCTGTGATATCACCTCAAGTGACAAATGCTGCACGTCTGACCCGTGGACTCTAATAAGGCCAATTCGCAATCATATATCAGCACAATTGACGCTATTACGCTTAATTGACACTATGATTATGATATTATTGTCTTTTCTAGAGGACATTGTTCTGTACTTACCGTTGAGAATTGAGAGCGTTGTCTGTCGACATGACGAATATCTGCTCTGTTATCTGTGGACAAGATATATTTTGGTATTATTTTTTGGGTAGCAATAAAACGAGTGACTGTAAATTACATTTTGAAGTTTCAAAATTTATTAATTTAGGTTATAGTATTACTAAGTGAGCGACTGACTGCGAGTGAGGAGAAATCAACAGAACAGCAACTTACAAACATTAATTTGAGTTACTTAAAAAACAAAATGAGAAGCTTCATAATATTGGAGCGACCTAATATTTGTTTCAGTGTCAACGTTACGTCCTGTATTTTTTTACGCTGAGGATTTATTTATTATTTATCAAACCTTATCATTATCCAGCCTTAATTTCAAATAGTTTACAATAGAAATAACATAATATTTACATAATTACAAAAAATGTATCGCGTCCAGCTCTCCCACCTGGGGCATTGTCCCCAACACACTGGCTGCATTGCCCCGCTGAATAGCTAGGCTTAATCTTTGAGCGAAAAAAGAGCCCGCCCTTATATCACCTGATGCCGCAATTAGCTTATCAGACACCGCCTTTACTAATTTTTTGGTGTCTGAAGACCAGGGGCCCAGAGTCTCGAAGGCAAGTGCCGCAAACTCATAATTAGCAGATAGAAATGCGTATTTGCGGCACTTTGCTATCTGGGCAAGATCGGCAGCAGCACCAGGCTTGCGGGCAGAGCTCTGCACGTAAGACGGGGCCAAGGTGTCAACACATGTGGCATCCCATACCAGAGAGCGGCCGAGTCGCCAAGGCACCAGAGTGCAACCGTCAGGTCTCTTGCCATCCACAGATGACATTCCCGAGGGTTCCAGTGTTGAGGGAACTGAGGCAGAAGCAAGAGACCGACGAATGAGGTCATTGAGGGTACAGTGCCTAAATACACGACCGGCACTTCTGGAGCACGAAAGGCCATGACGACCAAGATTGTCCACTTGCTGGCCACAAATGCAACGATGCGTTGAACAAACATTGGCCCCGAGCCTAAGGCAAACAGCAATACGTAGTGAACTGGGGTCCAATACCGTCCCTAAATTGACAGAAGGTAACGCGTGCAACCAATGCCCGGATTCCTTCTCGGAGACTGCCAACAATCTAGCAATTTCCGAGGGGTTTGGACAATGCTGGATTAGGGCAGAATGCTTAGACTTAATAGAAACTGAATCCCAAGCACTCTGAAAACCCTTTTCAATAGGCATACTCCCATGAGGATTAGCAACACACCAAGCTGACTCCGCCTCCAGCAAGCCCGACACCCGCAAGTCAGCAAGATTAGAAACGTTGAGAATCTTGCTGATGAGGGTAGAAGTGCTGTGGATGGAGGAGATAAAGCCCGGCAGTGCCAAATCTGAAATTGTTCGAATGCCCAAACCGTTAGAATATATTTAGCTTTTAATACAATAATTGGTGTATTTGGCCGATATACATATAATTGTTTGGGGTTTTTCAAATTTTTATTCATCTTGTATTAACAGTACGTGTTCATTAAAAACAAACTCCACGCCCCGTAGCATGACATCGTTTGTCGCGCGTAACGTAGGTGTGAGAGTGGAATAGTTGTATATTTCGTCCATACAAGTGAGCAAGACAAATATTATCGCGCGCGACATTAACATTTATCACGACTGTCATGGTACGGGTGCTGGTTTCTCTTCTCAATAGATATAGATTTCGTTTTATTGTCTTCTATCAACGGCCTTTCGTACCACTGATGTTGCAGAGCCTCCTGTCAAACTCGTTCTGGGCGGTCTATAGCTAGTTTATCAAAGTTACTCCATGTTACTTAGTATAGATGTGGCTGCATCTCTATCAACAATGCGACATAATTGGCATTACATTGAATTGTGATACGTCCTGACGCTCAATTACGGACAATCCTGACCCTATTGTCAATATGGTCGTTATACCGGTTCGTACCGGTTGGGGTCGAGACGATGGGACCTTGGGGCCCTCAGACAAAACGCCTGGTCCAAGACCTGTCGGCGCGTCTCATCGAGGCTTCTGGTGACCACAGAGCGGGCGGCTTCCTGGCTCAGAGAATAAGTCTCGCTATTCAGCGCGGGAACGCCGCTTGCCTGTTGGGCACAATGCCGCCTCGAGGAGATGCGCTAGATGGAATTTTTTACCTATGATTGAATTGTTATTGTTGTTTATTTGAGAAATTTATGGCCTATGCTTAACTTAATGTTATCCGATATTACACATAAAGTTTAGCTAAATTTGGATTTGCCGTTCCCAAAAAAAAATCAAAAATGTTTTTATGAAGAAAACAGTCTAAATGAAATTCTTCATACAAAACGCTAATTTCATAGGTAAGGACCTAATATTATAAGTTCATAGTAACCGTAAAATTTATTGTCAATATTGAACAATTATAATTGCCGGTGTAAATGCACTTTGATATGTAGGTTAATTTTACATTAGTACTGCAGCCTTACTTAAAACAAAGAAATTGGTTTTGGTACGAATTTTTTTTTTAATTTATTTAACGGTACTATTTTCTTCAATTCAATTGAAATACGCTTTATTGTTTAAATAAGGAAGGTACATTTAAATATATCTTATAGAAACTACAAATTACAATTACGAATTTTCTTGTTTAAATATCCCTGTTTCTTTATTAAGAGTGATTGGATACGCGTTTAACCACAATCTCACCTGATGGAAAGTGACGATGTGGTCAAAGAGATTTTGTTTACCATTTCAAACCATTTATTTCCACACACTGAAAAAAAAACCACAACAAATTTCAAGAAATCAAAACAGAGGTGACTAAGGCCCGTATCCCACAAACCGCTCTAGAGACTGAGATGGTCACAAGCTGACGCTTGACAATCTGTTGCATATTAAAACAGTATCAAAAAAAAATAAGAAAACTATAATATCGAGGCCGAGACGCGATCCCAATCTCAAGATCGATCCACCAACACGGCTCAATGACTAACTAGGTACTACAATGAGTGAGTGTGTGGGGGACAGTCTCAGTAAATACTGAGTGACATAACTCGCTCAGCACTGGTTTTCAGCCTGCCCTCAACATATGTTACAATTATATCTTTGTATTGCCGGCTTGTTACGCAAGTTAGCAAAACTAACGGAATTGTAGATCGCTATCTCAGTGGATGCTCTTGAAGATAATACGATTCAGGAAAGACTGACACCTTGCGCCGGTAGGGAGTTCCAGGACTATTGCCTTTGCTGTTTTGAATTGCATAAAATTGAATAAAGAAAAATACTCTGTAGATATAGGTACTACAAAGACTATAACAATTAAGAGTCACAAATTATGGAACAACCGTATATTAATTTGATTTCCAACGCTGAATTAAAAACATAAGTTTTCACTTTAAAACGGAAAGGACATAATCAATTATTGTAACTCGAAATTAAAATATAAACTGTTAGTATTGTGGCAGATGTTAATAACCTCATCCGCTTGTATAAGGTTAAAGTATACATTAAAAATTTGCCTTTAAATAAATTCAAAACCTTTTAAAACAGTAATTATTATAAAGGGCTATTATAAAATTTATGTCTATTTGAATGATGAACAATCATGAATATAGACGCTCGGCGTTATTTAGCCCAATAATTATACAATATAATATATATTTTTTCTTGTTTTTTCGAATCACAAATTGTATCCCAAAGCCTCTGATAAAACCAGAAGCCTGCGCGTTTAAAACTGAAGCAACAAAAACTACGTTAAATATAGTAGTTTCATGTTGCAGCGAATGTTCACTTTGTGGATGTCACGAGAAGTGAATAGTGTCGATTTTAATAAAGTTATGCTTCACTAAGACTAACTCGTGTCGTTTTTACCTTTAAAAATGCTGTTGGGCATACGAAGGAATTTGATGGGATCAAAAAACATGAAGTCATGTGCGAGTATAGCATTTACATTTCATTTCACTTAAATATTGAATTTGATTTAACTATTATAATAGTCTAAGGCCTATATCCCGGCAGTGGGATGTTTACGGGCTGATGATGATGATTATAATAGTCATCGAAAATGATGCGTCTATTTTGTGAGTGATGCCAGTATCATGGAATATTTTACTCTCCTTTTTTGTTAATAAATTTTTACATCAATGTTAATTTCATCACATTTTAACATTTTTTTTTATGCACAACGGGTTGGTACTTGACCTCAATCACACCTGATGTTAAGTGAAGATGAGGTGGAACACATTTGGAGGACTGGCTATCTTATCTCTGACAACCGGAACACAACCATGGTATTACCATTGCTGCTTGGCGGCAGATGAAATATGTTAAATATTTTATTATGTTTGCGTAATATACGAGCGTGTCTGAAAGTTTCCCTGTAGATGAAAAAGAAAATAGGACTGGACAGATAATACGAAGAGTACGGCAAGATGAGTTTTAGAAACTATCAAAGCGAAGCGTAGCTTGCTCAATGCACTCTCAGGACCAATATTTTTATAACACAAAAGGTGGTTTGAAAGACTAAGAAAAGGATTTTTCCAATAAGGTATATTTAGGCACAAATCATTTAAGCGGGGCGCTTTTATAATAAGGCTCCAGTAGACATTTAAAATTTGCCTTTAAATAAATGCAAAACCATAGAATAGAAATAATTTTCAAACGACTTTAATAACAATATAATAAATTCTTTTTGTTGTGCAATAAAGTGTATTTGTATTGTATTGTATTGTATTGTATTGTATTGTATTGTATTGTATTGTATTGTATTGTATTGTATTGTATTGTATTGTATTGTATTGTATTGTATTGTATTGTATTGTATTGCATTGTATTGTATTGTTGGAAAATTGTAAGATATAACACACATTTACGTAGCTGTGTCAAACCAGTTTTGCAATTAATTTAACTTCGAAATAACATAAAATGAATGCAACACATAAAACAATATTCTTTGGACATATACACACAGTGCAATTTAGTTTCACATTAAGCAACTAGGCTTGTGATCCAATTCGAGGTTCCTATATTGGTAACACTGAAGTTTTGACAGATGTTAGTAATTGCGCGTGTTTCAAACCTCAAATGTTAGTGTGTAACAATACATTGTTCTAGAGAAATAAGAATTCTGTAAGAACCGTGTATCGACTTTTGCGGGAAGATTATGGTCAAAATCGTCCTACTGAGCGAACAATTCGCTAGGTACTGAGAAAATTTGAGGAAACTGGACGCATTGGAGATAGGTTAAGCCGTGTGCATCATCGTGGCGTACGTTCAGCGGAGAATATTGCTGCTGCGAGTGACAGGGTGTTTTTATGTTTTGTGAAACTAAAAAATGCACCAAAATCAGTGACGACGCTCCGTCCAAAACTGATAGACCAGTAGGTGTCATAATTACTTAGTTATAGATGTGGATAATATTTTTTTTAAATTTGTCAGTACCTACATATTTTATAATAATCATGAGTAACATCAACCCCAAATATAAACTTATTCTTCATCAATCAATCAATTTATTGCTTGCACACGGGTTTTATGGTCTTAGGTTTACGTATATTAGTATCACATGTGTACCCTTAGGGTGTAGCAATAGAGAGACCGAGGCTTCATTGTTGCAAGCTAATTTTTATTGTGTCATGGTCGACGAATAAATGTATTCTATTCTATTATTATCAATTCAATATTCATTAAATTAAATAGACATTTATCTATTTTTATTATCAATATATTAGATTATTAGAATGAAATATGTCAAGGTAAAAATTTAAATTATAATAGGATTTTTTCTATTAAAAAGGATTTTACTTGTTTTATAAATTTTAAGTCATTCTTTTCTATTTGTAGATAGGATTCTTCGATCGCAGAAATACTTAAATAATAAATACAGTAGAATTAGAAACTCAATTTACGAAATGTGAGTATAACCAACCCTCTACAGACGCCACATAGAACTTCACTGCTGTATAGAGGTATAGGTAAGTGAAGGTCTTAAAGGGTACGTATGTTGCTCGCTTGGATTCTCAGCTCACCCCTTGTAATTAAATTAAATATTTCACGAAGGTCAGCGGCAGGTTACCCTACGAAATTGTTGCTTAGATAAAGATACTGTTACAGTGACAGAACTGCTTTCTACTTGCATGGTGATATTGAGCAAACAATATGTTGAAAACTACAAAAGTCAATGTGAGTGAAATGAAAATTATGATATTTGAGAGAGGTGTATTATGACGGATTACAGTATTTTGATAGATGGAGAAAAAGTGGAGCAGGTGCGTGAGTTTGTGTATTTCGGTTCACTGTTTACAAGGGATGGAAAATGTCTCCGCCTCCGCCTCCGTGGTTCAATGTAAACAACATTGGGTTTACGATTCGGAGGTTGCGGGTTCGATCCACAGCGGGGTACATGTTTAAGTACTCGGTTTGGTTGGTGGTAGGGCATTTTAAGCCGTAGGGCATTTTAGCCGCCTGGCTAGCTACCACCATGTTATCTAAATCTGCCGCCAAGCAGCAATGTTAATAGCATTGTTGTGTTCCGGTTGTCAGAGATAAGATAGCCAGTCCCCCAAATGTGTTGGGGTTTCCGAATCAGTACGCTTCCACCTTCGACCTCATCTTCACTTAATATCAGGTGTGATTGAGGTCAAATACGAACCTGTCGGGCATAAAAAAAAGTGTGAGAAGTATATCGAAAGAATAGTGAATGCCGGAAATAACGTCTGGCTGTTCATGGCGGGGTGCTGGTTCCTACACTGATTTACGGGGTGAATGCTGGGTATGACAGAAGAAATATAAAAGTAGAATTAATGCAGTGGAAAAGAGATCATTGAGAAGTATGAGTGGAGCGAAGAAGACGTAGTGACATAGATTGAAAAAGGTATGCTGAGATGATTTGGACATGTGGAGAGGATGAATGAAAGAAGACCAACGAAAGATTCGATTCGATTCTTTTTATGTCTCAAGCATGTATTTCTTCACGATGTTTTCCTTCACCGTTTAAGAGCAGTCGAAGTAATTAAATTTAAAAACTCATTGGTACATGGCCTGCCTGGGGATCGATCCTGGACCTCCCAAATTCGGAGTCTGTGTCTCCTCCACTGAGCAGCCGACACTCTAAAATATATAGTTGTCTATACTGCGACATTACATGGGCCATAACATAATCCACTACGCGGACCCCGTGCGGATTAGTGGATTTGTGTCGTATTGGCCACCTGACTGTCAGCCTCCGACTTGGCCTTTGTGTCTTCAATTGAAAACAACCGGTACAGACAATGTAACGTATCCTCCGAAGCACGAAAACACTCGTATTAAAATGGCACTAGTGGTCACCCATCCAAGGACTGACCGCACCACACAATGCTTAACTTCGCTAATCGAAAACGAATAACGACTGCGACACGAGTGCTTACTTCAAATATGTGTAACTAGCAATTAATGTTTCTTTTCCTATTTAGTAAGTAGGTATATGGTACCCAAACCTACCAGCCTCTTGACCACAGACGGTCTGTGCTCTTGGACAAAGTAAAATGACCTTGCAGTTACTGTATTCTGATAAATACCTAAGTACGTATTTAATGAAATTACAAACTGAATATTCATTATTCGAGTGTTATTTTGGAACAAACAATATTCTTTGTACAAACAATACGTTATTCGTCGAGTCACGTTTATTTCACTATTGTAGGTATTTGATTTCACTATTGTATTTTTAAAAGGGTATAAAGGTCGTCATTATAGTAATTGACTTCGGTTTAATCTAGTTTGATTAATTCTTAGTCAGTTTTCAATTTCCTAATTGAATTAGAATGATAACTGCTGCCGACTTGCAGTGGTAGCATGCCAACTTGCGATATAAGTATATCACATATTTTATCTGCAAAATGCGGGTATCTGCCAAAATGAGCGACATAACAGTCGTACAGCAGCATTTTGACAGATGCGTGCGATATAGTAACATGTGATAAACTGTATGCTACCCATGCTGACTGGTCAACGTTTCAGGCGACCCATGACCCAACACTTACATCGCTGAAAGAATGAGCATTGCCAGCCAGTAAGGTAATGCAGCTAGCATCTTGGGCACTCTCCCAAGCGGACCGAACCTGTGCCATCTTCTAGAGTAAAGAAACGGAACAGAGACAAAGCTTCTAAGGCACCTACAAAATTCCTACCTATATGATACATTTAGATTTTTTTTACGAATTACATACTCTAAATATTTTCTATTTAGCATTTTTAGTTTTCAATAATTATTTGTTAATCGAGTGGTACATTCCAAATCTTATATATAGATTGATCTCATCTAAAATTACTTAAAGCACCTCTTAATTTATTAACAGAAATGACATTCCTTAGTCGCCTTTTAAAAGATCCGCAGGATGAAATTGAGTGGTAGGTATTTTACTGTATTGTATAGATACTGACCACCAACCACTTTTTTCAGCCCTACTTTAGTCTAAGTATACCTCTAGTCTCGCACGTGGTTTTATACACTAAAATCTCCTCAGATAAAAGTGCACGCGAATAGCGAAAACGTCCCACATATTATTATTATGGAATCTGTAGACGTGGGACAAAACGTTATTTTCGCTCCGTACGCGACAGGCCGCGTGTGCCGACGCTCACACGCGCCTTTTTATGCACAACGGGTTAGTACTTGACCTCAATCACACCTGATGTTAAGTGAAGATGAGGCCGAAGGTACTGATCATACTGATCCGGAAACCCCATCTAAATCGGGGGACTGGCTATCTTATCTCTGACAACCGGAACACAACAATGCTATTAACGTTACTTTTTGCCATTTGGCCACGGAACCCTTATAAATGTGTAGTGTCTATCTGTCTGTCCATGTGTCACAAATACTATATTCATTCTGTGACAAACTCTTGCAATTTAAATTCGATCTTTATGCAACTTAAATAAAACTAAAGGACTTCGGACACTCAATATCCTCGTAAATATACGAATAGGTAGAAATAGAAACTGAAAAAAATACAACGTAGATTTCCGGGAAAATTTTTAACGCATTTCAAGTGACGCTCGTCGCCCTTCCGTAAAAAAAAGATTGGTGTAAGGTATTTTAAAATTAACAAGGTGCTTGAATAAAATTGAATTTCTATGAAAAATGCCAGTTTGCTCGATAAGGAAGGAACTTCATTAATCTCTCACTGTTTGATGAATTTAAAAGTACTTTGTAGAGTTACCGGCTAATGATTTATTAAAGTTTGTATAAAAGTAAGTAATTGTAGTAATAATATATGCTTGCATTGGTTGTGAAATATTTATGTTATAGTCGTTGACATTTAGATAGGTATCAAATTGAATCAATATATTTAGATTTTTTTGATATTATGTAGGTACTCATATTGTTATTTAATTAATATTATTAATTGACATTATAGGAAATTACTTAATTAGTTATGACATTTGTAGTGCAAGCTTGAAATTTAATGTGCATTTTTAATCTTTAATTAAATTTTTAATTTAATAATATTAAAGAATAACTAACGCACTCGTTCAAATTCATTCCGATGGTTCATTCAAACGCTTTTGCTCTTCAAAAATTTATTTAGCTATAATTATAAAGGTAGCGGGAAATCGCTACATGCAACCTGTCACTCTGGAATTCTATGGGGGAGGCCTATGTTCAGCAGTGGACATCCAGTGGCTGATATTATGCTGATAAAACTGTCCAAATTTGTGTGTGGAGTGTTGCTCTAATGTTTATGATGATGTGATGTCGTCTTTGTAAACGAGCCGCATGTCTAGGGAAATTCAGCTATCGAAGATTCGGATCCTGGTATCATGAGAAAACATTCATTTTCGATCGCAACAATCAAATCAAATAATTTTATTGTGATACACAGGGAACTTGTAGGCATACAAATATTTTGTCATAGGACAGATGGAGTTTTTTTTCTTCGTTAATCATATGTACCAATTCCTGCGATTTTCAAAGCTATATCCTTTGTTTTTTATTTGGAACATGTAATATTATTTCAAGGTTTCACATGAAATATTTTATAATTTCTGGGCTAAATCACATAATAAAAAAAATTTGAACAGAGCTCTTTTCATGTGATTCCCATAATCATTTCTTAGATTCGCTGAAACTTTTATAATGCGGTTACTTTTAAAAATTAACGCTGCCTATACTTAACTTAATGTTATCCGATAATACACACAAAGTTTAGCTAAATTTGGATTTGTCGTTCCCAAAAAAAAATCAATAATGTTTGTATGGAGAAAACAGTTTTAATGAAATTCTTCGTACAAAACGCCAATTTCATAGGTAAGGACCTAATATTAAGTACATGCATTTTCAACTAGCATAATAATTGGACAAGTGGTTATTTAATAATTCATTATATATAAAAAAAAATATTTTGTAATAACTCGACAGACATAATTTATAAAAAATAGGAAATGTTTAGTTACACAATTAGAAACAATAGTTTTCATACTTTATAACCAAGATAAACGCGAAAGAGAATTGTTCGCGGGACCATATCTACCTACAGCATCAATATACCTACTGTACAGTGTTTGTACATAAGAGAAGAATGATAAGAGTCTTGATAGTCACCAAAGTCTTTGATCTTGATAGAAACACTTGATATGGATATTAAACTTTATTAATGATCGAATATAGATATGTGTGCACACTAATAGAGTAGGTCGAGAACTGACGTGTTTGGGTAAAAAGTATGTCGCTGACACGTGCCCGAAATGCTGACTAAACTTTACAATATTTAATGTACTTGTACACCTACAATAGACTATTTTGCCTTCGTAAAACACACGTTTTTAGTAGACAATGGTAGCTTAGAAGGATGGATGGTGAGATGGTTGAAAATTTGAAAGTGTTACTGGACTTCAAACACTTGTGAAACGCCTACATGTTCGTTTGTTATATCTTCTCTGAAAGAGAAATGATCTAATATCAGTTTTGCACTAGGATGAAAATCGGCTGCCGGTAATTGATCAAAGACTTTAATCACATATTTGGAGCGGAACACTTTGGGGCTGAGGGTCAGGGGCTTCAAAGAGCCAATACTTTTCAAGAAAATGTCCGTGCGTCTGGTGATAAAGGATGAGTGACCGGAAAATTGGCCTTTACTTTGTGGGAGGTAAGGTAAGGGCACCAGCCTGTTGAACCTATAAAATTCTTGGTCTAATTACTTCTGCAATTATTACTAACTAGATTTCTGCCCGCGGCTTCGGCCACTAAAATTACTTTTATTAACTAATATTATAAATGCGAATGTTCCGACGTTTGTTTGTTTATTTGTTGCACAATCACGGCGAAAAGGATTTGGATGAAATTTGGCAAGGTAAAACATGAACTAATACATAGCATATTGTTTATCCCGATAAAGTGAGTAGTTATTGCGGGATAAACAATCTAACTAATATCATAAATGTGAATTTTGGATGTTTGTTTGGATGCTCAATCACGGGAAAACGGATGAACGGATTTGGATGAAATTTGGTATATAGCTAGAATGTACTCTGGATTAAGACTTTTATCTCGATTTTTAGATTTTTATCCTGATAAAGTGAGTAGTTCCCACGAGATAAACAATTTGAACATTGCAGCTATTAAAGCTATTCCACGCAGGCGAAGCCGCGAGAGAAGCTAGTTTATTATAATCCTCGTAAGTTATTACCTGAGATCAGTGGCGGTACTTTCATGTAAGCCCAAAAGCCCGGCTTGCCTTACTAAATACTCGATCAGGACTATGAACAATTTATACAGTATTATACAGTAGGATATGTTTGATTTAAACATTCGCACTTGTCATGCTGAAACATCATGCTTGGTTATCTATCAAATTTCACTAGCTATATAAATATCACAAAAATATTGTCGGGATTGCCCTATGTTGAAACCCTAGGCACGCCACTGCCTGAGATTTTCTATCTATGTGCCAACATTCAATCAAATCGTCTACAGGAGGTAACAAAAATTTATATACATGGTATACGTATGTATATTTATACCTGAAAATATTAAGCTTCTTCCTGGGGAAGTCGGGTAAACAGGTATAATATGGTATTATAATAATCCATATCTGTATACCAAATTAACTATAAATCCAGGCTTGTTGGTATACAAATTGTGTGAGAAGTCCGGATTCTTGCGACACGTGACACCTCCTCCTCATAGCAGGAGGATTCTAGAATCCATATTAAAAATACTTTAAAACTACAGTTGTACTATTTTTTGCTTTCATTAGATATTTTATTTGGGGTATAAATAGTGATAAAGAGTCTGAAACCTCACAAACTGTTATAAATTTCTCAACTAATATTACAGTTGTCTAGAATATTGAAATTTAAAATATTATTTATATTTTATATGTAGGTAAATACATAAACTCAGTGCACAAACAGAGAGATACGGATAGCGATAATGTGACTAGAGATAGAGAATTCGGATGTTATCCCATTTTTACCTCAAAATGTAAATCTGTTTGTACCGGAAAACTCACAACGGAGAGTATGCCGCGGGTAAACATTCATACCCGCATAAAGCCGGATCTCCGGATACCCTAAGCCCGACTTTCGTTTGTGAAATTAGTATAAGGGTACACAATGTTATCCGAATATCTTTTTCACGCAGCCTCCTACTTCAGCAGTCACATATGTGAAAATATATGAGCAAATCTATGTGCCAAAGCAGCCTATGTGTGAGTTTACAACCGCCTTCGTGGCTCACTTTACACAACATAAGGTTTACAAAACGGAAGTGGCGGGTTCGATTCCTAGCGGACATATTTAGTATACTCAGCCTGGCGTAGCACCATCTAAGTCTGCCGCTTGATAGCATGTTTGAGATAAGGTAGCCAGTTAAGTGAAGATGAGGCCGAAGGTGGTAGCGTACTGATCCGGAAACCCCATCTTATTTGGGGAACTGGCTATCTTATCTCTGACAACCGGAACATAACAATGCTATTAACATTACTGTTTGGCGGCAGATTTAAATGGGATGGTAGTGGCTAGCCAGGTCACCCTTCCATGGACTGATTGCGCTAGATATTGCTTAACTTCACTAATTGACAACGAAGTATCTTAGTATTAGATAATAAAAGTAAATACGAGTGTACCTACTGAATTAGGTAGGTACCCTATGGCATCATTTAGGTCAACCCTATTGTAGGGTTGTTGTGTTAGAAATGCTCATTATAAAACTGCGAGCAAAAGATGAGTGTAGGTACTTCTCATTAGGTCGAGAACTGCATAGGTATCTTGCTCAACAAAGCCGGCCTGGGAATATGTACGAGTATGTAACACAACAAGGTTATAACCCAGTTGAGCATTTACAATCGCGTGCTCTGCCATTGACAACCTTTTTAATCTCATTATCATCATATTGTCATATTTCCAGAGGCACCGATTTATATTTGATGGAAAACCGCCTCCGTGGCTCATGTAAACAACATTGGGTTTAAGTTTCGGAGGTCGCGGGTTAGATCCACAGCGGGGTACATATTTAGTACTCGGTTTGGTTGGTGGTAGGGTATATTAAATGTCCGCTTGGCTAGCTACCACCATCTTATCTAAATCTGCCGCCAAACAACAATGTTAATAACATCGTTGTGTTCCGGTTCTCAGAGATAAGAATAAGGTGGGGTTTCCGGGTCAGTACGCTTCCACCTTCGGCCTCATCTTCACTTAACATCAGGTGTGATTGAGGTCAAGTGCTAACCCGTTGTGGATAAAAAAAAAACGATTGTGCCGTCCAAGATATTAAAACTTTTAACATAGTATATACTTCGTGTATATTTTTTATATTATGAATAACTTATGTGTTTTCTATACATAAGGTCGTGCGGTATCTTTGCTAATGTAAACTGATTTAGATTTTTTTTTTTTGGACGATTCCACATAAGTTTGGTGAAGTTCTGGTAATAGAAAACTGAAACAGTGTATGACTAATTATAAGATTAACCCATGGAGACATTAATATTAGTATAAAAAATAATATATAATGATTGGTGTAAATGTTCGAATAAAAAAATGTACCTAAATACAGACATGTGTTCCCGAGTTGTGGAGTTTTTCATTTATATTATGTATTATTTAGAAAAAAAAAAGTATTTGTGTAATTTATCAATCATCTGGCATCCTGGAACTAGATGGCGCTGTGTGTATGTGCAAAGATATTTATTTATTTTATTTTTTATTTATATGCTATTACAATCAAATCATATGCCCACAAAAAGAATAGAAAGAGACGTAACTACTAATTACTAAGCTAAACAAACCATGAAGCTAAAAAACATTAATATAATGCCCGAAAACGCACTCAATTTTCACTGGAAGCAATTTTTTTAACTTTTGACGTGTATTGACCTAATAAAGCATTAAATAAACAAAAGAACAACGCTATAGACTTTGCAAGGGTGGAAATATCTCCATTTGAGTTGTATTCTCTCCGTTTATATCAACTGAATACATCTGAATACTGACTGACAGCGTGACAGGTTAATGTCTGACGCTCCCATTATAGTACGCATTGAACTATGACCTTTTGAAATAAATTCTATAGCCAGGTAGGTAAACGTGTTCTGAAGGCATTACTTTCTCTTACATATTGTCTTGGATATTGGTTTTGGAAAAAAACTTGTTTTCTCTTCTTATAATTTGGTTTAATTCTTGAGAAATTATACATTTACATTGATTGATATGCAGACAAAAGAAATATACGCTACGTTATTGCGCGTTGGTGGATGATGCAAGAGAGCTAATTTTTGACAGCTCAAAATTAAAAAAAAACAATAGGTGCGTTCCGATGCGCGTGCGACTCACTTCACGTTTCGTTGCGTTCCACTCATCCATGATGTGTAAACACATATCATAACCCTTGTTCCTTGCAGGTAACCTAAATTACCTACGTACTACAACTAAGACTGAGTTGACATTACATGAAATGTCTCTATTAGGATTAAGTATGTCGGCTAATGATACACAATTTTTACAAATTGCACAGATACCTACACAAACAGACAATTATATTTCGGATGAGTTTACCTTAACGAAAAAAATAGGGCATATTATGTAAGTGAAATAGAATGTATTGGGCATAGGTAGTTTTATTTTTCAAAGCCACGGTCGATTGAAACCTTGTGTTATTTGACGGTCGCGTCTGTGGCCTATTCCACGTAATTGCATCATTAAATAAATAAATAAAAGTTGGAGATAATATGAGTTCCCAATAAATTAAGCATGATAAGCACCCTACGAATTCCGCCAGTAGCAAATGAATCTCCAGCCGGCGAGTGTGTCGATGATGATTTCGTAAAAAACAAAAAAACTACCTATGCTAATCCCTTATACATATATGCCCTATTTTATTCCTTACGGTAAAAAAAATCATCAGGTATACTGACGAGTACAAAATTAAGCACAAACACATAAGTAAGGTATTCGGTCTCCTCTCAAAATTACACTTCATAAAATTTATTTTGTAACACATGCACAGCATTAAATTAATGTAAACAAAATATTTAACCTTCTAAATGAAATTAAATCAAAAATTTGTTTATTGCCATCCATTAGAAGAAACATATTTAAAAATTTATCTTAGACGGAGGCAAAAGGAGATGTCTCAGCTAACTTAGTAATTGTATATGTAACATTAAGGGAGAGGTTCCGCCTAACACAAGTTATTCATCATCATCTGAGCCTGTAAATATGCAGGATATAAGCCTTCCCTCGTATATGAGGGAATATGGGCCATAGTCCACCACGCTGGCCCAATGCGGGTTGGGGACTTCACATGCCTTTGAATTTTCATTTCTCAGGCATGCAGATTTCCTCACGATGTTTTCCTTCACCGTTTAAGAGCAGTCGGATTACACGAAATACACATAAGTAATTAAAGTAATTAAAATTAAAGGTGGGCGTTGGTGGCTCAACGGTTAAGACGCGGTTTGGGAGGTCCGCGTTCGATTCCCAGGCAGGCCATGTACCAGTGAGTTTTTAAATTTAATTTAATTACTTATCTGCATTTATCCACAAGTTATCATATAAACTTAAAAGGTGTGTTCCAGGAAAATGTGTATCTATACTAAGTAAGTAAAACATTTTTATTTATATTAATATTTTTGAAATGAAGCGTTTTGATGTGTGGCAGTTGAAATTAAGGTGTTGGATAGACTTCATAAAAGCTTTGTACTGTCAATGTCAATTGAGGTCATTTGCCCATTGTGTTATTATTGAAAGAAGATTTGCACGTTTTAAAGGGGATGGTGTGTGTCAGTGTGTCACGTGTGCATATCTATATATTTCGAAAGGTGAACGTGGATGTTGTTTCAAGCATTACACTTTTAATGAGCGGGCCACCCCATTTAGGATAAAGGTTATGTATGTATGTAAAAATAACAGACGGATCTTGCATTAACATACGGATTTAATTGACTTGTAATTACATTCCACGAGAAAATGATGTTTTTTATACAACTGTAGACATTTAAAATTCTACTATAAACTACATAGGTACCTACTACTACTACATAGGTATAAACTACATAGGTAAACAGAGTTAATGTTCTTGTTTATTATTCATAAAGTGTACTTTTAAGTACATCGCTGGCGGATCTTATAATATTAATTACTAAAGTAATTTATGAAATTCCTTTCTTAAGCGGCTTCTAGATTAAAACCAGTTTCATTGTCGCACTACTATGAATGCAAAAGTTTTTGAATGTTTGCTATAACGCTATGACGCCTGAACTAATTTGATGAAATTTGGTGTAGAGATGGATTATATTATCTATTTCATAAGTTAAAAATAGGGTGGATTTTACCCCTTAATTAGAGTATATTTTGCGATGCGGTAAATATAGGTATAGGTGCAGTCGGCGTCCCATTTATTCATAGAGAGCTGATATAGGTGTAGTGCGCTGCGCATTCAGTTTAATAACGGGTTCAGAATGCTGATGGGGCTGCCGCGTTTCTGTAGCGCATCAGGAATGTTTGCCGATGCGCATGTAGACGGTTTCCACGCCATCATCAGGAAACGTAGCACGTCGATTTTGAAGCGCGTGCGCGGCAGCTCCAACAACCTTCTTGAGCACACTGGCGGACAGGTGGGATTCCGTGATGCTGCGGCACTGGATACGCTTGCACACATCCAAATAGTGCTGATTGTGCCCCAGCAGTCGTATGGTCCCTTCTGTTCACAGTTATTATAGAATTAAGTTACTAACTTACTATACTATTTATTTTTAAGTTACTAACCAAAATATGGGTCTAATCCTGAATTAAACGATTTTTATTTTTATTTATTTATTATTTATGATTTATGGTAGCTCCATGCCTATTCAAGCTATATCAGCCGCTGTCCACTACAATAACGCATCTGTCTAGACTATTATTTTAAAGAACTTAAGATGGTATAGCATGCTATCAGTGATCACGTAAAATTGCACTGTACCTATACGGGTTGAATTTGAATTCGTGTAATTTCCCATAAACTGGTGACGCTACTCTTGATTACGAAGAATTTTCCCCAATGAACCATAGTCGAAATCCATTAAAAAGGTTCGATTACCCATACAAAGTGCTAACCCGTTTTGCATAAAAAAAAAAGTAAACCATTCTGAAGCCGCCTTTAGTATGGAAGTCCAACAATTTTCGGCTGAATTCGGCTATGGTTCCTTGTAGACAGTGGAGTCCCCAGAAACATGAATTACGTGACTTAAATTTCACCCTGTAAGTTATTTTTTTAATGCACAACGGGTTTGCACTTGACCTCAATCACACCTGATTTTAAGTGAAGATGAAGCCGAAGGTGGAAGCGTACTGACTCGGAAACCCTATCTTACTTTGGGCACTGGCTATATTATATCTGACAACCGGAACAAAACTATTAGCATTGCTGTTTTGAAGGCTGATGGAAGATGGCTAGCCAGGTGGAGATGTAAAATGCCCTATCATCAACCAGACCGAGTATTAAACATGTACCTCGCTGGGGTTCGAACCCGCGACCTCCCATTCGTAATCCCTATGGTGTTTACATTGAGCCACGGAGGCGGTTAAAGGTTTTTTTAATGTTAGACCCTTAAGACCGACTTGGCTATTTTAAAAAAGCTTAACATTTCGACGGCAGCCATTGAAATAAAGTGTGCCGTTTTGCGTTTATGTACTTATTTTTACAAAATGTCAAAAATTTGGAAGAACCTCGTCCGGATCGTATTTTATCTGGAATGAGCCGGTATTATGCAAGATTTATGTATGAAGTTATCGAGACAAATCAACTGGCACGCCTTGGCCCAGCCTTGGCACGGTGCCAGCGCCTGCCAAAATACTGGAACGACATTAACACGTGTATTTATTATTATAAGATACGTTAACAATATTTAAATTATAATTGGAACTTTTATATCCCTGTTTTAAATAAAATGCATGTTTCTCCAATATTATCTGTAGAGTTTATGTAATTCTGGGAGCATCCATCCTCATTAGAGGAGACATTAGCAATTCATCACACAAATCTAAAAACTCATAGCATAATCCATCAAAACGACAGATCTTTCAGAATGGGGACTCATTATTTTTAATTTAAACAGATTATATTCGTGAATACGAGTATATTATAACCCAACCATCACTCTTCCTGTTATCTCTCAATCTGTCTATTCATTTTTCAGTTTAAATGTATCTAACCCATTTTTCTATACTTACACTAAGGCTACATTTGCACGAGGAAAGCAGCGGGGGGTAATCAGTTGTGCGAGTGGTATTTGTAGCGTCGGGTGTTACTTCCGCCACAAGTAGGCCGACTACGCTGGCCCTGTCGCGGTATCTGTTTCCGACACGTAATCCTGCGGCTTCCGACTCACTTCCAGTAACAAGTAAATGCCAGTGCAAACGAAGATAGATGCGCAGTTCTAAGTGGGTAGTAATATATCGTTGTTGAGTAAGTATGAGCTAAGGGTTTAATTTAATAAATACCTTATACATTTTTTTTTATGGTTAACTGGATACGCGTTTGACCACAATCTCACCTGATGGGAAGTGATAATGTGGCCTAAGATGAAGCACGCGATCTCAGTAGATGCCTATTCACCCTGCTCTTGAAGATCCCAAGGTTGTAGGATTCAGGAAAGACTGACGCCGGAAGGGAGTTCCATGCCTTGGCTGTTCGCATTATGAATGAAGAGTCGAACCGCTTAGTGCGAATGTTCGGTTTAATTTATGAGAAGGTGGATGGTGCACTTTATTTTGCTTACGTATATGCATTATTTAATGATTAAAAAATTACTATTATATACAGGGTGAAATTAAATTCATGTAATTTCCAGTTACTGGTGACTCCACTCCTAATTACGTTCAACTTTCCTCAAGAAACCATAGTCGATTTCGATCAAAAAATTTTCGATTACCCATATAACAAAGGAAACCATTCTGAACACCCCTTTAGTATGGAAGTCCAATAATTTAACGTTGAATTCAGTTATGGTTCCTAGTGAAAAGTTGTTCGTAAGCAGGAAGTTGGAGTCACCAGCTGAAATGGTGGTTTCAGAATGGTTTACTTTGTATGAATCGAAATTTTTTTGATCGAGACCGAGTATGATTCATTGGGGAAAGTTGTTCGTAATCAAAAGTCAAAGCGTCACCAGTTAAAGGGCATTACACGAATTTAAATTCACCCTGTTTATTTATTTATTTATTTTATTGGGCATACAGAACAAGTTACAGTATAATAAGGCCGAATAGGTATAATAGAACTTAAAAAACTAGACTATAACTCTGGACATGAAATATTAATATACATAGATAGATAAATCGTTTATTTGTATCTCCAGTCACACACATACCATAAGTTCCAAAGTAATTGGATAAACATATTTTATAACAATTCATAAAATTAACATCAGGATACACTAGAGTATGTGTGTGCTACAGCCGTACAAATGGGTCATAGCTCAGTGTGTATAATTGCTCAGAGAGCAAAACACTGATTATAAATATCATGCTAGCAGTGTAACAATCAATCTAACAGACATTCATTATCGGTGATGAAGTAAGAAAGAAGTAATTAATCGTTCTAAAGTTACAAAATTAGTCAAACTTAATTACAAAATATCAGGTATGTCTGTCTTCTAAACGTAAATAAATTGTGTACAAAAATGTCCAAGGAAGAACACTCCACCACAGTTTCGTTGTACAAGCGGCCTGTATATATATATACTATCATAGTGTAACAGAGGACTAATGAGTACATAGATGCTGGTCTGGATGAATTCTACGAGTCGCTCCAGTTATCACCGTACAAAAATAAATTGTAATAATGTTACTTCAATTAATTAAGAGTCCGGCGTGACCTTACGGCAGCGTATTTCTACAATGTACAGTTATTACTTCGATCTTCCCCTATCATAAGACAAGATTTAATACATGAGCGCATGCGCGCTCAAACCATAATAGAACAGGGTCAACTTTTCGCCTGATCATTTAGCATCATAATTATGCATCAGATTTTATCAAGGACACACACAATAATCCCGGAAATGTAGGTAGGTAGGCTTGTTGCTGGTTTCTTTAATTCATGAGACAACAGGTCTAAAATGGCATTATACCGGATGAATTTTTTTACGCAAGGAAAAAATAGGGCATATTAGATAAGTGAAATAGAAATTATACTTTAATTTTTTTTTTTCAAACCCATCATCGGCGCACGCGCCGGCCGGAGACTGATATGCGACTGGCGGAATTCGTAGGGTACCCATCATGCGAAATTAATTTGAAAACTCATATTTTCTCCAAGTTTTTTTTTTTTGGCAGCGTTTCCTCGTTGTATGCAGATACTTAAGCGTTGAGCGAGGAAACAAGCGTATCACCAGTGACATCGACTAAGCGCTTTGAAATATTAAAGAAAAATTTGGAGAGTTGAATTTTCTGGACGTATTGGAAGTCAGAGCTATTGGTAGGTGTAAATTTAGCAAATTCCCGTGGTATGTTTACAGTAGTATTTTTCAAACTTTAATAGCTTTGCTTCCATAATTACACTGTTCCACATAAAAATAGAGCGGTTTCTATTTAAAACCGAGGAATTTAGTTTGCTCAATATAATGAAGTAAACAAAGATCTCGACTATTTCTTCAACCAAGGCAAAACATCATTCCGTGCCGCTTGGCGTTTAATTGACAGGAAAATTTTGTTAGTGATCTGCGGGTTTCGCCGCTATTTAAAAATTTCTGAGGTGGAAATTACACAATTAAATTACCAGACTAGTCCACTCATACCATCTAATCTAAATTCTAAATTATTTGTTTGTTTGTTGCTCTCGACTGTTCGAGTCTAATGTAATCTAGTTTTAAGATTACGAACACGTTTTCTACCTATCACAATCATGGAGAAAACGTGTTCTAGTCTGGTTTCGTGCTTTGGTATTTTTTATTTCTTGTAAATACCTCCTTTTTGATGTGCATAAATATCATGTATCTGTTTTTACTTATATCAATTATAAAAAAAAATGCACCAAACACTTCGAAATATAAATTCATGTAATTCCTGTAAGCCATTCTGAAACCACCTTTAAGTACTGTGACTTTTGGTGTTGCGGGTGTCCATGGGCGGCGGTGATTGCTTTCCACCAGGTGACCCGCATGCTCGTTTGCCGCCCTCTCATGTTCCAAAAATTTTCGGCTCTAGGAACCATAGCCGAATTCAGGCTTAAATTGTTAGACTTCCATAACAAACGTGGTTTCAGAACGGTTTATACTTTGTATGGGTAATTCAATTTTGTTTAATCGAATTCGACTATGATTCCTTGGGGAAAGCTCTTCGTAATCAAGAATGGCGTCACCAGTTAATGGGAATTACACGAATTCAAATTCACCCTGTATCATCATCATCATCATATCAGCTGAAAGATGCCCACTGCTTGATGCTGCCTCCCCCAAAGATCTCCACAACGATCGGTCCTGTGCTGCCTACTTCCCGCGATCTTTACCAAATCGTCGGTCCACCTCGTGGGGGGCCTGCCCACGCTGCGTCTTTCGCTGCGTGGTCGCCACTCACCTTTCCGCCCCAAAGGCCATCGGTCCTACGAGCAATGTGCTCCGCCCACTGCCACTTCAGTTTGGCAATTCTTCGGGCTATATCTTCACTTTGGTTTTCCTGTGGATCTCCTCATTTCTGATTCGATCCCGCAGGGAGACTCCGAGCGTAGCTCTCTCCATTGCTCTTTGGGTGACCTTGAGCCTTCTTATGAGGCCCACAGTGAGCGACCACGTTTCACTTCCACATGTCATCACTGGCAACACATACTGATCAAAGACTTTCGTCTTGAGACACTACGGTATTTGGGACGAGATGTGACGTAGCTTTCCGAACGCTGCCCAGCCGAGCTGGATTCGACATATGACCTGTATACTTGTTGCCAAATATATAAAAGATGCCATCTAAAAGGCTGCCGTGCGGCATGGTGCTCAGAAGGCTGGTCGTGTTCCAACTTTTAATGAGGCTGCCTGCTCTGTGATCACCACATATTATTCCGCTAAACGTGCCGTAAAGTTCCTGCCTCCGTAGCAAGACATCGTTTGTCGTGCGCGACGTAGGAGTGAGAGTAGGATAGTTGTATATTTCGTCCAAGCGAATGAGCAGGCCAAATATTATCTCGCGCGATATAAACGTTTATAGCGCCTATCATGCTACTAGTGCTGGTCTTTCGGTGTTGATACAACACTATAAACACTGCCTCTCGCTAAGTTTCCTACTACAAACTTGTAGTTGTAACTAAAGTTACCACTTTAATATTAAGGTACTAATTTTGTCCAATTCAAGCTTGGGTAACCGTGGGTAGGTTTGTTTGTCTGATAGAATTCAAAACTTTGCTTTGTTTGGGTTGTTTGGAGTTTCATTGGTATATTTATGAGGCTAAAGAGCCAGAACTATATCTAATAACCAATTCAATAAGATGTAAGTTGAGGTGTGAGCCCGTAAAAGAGACCCTTGTAGTACCCATGTTCGTATGTCTGTCTCACCTCACGGTTATCCTTAATGATGTAATTCGGACTGGTTTTGTTAAAAGTAGATGAAAAATTTTGATAAAATAAAAGTTTAAATATCTAAAACCCGTACTAAAAAAAATAATAGAAAATTAAATGGGAGAACTGCAAAAATCGTAGGTCTAGGTAGATATGCTGAACCCAGAAATAAGGTCCTGTTATGTATGAAATAACCTATTTATCTATTAGCAATAAATAAAAAATAGGTGTTCGTTTTCCCAAGCCATATAGTACCGTATTTAAATTGATTTTCCTGCTGTCGGAGGTCTTTATTCATTGCATCGGTTTTAAAATTGAAAATGAAACATGATTTATTTGAAGCATGGTACAATAGTTACATAAATCGATATTAATAAGACACGTTTACAATTTACATGTTTGTAGTATAGATTAGTTACCCGATTCTGTTACCTTTAGCCCCACATTAGGCTTGTCTGTGCTGTGGGTGTATCATAAAAATGTAACCTACCTGTCCATGACAATCTGACTCACTGAATTGCTCACCTCTATCTTTTTATCTCTTGCCTAATAAATATACTGGATGAGTTTTTTTACCGTAAGAAAAAAATACATACATACATACATAATGTCACGCCTGTTTCCCATTGGGGTAGGCAGAGACCACAGACTTCCACTTGCTACGATCCTGACACACCTCTTCTGCTTCCTTCACTCTCATAAGGTTGTTCATACATGCTCGTCGGTTTAGGGTACTCTTGACTTGGCCTTTCTTTAAGACGTCCCCGATTTGATCATGGTACGTTCGCCGTGGTCTTCCCCTACCAACACTACCATCCACATTCGCTTTGTATATCTCTTTCGTAAGTCTTCTTTCATTCATCCTCTCCACATGTCCAAACCATCTCAGCATACCTTTTTCAATCTTTGTCACTACATCTTCATTCACACTGCTTAACTCCCTAATTACACTATTTCTGATTTTATCTTTCAGAGTCACCCCATTCATACTTCTCAATGATCTCATTTCCACTGCATTTATTCTACTTTCATTCTTCTTTTGCCATACCCAGCATTCACTCCCGTAAGTCAGTGTTGGAACCAGCACCCCGCCATGAACAGCCAGACGAGCTTTTTTGGACACATTCTGGCTCCTCATAAAGGCATGCAGTGCTCCATTTACCTGATTTCCGGCATTCACTCTTCTTTCGATGTCCTTCTCACACTTACCATCCCTTGTAAACAGTGAACCCAAATACACAAATTCACGCACTTGCTCCACTTTTTCTCTGTCTATCAAAATATTGCAATCCGTCATACATACCCCTCTCTCAAATACCATAACTTTCGTTTTAATCACATTGACTTTCATTCCTTTTTCTTTCAAAGCCGTATTCATAAGTGTTACCATCTCTTGTAACTCCTCTTGGGACGACGCAAGGATTACTTGATCATCGGCATAGAGGAGACATTTGACGAGTAACCCATTCATTCTCAATCCACATTCATACTCTTTCAATATTTGCAGGCAACTGTCCATGAATAAGTTAAACAGCCATGGGGACGCAACACAACCCTGTCTAACACCTTTCTCGATGCTAAACCATTTAGTATACGCCCCATTAAAAATAGGGCATAATTAGGTAAGTGAAATAGAAGGTATTGACATAGGTAGTTCAATATTGTTTTCACAACTATCATAGAATAAAGCGTTAATCGTGTCATTTGAGGGTCGCGTTTGTAGTTAATTCCATATAATTACATCATTAAATAAATAAAGACAACTTGGAGAAACTATGACATCCAATTTTTTTTTGACAAAAAATTTTGCCCGATAGGAGCCCTAAGAATCGACCTGTTTGGTGTAGTGGTTAGAAACTCTGATCACTATACCAAAAGGTCGCGGGTTCGAATCCCGCAAGGGGCATATGTTTGTATGATGAATACGGACACGTGTACCCGAGTTATGGATCTTTTTATTTATAATAAGTAATTATTTACAAAAAAAAATGTATTTATGTAGTATATCAACCACCTGGTATCAACAACACAAGCCTATAGTTGCTTAAAGTCGAACTAGAGGGCGCTGTGTTATTTATTTATTAAAACAAAAAAAAATAACGCCAATCGCATATCAATCTCCGGCCGGCGCACGCGTGCGTTTTTGAAAAAGAAATAAAACTACCTTCTATATCACTTACCCAATATGCCCTATTTTTTCCTTGCGGTAAAAAACTCACCCGGTATATACAGGGCGTCCCACGGCTATGCCACATGGAGGGAAAGTACCTTGAATTTTGTAAATGGAACATTTCACTGAAAGAAGACATTATTTTAATTTAAAAAACAATTTAAACTGCTTTCATAGATTTTTAAATAAGTACATGGTTGAACCGGGAATCGAACCCTTTATTTATAAAAAAAAAATTACCATGTAGCTTTATCATACCGATCGAAAGGCTTCATCATAAGGATTATTTTTTTCTAAATAACATAGTGTCAGAAATAAAAGGAAGACCATGAATTTTAACATTTTTAATACAAAATTAATCAATTTATCAAATGCTCAAAATGAGCCCCTTCCTGGTCAATACAAAGTCGCACTCTTTTGATTATTTCGCTCCCTGTCGATTTTTTGATCATGTTGTGGTGGATATTTAGAATAATACGTCGAAGTTCTGTTTGTAGCTCGTGGACACTTTGATACTGGTTCTTGTAAACTAAATTTTTTACATAACCCCATAAAAAAAAATCTAATCAGCCAGCCGCATTGCGATGGAGAAAATCATTTACGCGTCTTTCGGCAGATTCAGGATACGGCATACAACCAGGTACCTACTTACTAATTACGTATCTCTTTATCATTTTATCATGAACTTAAATTATAATAGGGAAATGATGCATACTTCTCGAGTGGATAATTAGTATTAGTAATGATAATGTCAGTTGTATGTCCTTACGGCAATGTCAGCCTTTCATTTTTCTGAACACAATTGCACATCTAATGTTAAAATTCATGGTCTTCCTTTTATTTCTGACACTATGTTATTTAGCAAAAAATAATCCTTATGATGAAGCCTTTCGATCGGTATGATAAAGCTACATGGTAATTTTTTTTTATAAATAAAGGGTTCGATTCCCGGTTCAACCATGTACTTATTTAAAATGATTATATAAAATAATGCAGTTTAAATTGTTTTTTAAATTAAAATAATGTCTTCTTTCAGTAAAATGTTCCATCTACAAAATTCAAGGTACTTTCCCTCCATGTGGCATAGCCGTGGGACGCCCTGTATATACAGGGTGTCCAGTAATTAATGGATAACCCAGTAGTGGCAGGCAGAGGAACTAGTGGCTGCTTAGAAAAAATCATAATAATATGGCATAATCCTCTTCCAATTTGTAAAACACAGCTCTTACAATGATTAAAACAGCAATAACTTTTTTGTTTTTCAAGCAAATGGTAAGTGTTATATCGCTTTAGAATGAGCATTACCTAGGCAATTTTTTGAGAAGTTGGCCACTTAGGTCTCCATATTTTTTTTTACACGACGAGGTTCCAAATTGTGCGAACAAAATTATGAAAACAGCGCTTCTTATAAAACCTACTAAAGAAATTCTGCTTATTCTTTTTTATTTAGTAGAACCACTATTCAAGATAGTTATTCATAAAAAAGAGAAAAGAAATCCGATACTTGTGGGCATATTGGCTATTTTAGTAAGTAAATGTAGCAATTTCCTAAAAAAAATAAACACAGACATACTGCTGAGGCTTTTTTTTCTAAGCAGTCACTAGTTCCTCTGCCTGCCACTACTAGGTTATCCATTAATTACTGGACACCCTGTATACGAACATCCAGCGGATTGTGCAAAGAAAAGTTTCCCAATTTCGTTTAGAAAAATTCTGGAAAGTTTCCGAGTAGTAAATTTTCTACGTCAAATTACCCGTTGTATACGTTTTGTGAAAATGTATATTTATTGTATCTTTATTACAATTTAACGATGTTTTTATAGACCATTATTTTAATATATGACGCATAAAAATTCGTTGGTACGTGATGATGAATTAGGCGAGCCTGTTTTATTTGGGAGTTCGAATTGTGTAAGAACTTCAATCAACACATAGTCACACAATTAATATATAGTACTAAAAGTTTAGGGAAAGATGAGAAAAATTAAAAATTACTAACCACGAGCGAATAGCTGTTATTAGGTAACAGCTATGTTATTCTGTAAGTTAAACTAAGTATGTTGCGCCTGTTGCACAACTACGACCTTTACGGCCTAATTTACTGACTACCTGTTTCGTGTAGTGGTTAGAAACTCTGACCACTATACCAAAAGATCGCGGGTTCGAATCCCGCTAGGGGCATATGTTTTTCATTTATAATTAGTATTTATTTCCAAAAAAAAATATATTTATGTAGTGTATCAACCATTTGGTATCCACAACACAAGTATATAGTTGCTTAAAGTGGAACTAGATGGCATTGTGTGCATGTCCAAGGATATTTATTTATTATTATACTAATTTTCTAAACAGATCGTGGTGGCCACAAATCTTCATTTAGTTTACGAAGTAACTACCTATTTAGTAATCTGTTGTTTTGTACCCAGATTGTGATCAAAGCATTTATCTCTGTAATCGAGGATTTAAGATGCTGAACATTGAGAAAAAGACGCTTTTAACTTCGTTAATCGAAAACGATCATCCAATACGATTGTGTCACAAAATTTTATTTATAACTGTTTTAAATCATGATAAGTTCGTAGGTATCTTGCATCGGTTAATCCACTTATCTATGCAAATATATCACTAAAAATACTTTGTGCATATTGGAGGCCTAAAATGAAATCCCTATGAGTGACATATTTAGGTCACTACACGGTTATGGCATCCCGAGATTACCAAATACAGGTGTCATTGAGTCTGACGCTGCGCTGGTGCGGACGTGTCATCAATCAACCAAAACTAAATAATAGAAAGCCGTTTCACTCCGGTAACTGAGTTCGTGGACAATAGATTGACGTATTTTGATCATCAATCACAAGAAATTTAACAGATTCGAATGAGTTTGGTTTTTGTATTGAGGTTGCTGATATCCGATTTATAAAAAGACTATCAAGCGCGAGTTGGAGTCGTACCTTACGTACGAGACTTCAATATTTTACAAGAATTTGACACCAATTTATTCAACAAATCATTTTGTAAACTTTGTAAACTTTTTAAACGCTCTTCATATGATACACAAATGAATAAATGAAACTTATAATAACTTTGACAGTTATCACATGAGAAATATGGTCGAATTTAGCTTTATTTATAGGTTTATTTATTTTCAAAAAAAATAATTACAAGTAACAGTCTAATTACTAAAGTGCTTAAATATTGTAATGCTTGTACTCTGATCCTCAAACTAGGTCAAACTTGTATCTTGAGGATCACTTCCTTCCTTATGCACATAGGTAGTAAGTAGTACTACTACTGTAATACTCGTATAATATGAACTTTGTCGGTTTTACCATTTATCGAGTCACAATCTATGGTTTTGATGGACGGATGGAAAGACGGATAACAATACAATTAACATTTGAATTACATATAATATATAGTTAGCCTATACTGATACAGATACCAATACTTATTCTAGGTGAGTCGAACTATTATAAACACAAGTCAATTTTTTAATTGCACAACGGGTTAGCGCTTTTCTTCGATCACACGTGATGTTAAGTGAAGATGAAGGAAGAAAGCACATCCACCCGGAACCCTCAACTAATTTGGGTACTGGCTATTGCATCACAAACAGCCGGACCACAACACGGTCATAACAGTGCTGCTTTGCGGCAGATTTAGATGGTTGTAGCTAATATTTACCACGATGGGATTCGAACTGCAACCACCACTTTCTAAACCTTTTATTGTTTAGATTTGATCTACGTAGGTGTTTAATGTTTCTAAGAACAAATCTCGGAGATATCGGTGTACATACATAAAAAAAAATACGCCCCGAATACAGAACCTCCTCCTTTTTTGAAGTCGCTTAAAAAGAGCGTTAAGGGGGCGCCCTACGAAATGACAGTTGATGGTGTTGCCACTCGAGTAATAATTATATACCTATCTCATCAATAAAGCCATAACTGGGAAAAACAAGTATGTTGTGTGTTGATACAGATTCCGATATTTTTAAGTAGTGCAAACAGTTAAAACAATTTAATGTGGCCACTGCATCCGTTTCATTTATTATGGATTACCTATCCGCCCGCGACTTCGCCTGCGTGGAAAATTGTTTATCCAGCGGGAACTACTCACTTTACCGGGATAAGAAATATATGTCTTAATCCAGGGCATATACTACCTATATACCAAATTTCATCCAAATCCGTTCATCCGTTTCGCCGTGATTGAGCAACAAACAACCAAACAAACATCAAAACTTTCACATCAATAATTATTAGTTAGATTCTATCCCTAATTTAAAATTTTACTGAATTCTAAATTTAAAATACGGCAGCTAACGTTACCCTAAAACGTCAGCTGCTGACATTCAAAAACCGCTCGGTAGCAACTACCACACGTCACGAAGTTCTCTGGCCAACTGTCAGGTTCTCTCCCTCAAGCACCTGCATTAGTGTTTATCAATCTGCAGTGTCTTGTGTGCTCCGGCCCTCCAGTTACTCAGTCGACTGGCTATTTCTAAGGCCTTAGGTGCGCCTGACTGGTAATACAAGAAAATTCCATAAGTTTTTAATTATTTATGGAGTTATGGATGTTTTCATTTATAATAAGTATTTATTTACAAAAAAAAAAATGTATTTATTTAGTATATCAACCATCTGGTATCCACAACACAAGCATATAGTTGCTTACTGTGGAACTAGATAACGCTGTGTGTATGTCTAGGGATATTTATTTATTTATATTTATTTATTTATTATTTATTGACAGTGAAACGTTTCGGCCATTTCGGTGATGATAAGACTATAATTATAGTATAATTATATTATGTTGTGTAGTTATCCGTTGTTTTCCTCAATTTTCTTAACAAAAACAGACACCTGACCCTGACTTGCCATTTCAATTTACAAAGAGATCTCCCTCAAATCAATCTCTTATAGTACTCAGCCAAGGCTATACTTGGCATCGTCTCACAACCCTTATCCTCCATATAACACTGCAAATTATCTGCCTATTCATCCTCCCCTTTTGTAAATTTCATCATCATCGTCATCAACGGAAACATCCCACTGCAGGGATATAGGCCTTATATAGGGAGTATGGGCCGTCCACTACGCTGGCCCAATGCGGGTTGGGGGACTTCACATGCCTTTGAATATTTATTCTCAGGCATGCAGGTTTCCTCACGATGTTTTCCTTCACCGTTTAGGTGCAGTCGGATAAATGCACATAAGTAATTAGATTAAATTTAAAAATACTAATCCCGGACGTCCCAAATTCGCGAGATCGCGTCAAAACCGCCGAGCCACCGACACTTTGTAAGTTTTGTAGAACTTTATTCCTTCCTTCATCTTCCTGACAGACACTAGATCCTCACACCACATGTTACTACTATATTATCAGGCAAATTGTCTATTTTTTAGCCTAATTTAATGCCTAGTCATTCTACCTAACCATCTATTTTTGCACTTCACACTCGTAACCGTCAGTTTGATTTTCAACAGACTAAATCTTGTTTCAGATGTTTACACAGCAGGATGAAACTTTAAACTTTAGTTAGATTGGTTTACCAATTTAAGATCAAGGTGAGATGGAAAGGTTGAAATCATAAAATTAGCCGGTGGGCTTATATTATGGGAACTGAATAGAGAGTTCAATACAGTTTCTCTCTGGAATTATGTTGCCAAGTCTTAAGTTTGAAGACTTCAATTTGAAAGGATAACGCAGAATATTAAACGAAATATGTACTTGCTTAGATGATTGCCTAAATTCAATTAGGCAGGTATACCTACTAGTGATGCAAAATTACGTAATTTTACCGAAAACCCTGGTAAAATACGGATATTTTACGGTAATTTATATAAATTACGGTAAAATTACCGGTGAATTATGACCATTTAAATTTTAATTTGTTTTATACTAATAATGTATACAACCTACAATACATGTGACAGTGACATTATATGCAGAAAAATAATTTATTGTGGTGACAAAAATTTATAGAAAATTTTAAGTCAGTAACAACAGGAATATAATACGGTATTTCCCGCAGTCGATCATTGAGTCCCACCCAGTATAACTCTTTAATTGCCAAAGTTATTATGGCCTACCAAAATATTGGAATATTTCTGAAGTGCGCCTTGAAAGTTAATAAAAGCTACAAGCATTATATCTCTAGCAGTTATTCTAAGCTGTTATGTTTATGACAGTTAAGTCGATTTTGTAGCAAATGTAAAACGGAGATCGCTGGATCGATTTCTTATATACATAAATATGTTTGGTTTGGTTGGCCTTAGGCCGTAATTTACCCCTAAATATGAGCGACCGAAATAACATTTCCAGTATATAAATCTATTATGGCTGAAAATAGAAAGCTTTTAGATCTCAATTTTATTGTACCAATTCGCTGCTACCCGTGACGTTTCAGTCAAAGAAAAGAATATATATAGAAATAACGCGCCCTTTCCCGTGGGTGCGCAAGTAACGATGTTAAGATGTGAGTCATACACATATAAGTCGTAGGTAATATCGTATTTAGTGAAATGAGTATATATAGAAGCTAACTGATTCGCCCAATTACTGACAAAAATATCGCGAGTAAATCAATAATTGTCTCAAATGGCCTAAGGCTGGGAATATACGGCAGTCTGATCCGACTATCGGAAGTCTGATCCGACGATTACACGTCCGCGTCGGAAACTGCGGCGAGGAGTTTACGATTTTATTACCGGTTTTTTCATCTTTTGCGTCAACACGAGCAAATATTTCCAATTTTCAATTTCCTTTGCAATAAGTAACAGATTCGTCGTCCATATTTTCTTTCTGCTCCGCATACAAGCTCTCGGGATAATAGCTCGAGAACGACTAAGTTCAGAAAAAGTCTGACGACGACGACAGAAGAAAGAAAGAAAAATCGGACGTGTATCGAGTAAATACAATCAGATAGTCTGCCTTAGATTATGTAATCACCGGCATAGTCATCGTTTACGTTGACCAATGAGAAACCGTTAAATTGCCGAGCGAGTGAAGAGCCAATCAATCACATGTCTAAACGTGATATCGTCGTCTGTTACATTCTGACATGTGATTGGTTGGCTCATCGCTCGCTCGGCAACTTGACGGCTTAGCATTGGTCAACGTAATCGATGACGATACCGATGAAGGTACATAATCTAAAGGCTGATCACGCAATTGGAAATAAAATCTGACGTGCATTTCTGCCCTAAAACTAATATACTAATAATAAGCAAAGCAATCACTTAGTATAAATTACGTAATAAACTACAGGATTTATGCTAACTAGTAATCATGACTGTGCTTCGAAAACATGATTGTTTACTTGAAATTTTTTCGAAGGAAAAAAGTTCAGTTATGTCTGAAAGTACAAGTCCAAATAAACGGGCGGCGTCACTGTGAGGAGTCACGGAACTTTGAGTAATTTAAATCATAATAATATATTTTGCTAGAATTACTTAATGGTGTTTCTATTAGCTATAAGTACTTTTTAGTAATTATGTGCCTTTTATAATGTAGTTGCCCTAGAGACTAAAGGAAAACAGCAGTGACACTCTTGAGAAAAATTATAGTTGTCAGTACGTACCAAGATATCTTTCTTTTAATAAGCCTTCCCTAACTCCAGAAATATTAGCCTTAACATCGGTTATGGGCCCAGGAACGCTAGATGAATAAGATGCGATGAAAATGTAACACTAATCAATAAACAAATGACTACTTTTGGAAAAAGAATTCCATGTTCCATTCCATAAAATTAATGTGAAATTAGAATTCTTAGCCAAACAAAAATTATTTTGATTTGAAATGGCCAGTACTGCAGAACGGCAATTTCATTGGTATGGACCTATTATTAAACAATTATAACTTTATAATTATAAGTATGCTAATATAAACCAACTTGTTAAATTAATCAAAAGTTCTAATTGACACCACAAATTATAATTCAATACATTTAATGTTCAAAAACCAATACTCAATTACCGCCAACGTTTTAAAGTTAATGTCATAAGTTCAAATTAATGTCAAAATAATAAACGATTCAATATAAATCAATGTCAGGATAATACATGTCACAAAATTCGATTACAAATTTAGTATTAAAAGTAAATATACCAATGTTTTTATAAATAATAATGCCGCTACTTAAGTTAATTCACGAAATTTAATAGTATAAACATTTATGAGACAACCAATTAAGTAGCATTGCTTTAAAATGTTTTGGTGACAACTCTCGAATTTCATTAGGAATTTTGTTTCACATTTTCAAGTTACAAGTGATTTTAGATTTCCAAAATATGCATCACTTTCGGAATTTAATGGAAATACTTGCTTAGGTAGGCACCTAAGCAAGTAAGAGACAGGTGTCACTGTCGACTACGAGAGAACTCGAAGACGATGTCTTCTACGATCGAGGGACACAGGCCAGTGCCTGAACTGTAATACCAAAACTACACTCATATGCAATATTTAAAAGTACAGGGAAGCGAACTGACCAACAAAAAAACTCCCTATTTAAGTAAAATCTTTCGATTTGCTAGCAGCAAGCGGACTACATATTTATGCAACTGCCGGATTATGACTCATCAAGAGTGATCTAACCAACACACATCTGCAAAAAAGTATAAACGCTCAAAGTGGTACTATAATGCAGTGGACTGTACTTGGAACATTATCTCTTTGGAGTCGTGGGATTAAATTACTAATTGATGGATTTCGCGACGGGAAAATATCGCGGAACTTTTCTTTCCCGTTGTGATTGAATCTTATTTTAATCAAAGAAATAAACAATCTATCGACATCGTCACTCATGACATAAGATCCCTTATTGCGCGATTTGCTTCGCATTTGGTGGGATAACATTTATCAAGTGTTTTCTTAAATTTTGCCCAATACTTGATTGTTTGAGGATTCGGCGATATCGCTAACTCCATACAAATGACACTGATGCCTGAATAGTGCGATTATTGTGTAAGTTTATTTGTACGGCATGCATCTGAATATGCAGTGAGGTTTAAAGATGACCATAAAGTCATAGACGTTGGGAGTCTTACAGTGAGTTCAGATACAAGTCGTGCCTGTGGACTTACAGAATAAAATCCCTTAGTCACCTTGTTGAACCCCGTGGAACACTATTACCCAAGTTACTGTCAATAGAAAATTCATACCTACATTGAAGACTTTTTTTTTACTTTTTTTATGCACAACGGGTTTGCACTTGACCTTAATCACATCTGATGTTAAGTGAAGATGAGGCCAAAGGTGGAAGCGTACTGACCCAGAAACCCCATCTTATTTGGGGGACTGGCTATCTTATCTCTGACAACCGGAACACAACAATGCTATTAACATTGTTGTTTGGCGGTAGATTTAGAACATGTACAAAAGGGAACTAAAACGACTATTATTACAACAAAATCCGTTAAACCATTCCCTCGAATGTTTGGAGGCAGACGCCATCTTGTATTTTGCGGGCGCCATGTTGAATTCCTTATCATAAATGTATTGTGCATTTTAAATATCAAGTCGAATGTAATGACACTTTGCAAAAGAAATCTACATACGCATACACCCTAAAAACAGTACCCTTGTTCCTTAGGCTGTCAGGTAAAAATAAAAACAACCAAGTCAAGAAACACAATAGATAGATAAAACGTTTTATTAACATACCTGTAGCTTTCCGCCCACGGCTTCGCCTGCGTGGAATAACTTTATCGCGCAAATTTGTTTATCCCGCAAGAACTACTCACTTTATCGGGATAAGAAATATCCTATGTCATAATCCGGGGTATGTTCTACCTATATACCAAATTTCATCTAAATCCTATGATCCATTTCGCCGTGATTGAGCAATAAATACATTCAAACTTTCGTATTCATAATATTTCTTAGATTAACTAACGTAGCCTTATATCACAGTACCTAATTAAAAAAAAATGGTATAAACGGTTATCTAATCTGTTGATGTCAACCTCCATCGACCGCTTCTAAGTTCTACCCTATATTAATTGGAGCTAACAGAAATGCACGGCACTTTTGGCACGCGCTCATTCACATATTTCCGTATGACCGTCTCTTTGATTGTCCACCAAGGTCGTACGCATTTGATATCCCACTGTGACTTCTGGCTAACAAATACATGAATTCCTGGTTTAATCTTAAATCATAAAAACAAAGGGTTTATCTCAACAAAACATAAATCTTGAGATATTGTACATGCGTCAGACATTAAACGACTAAAACGAATGAGTGGGTTTCTCCGCCTCTTTTTTCTCCTCATAGGTGATTTTCCCATTTGCGAAGTGGTGGATATGAACAATCTGATACAACCTATTTTTTAGCCCGGATGAAAATTGACGGGTGTTATGTATTTTACTTTGTGTGTATGTGTGTGTGTGTGTGTGTGTGTGTGTGTGTGTGTGTGCTTTTTTTTTTTTTTTTGACGGGGGGAAAACACATTTACGCGTTCGACCTGCCGCTGACGGGGGTCAGCGGCGAGAATATGTGGGACTCACCGCTCCAGACAGGAGCGGTCCTACCCACTAAAAACCCCCCGGTGTTCCTCCGCGCGTACCGAAACGGCGTGGCCACGGGTACCCCTCGGTAATCGTCCGCAGCTACGTCAGCGCGGCGCCCGCCGCCAGGGCAGCGGCGGCGGCGGGCCACCTTAGCAAATTATAAGCTTGCTTTTAACACAGTTGTATTTGAATGAATTCATAAGCATTATAGGTCTAGTGCTTTTTAATTTATAGTTTTTAGTATAATATATGAAATAGTTTATTTATATTTGACTTTAGGATAATTTGACTTTGAATTTCTTAATAAAAGATTAAAGTATAATTATCTCATGACCGCGGTGATAGTTCAGCTACCAATAAATATATGATCGAGTACGCATCTGTCCAACCTGCCGATTAGGGCAAATCCTCCCATGGAAAGCAATACGTCTCCGTTCCTGGAACTTTTTAAAATATTCTATTAAAACTATTATTCTTTTTATTATCCTCTTTGAAACTGCAAAACTCATATCTATATATCTTGAAACTATCAAAACTCTGCTAGTGCTCAAACTCGAGACTTTTATATCCGGCGATTAGGTGGCGACACCGAGTTGACCCAAATAACTGCACAAATATAGCGTCCAATATTAAATGGATGAGTGAACAAAGAACTTCGCTAAAAGGGTGACCGTTGGCACTAAAAATGTGGTTAGTAAAAGCGACGTTAACCCGTGTTTCGAGATGTCCAGAAAAAGGTTCAGCCACCCCCATGTCCAGTGACACGATAAATCATGTTACACCTTCAACTACTCGTCGGTCGGTATCACATGTAAAATTCCACGAAAAAGTTGCGGGCATAATAAAACATTTATTACAACGGATAAGTCTCGATTATCTGTTACTATAGCTATTGTCCGCGACTTCGTTCGCGTGGAACATTTCATCAAAATCAGTTCAGCAAAAAATATGCCTTTATGTTTATCCAGGTCCTAATTAGTCTATTAACCAAAGGAGATCGGCGGACGTCCATGTATTGCAGGACCCAGACTTCTGGGCCTCGTTCATGGAAGAAACTTATTTATGCTTTTGCAGTTAATCAAGACTAGTAAAAAAGTTAATCGGATATACTATATCAAAGCTGGTAAAAAAAAGATATCCGAGCATTAAGTTATATAGAGGTTAGGTTTTCAGTAGTATGACAGATTGCCATTTCATTTATAAATGTACGAAGGTACGCTAATGCCAACCGGAAAGATGGCATTAGCGTTTACAATAGGTACCTGATGGAAAAAAGGGGGGGGGGATAGGTGTAAGGCCAATTACATAGGTCTACTAAAACTATATAGATACCTAGTCAATAACTCGTTAGGTACATGTGTCGTCCTTCGGTATTATTTCACATTCCTTTATCCTACATAGTATATCAATGTTCTATTTACCATGCATGTAATAGGTACTGTATAAGTATGTAATAGTGAAATAAAGACATGGCTTAATGGTCTAGTAACCAAGCCAAAAAAAAAAAAAAAATAGACCGTAGGTAGGTATGTGATCCTTTTGCGTTTTGTTACAGCAATGGCGATGTTTAGCTAAGAGGCGGCAATCAGTATTATTTTACTGGGTATTCCTTGCTTTTGTAAACTCAATACTTTTATTAAAAAAGCTATACAAACGTATAAATTAAAGTTAACATATTTCGGAATATGAATGACTCCGCAAACTATTATTTTAAAGCGGGTCCAAATTCGCCAGTCTTCTTTCATCCAAATCCGATTCTTTGTTTATTTGTAAACGCTTTATTGTACAAAAGACGATAAATACAAAACAAATTTCTTAAAACTATGCACAAAGGTTTGGGCGTGAAGATGTAACAAATATACATACAAACACGCACAAACTTTCGCATTTATAATACTAGTTGGGATTGGGATTATGCCGACGATGAAATTGACTAACTGTTTGGTGTAATCGTTAGGGCTGCTATACTAACAGGTCTCGGGTTCGAATCGCGCTAGGTGCACATATTTGTATGATAAATACGGACCCGTTTACCCTTGTTGTGTACTGTAATGTTTGTACTTATGTATTTGTGTAGTTATCAACTATACCTATGGTATCCATAATACAAGTCTAGTCGCTTAGTGTGGAACTAGATGGAGCTGTGTGTTTGTTAATTATTTTATTTATTTATTATTCTAAACTCAGCCAGTCAAAGATAATCATTAAACTTTTATAAGTATTTAATTAAATTGTACAAATTTTAAAATAATCTATAGATTAATAAGGCAAATCAGTCCTGTATAACTATGACGCCGACTGTACAATTAGCACAAAATAAAATATTATGCTATAAGTTTTTTACTCCTAGTATGTTTTTATGTAATCAAATTAAATATTTTATAGCTAAATTTGGTAACATTTAAGGTAGTGTAGTAACACTAAATTGAGTCATTCTCCATTTTGACGATCACGAAAAGAGAAGTGTTGTAAGTTTGTATTTGTCAGTTCGTGGTACCATTCTACGCTGCCCATCACATAGAACACATAGATACGACATCACAATGGAAATTTTTACGATACACGGTGTTACAACGTCACATATGCGCTAGCACGTCGTAGATTTTCAAGACCGCATTGTAATTTTTCACGACGCGTGGCATCATGTCGTCACTTAATGCGTCATCTCGTCGTGGCTTTTCATCGGCAGGGCGTCGTCGCATTATATTAGAGATAGTATCGTCACCCAAGGCGGCATCGCGTTGTGGTTTTTCGACGTCGCGTCATATCACGGCGACGTTATCACGGTTTTCGCCTAAGTATATGTTATATGTACCTACAGGTACAGAACTTATAATTGGATAGGGTTTTTTTATGCAAGACGGGTTCGTACTTGACCTCAATCACACCTGATGTTAAGAGAAGATGAGGTCGAAGGTGGAAGCGTACTGACCCGGAAACCCCAACACATTTGGGGCTGGCTATCTCATCTCTGACAACCGGAACACAACAATGCTATTAACATTGCTGCTTGGCGGCAGATTTAGATAAGATGGTGGTAGCTAGCCAGGCGGACATTTAAAATGCCCTACCACCAACCAAACCGAATACTTAAACATGTACCCCGCTGGGGATCGAACCCGCGACCTCCGAATCGTGAACCCAATGTTGTTTACATTGAGCCACGGCGGCGTTCGTTTATAGGTTTTTATTGAATTGCAAAAAGCATACTTTCTTTTTCGAGTGCATTATAATTTCGTTTCGGGAACCACCCGGCAAACCTAACGACATCTTGCAATTTAAATTCATAGCAACAAGAGGACATACGTAGGTACATACCTACATAATGTCACGACCTTTGTCCCAAATTTGGTGGTCAGAGAAATCACAAACATTAGCGATTGGGTGTTCCAAAGATGAAACTACATCCACAGTTCACCTATCGATATATACAGAAATGCACACGAGCCCATCGCCGTTGAAACGTGCAAATCAATTAGATATTTTCTGGTCTGTCTGGTGGAACGTCCCACAGTCGCATTTAACAACACCCATGGAAAGAGATGGGTTGGTTCTATCTTTTTACGTGCCGAAACCACACAACATACACCATATTTATGAAAATCTAATATATGTCAAAAAAAAATATACCTTGCATCATTTAGGAAAAATAGTATCACTATTTTGTCAATACGAGAAATAAAACATAAACTTGCAGGTCACATAAGTCGCCTCCGCAAAGTCAGTAATTCAAATTATGTATACGCTTTTTCAATAAGGTTCCTGTTGATATACAAAATCTTCCTTTCAATAAATTTAAAGATACTATAAAACAGAAACTTATTGAGAAAGCATATTATATTATTTAGATGATAAACATTCATGGACATGAACAGCCCGTTCACAATTAATAATGAAATATTATAATATAAAATAATAATTAATAATTTTGTAATATAAATTTTTTTTTTAAAAAAAGAGCAACTTCTCGAAATTCTTGCTTGTTCTTCTCAGGGGAAAATTGGCTTTTGAACAAGCAGTAGCTTAAAAAATGTAAAATCTGACTATTTTATGTGTACCCTGTGTACCTACAAAATAAAGCATTTTTTGATTTTGATATACCCAAAAACATTACCCATCTTCATCTTCCTAAGACATAGTCATGTAAAAAATAACATCAGGTAATCACATCACAACGCACTCCTGTGCAACGTTCTTTTTACGAATAACTGCATTTATCTGCTGTCAGCGCGGCTAGTGAACGGCGAAGAGAGAAAATGCATGCAAATGGGCCATTGCCATGCAAACATGAACATCGCACGCCCTGACGAACATGCTGGCGATGAAAAAACTCTATATAGACTGTTATTTCCATACTACCCACATTCACGTTTCATATAACAGAATCCTCGCATCGCAAACTGCAAACGTTTGAAATGGATAGTTAAATGAAAAATCGTAGGTACGAGTATATCTATACGAGTAACACGTCGAGTTTTAAAAATAGTTGTTTCAATTAAATCGTGTCCCATATGTCAAATTAAAACAGAAATTACCTATCTATTTATAACATTAAATAGGTTAAAACACATTATATACGGGTTCTATTTGTAAGAGAGTGAAATGAAACGGTACATAATAAAGTTGAATAGGTAGGTAAATTTGCTATTGGATAGAGCATGTATATATGAATTGTCAGATGTACGAGTATGTCATATAATTTAGTTCTTGTTTAGCGATTGTAAACAGCATGCAAACACCACTAAGTAAATTATAGTCATGAAAATGTCATTCAGCAAAGTTTGGTTACAAATTATTGAATAATATTTATAAAACTTCAAAATGTCAAATGATTATTTGATGGAAAATTACAAAATGTAATTGAAATATCTATAAATAGGACAAGTTTTTTTTTTGGGGTTATTGGGGTTATATATATATTATTTTTTACAAAATAATTTCAAATGTTATGTACACTATTTTCTGCCCAATCTATAATAAACTATATCTAAGGTTTGTTGGTAGAAAACTCTATCGGAGTTAAGCTCGCCTTTGTACATTTTATATACAATGCATATTTCTGTAACAATTTTGTTCACAATAAAGATATTTGTACCCTTTTACTTATGTACTCCGCTGCTCACCTTTATGGAAATTCTGCAACATCCTACTAAGTTTGGACATTATGATACAAAATTCATCTAGTCCCAAACTAAGCAAAGCTTGTGCGATGGATACTAGATAACGGATAGATAAGTTTCATCTGCTTGAGATATTCAGTCTACTAAGTTCAATAATTCACAGTTAATTGGAGCCATTTCTGTCCAGGAAGTATACACTTGTAACATCCTATAATCTTAAAGGCCGTGATTTTTTGCACATGGAGTATTTGTCTGTGAAAGAATAAAAATGTTTTCTAACAAGTCGGTAGACTATTAGATTAAAATTACTGTGAATTTCATTATATATAACATTGACTGTTTTAGAAGAGACGATACCTATCTCTTCATACTCATCTCTATGGGATGCTGATGATTGTCAACTGCGACGAAATGGTTAGCATCCTTAGATATAAATATCCTTAGATATACACACAGCGCCATCTAGTTCCACAGTAAGCAACTATATGCTTGTGTTGTGGATACCAGATGGTTGATATAATACTTAAATACATTTTTTTTTGTAAATAAATACTTATTATAAATGGAAACATCCATAACTCGGGTACACATGTCCGTATTCATCACACAAACATATGCCCCTAGCGGGATTCGAACCCGCAACCTTTTGGTATAGTGGTCAGAGTTGCTAACCATTACACCAAACAGGTCGTCATTATGTGGGGAGAATATACTTAGAATTCCTGTAACTATTTTCAAAAAAATCGATCACTAATTTCTAGTATATTTATGAACAATTTCATTACGAGGGAATATAATCACGACTCAATAAACTATTTTTAGAAAATATATCTATCTAGAACTTAGCATCTTTTACAACGCAATCAAGTTGACAGTGGTAACTTTAATTAGATAGTAGGTTTTATAACTAAATATCAGTGGCGTGCCCTCCATACAGGCAAAAAGGCAATGCCTCCCTTAGCTAATTATTGTAAGCTTTCCTCGAAATGCTTTATCAAGACAGCTGATTCATACTGATGTGAACAGAAAGATTTTAAACAGTTGCGGGCATAGCTATAAGAGTAAATTATTATTTTGTAGTTGTATTTTTTGTCATTTTATAGCTAATTTTTATTCTATTACTGAAGGGTTACTCTATCCTTCTACAAAAATCAGGAACTATTTTGATTGTTGTGACGTCATACTCAGTAACATAAAAATCTATGTTCACAAGAGATTTTTTCTGGTGAATATATACGAGACCAGAGTCAAAATAAAGTACCAGGCTTTTAAATAATCTGAAACTATACATAATAGTATACGTCAGGTGTTCCTCTAACAAATGGTTTATTAGTGATGTCGTCCGATTCGAATCTCCCTATCGATTCCGGCTTAACACGACTGTTAATGAATTAGGAATATCCGGGAAGACTCAAATTGAATTGCTCTCCCTCGATAAGCCTGCAGCCGGGCTGTTGCCCGGGAAACCACTCTACAGATTCCGTACCTACGGAATATTAGATAGTTGACACTGTAACAATAAATTACTATACCAAACTGTATTGGATAATTTTTAGGCGTATTGTGTACATGGCTCAATGTAAAAAACGTTGGGTTTACGATTCGGAGGTCGCTGGTCCACCTGGCTAGCTACCACCATCTTATCTAAATCTGCTGCCAAGCGCAATGTTAATAGCATTGTTGTGTTCCGGTGGTCAGAGATAAGATAGCCAGTCCTCCAAATGTGTTGGGGTTTCCGGGTCAGTACGCTTCCACCTTCGACCTCATCTCCACTTAACATCAGGTGAGATTGAGGCCAAGTACCAACTCGTTGTGCATTAAAAAAAATACCATTGACAGTAGGTAATAACCAATGTAGTAAGTAATGTACATGCTATTCTTCTTCTTGAAATTGAAGAAGTGATCCACCAAGAAAAAATTCTGACGGACCAAAAACGATAAGTTTATTTATTTAGTGGAAACCAACGAGTCCAGAACATGTTTTCGAAAACCATTTTACCAACTAATCAATCCCATAGATTTTTTTTCACTTTTATAATACTCACTGAAAAAACTGAAGACCAATGCACGTTTGATCAACGCATCGTTTGAGTTACCTGCAGTTCACCGAAGGAATATTAGACCGTAAAACTGTTGACATTGTGTACAATGTCCTATGTCGCTTTTGACCGCAGAGATCATTGATCAAAGAAAATTACAAAAAAGGCAAGTTTATGAAAATATTTGTTTGAATAAATATATACAAATTAACAAGACTTTATGTATTTTATAAATCATGTTATTATGTAATAATATATTATGACAAATTGTTTATAAACTCATATCTTATTTTTTTAACAAAAAATTGACAATACTCTCGATTTACGGGCTGAGATGATGTTGATGAGTATTTAGTAAGGCAATGCGCTTTTAGGCTTATATGAAGGTTCCGCCACTGCCTCTAGATTATTTTCCTAGACATAAAATTCGAACTAAGCGGTTCGACTCTTCATTCATAATGCGAACAGGCAAGGCATTAAACTCCCTTCCGGCGTCAGTCTCCGCCTCCGTGGCTCAATGTCAACAACATTGGGTTTACGATTCGGAGGTCGCGGGTTCGATCCCCAGCGGGGTACATGTTTTAAGTACTCGGTTTGGTTGGTGGTAGGGCATTTTAAATGTCCGCCTGGCTAGCTACCACCATCTTATCTAAATCTGCCGCCAAACAGCAATGTTAATAGCATTGTTGTGTTCCGGTTGTCAGAGATAAGATAGCCAGTCCCCTAAATGTGTTGGGGTTTCCGGGTCAGAACGCTTCCACCTTCGACCTCATCTTCACTTAACATCAGGTGTGATTGAGGTCAAGTACCAACCCGTTGTGCATAAAAAAAAAAAAAAAAAAAAAGTCTTTCCTGAAACGAACCTTGGGATCTTCGAGAGCAGGATGAACAGGCGTCTATACATTGTTCCTTTCCATCAGGTGAGATTGCGGTTAAACGAGTATTCAGTTAATCATAAAAAGGAGCCGAAGAAAATTTAAAAGATTTATGGTCTATTCTATTTTAACTATACTGTAGGTTCAAGCACGACTCAACTTAAAATGTTGTACTAAATGAGCTCCGTAGGTGCATCATACAGCGTCAATGTCGCTTCGAAAACACATGCAGTTGTCATACCCCGGGATTATGTGCGAAACTAATTGAAAATGTATGGCCGGCGGACATATTATTCTTACAACCCCGCTGCGGTCCACATGACGTGAGCGAAATGGCCTCATTAAAGTTCTTTGTATCAAGTAGCCCGCTGGACAGAATGTCCATTGAGCCAAGAATAAATTAGAGAATAAGCCATCGTTTATTTGAGCCATTTAGCGACACACCCATACATGTTTATACGCGAAAATTATCAATGAACACAATGAAATTGAAACCAGAGATAAAAGTAATCGGTCGTCGTACCACAGTCTTCAACAACCACGTTGTTAGACCGAAACGTAGACCATGCGGTTTGTTGCCCCAGACAACAGAGCGAAGGGAATTAAGCACTCTTATAGCTGTTGCATTCGGTGTTCGTTGTCAAGCAGTCGGTTATCGTCCGTGCAGCCCCACTTGGACATGTTCTCTCGGCATCTACCAACCGCGGTACACAGTCTATATTGTTCTACAGTTGCTCGCCGTAGAGGTGGTGTCGTTCGTCTTTTTCTTGGCCCAAATTTTTCAAAAAAGGCCGCAACCCTTTCACACCGCCGAAGGTACATTCTAGCAAGTGGATATAACATCGGAGTTGGTTTGAGACAGCCTGTAATAATCCGCATTTTGCGATCGTTTTCCATTAGCAAAATTAAGTAATATCTTATTTTTAACCCCCTACAAGAAAAGGCCTGGTGTCCCAAGTCATTGCCTATCTCAGTAATATCGTAAGTACTATATTAATTCTGTGGTAATGCGTGATCCGATTTGAGTGGGTTTATATCAGGCTTTTATTAGCTTCACTTGTAACTAAATACATAAATAAATAAATGAATATGAACTAACAAATCATGGAAGTAAATTTTAAACTACTTCTAAATTGTCGTATTGAAATTAAACTTATATTATATGTAATTTGGTATCTTGACCAGATAGACCTAGAGGACATATTATAAACAATCGACTATTTCTCCTCTTTCTGACTAATATTAAAAATGCGAAATTTTGGATGTTTGTTTATTTATTTGTTTGTTTGTTGTTCAATTTGGATAGCATTTCGTATATAGGTAGAACATACCCGGGATTTAAACAAAGAATATTTTATATCCCGATAAAGTGAGTAGTTCCCGAGTGATAAATAAATTAAACATAACCACGATAAATTTATAACATGCAGGTGAAGCCGCGGGCGGGAGGCTTGTCTTTAATATAAAGAAACCGCACTCAAATCGGACCACGCATTACTGAGTGTTTGAAATCTTCGATAGCTTAGTTATGTGACAGAGAAATGCGGAATGCAGCACTCACCGGTAGCCGGTTCCTGGTCTTCCTGGGGGCCCCCCGGGGGTGCATCCACGTGCGGTTGCAGGAGAATCCTTCCCTATTGGCACTATCGGATGTTTGTGTGAAGATTTTGGTATGCCGTATGGCGGATTTCAATTGATTTTTGATATTTAGAATTGGAGTACAGGTCACAGACGCACAGTCAGTGCCATATTTTTTTTTTAATTTCTAACTCATTTTAAACGGTTGAATTACGCCGCAAGGTGGCGTGGCAAGTGCCGTGAAACAATTCTCTGTTTGAAAATTATTAATTCAAATAGAATCGAATTTTGAATAGAAAAACACAGGATATCTTTTATATTGGTGCTTTCTACAATACCGAACACTGCGATACCTCCGGACAAAGGTTGGACACATCAGCGTGAAAAACAACACCAGTCGTTTTTCTATGGGATTAAACATTATGCTCCTTATTGTTTTGTGGTGGTCTGAAATCACTTATGTAAGCTTTTGATACTAACAGAGCAAATGAACCCAATTTTAGCTACTTAATACAATACACTGGGTCAAGGCTTGGTTTCTAATTTGTCGGAATCCTTCTCAGCGGCTCCCCTGTAGATTGTATTTCTCATCACGTACTACAGGACTTACGGATATATTAATTACATTGCTTGGTTTATTCTTTACTGGTATGAACATGGCGTGTGTCTACAGTCAGATTGAGATGTTGGAAAGCTATTGTTATTGTATCGTATGCTCAATGATCAAGGGCTAGATTGTTGTCAAAGCAGTGGTCTGGATTCTCAACAATAGATAGGTTTGCTAACCCAAATATGAAATTGGATTGAATTTACCTATGAAATTGGAGTTTTTTTTCTTCGTTAATCATATGTACTATATGTACGTACTATGTAATTGTTTTTTATTTGAAAAATGGAATATTATTTCAAGGTTTCACATGAAATATTTTTTAATTTCTGGGCTACATCACATAATAAAAAAAATTTGAACAGAGCTCTTATCATGTGCTTCCCATAATCATTTCTTAGATTCGCTGAAACTTTTATAAAGCGGTTACTTTTAAAAATTACCGCTGCCTATCCTTAACTTAATGTTATCCGATAATACACACAAAGTTCGGCTTAATTTGGCTTTGCCGTTCCCAAAAAAAAATATCAAAAATGTTTGTATGGAGAAAACAGTCTTAATGAAATTCTTCATACAACACGCCAATTTAATAGGTAAGGATTCTAATACTTTGTTTCTTTAAGTTCTCTTTTCGTAATAGTTCTGGGTATGGTCTGGTCTGACCAGGGTTAGTCACTGAGCGCATTACGTTGGTGCATTCAGAGAGAGGGCTCAGCAGTTGTAAAAATTAGGAGACTAATGAATTGATGCATAAATTCAAAACTTAAACGAGATTAATCAAGGTTCCATTTCGGTTTCACATTCAAAGCACTGATGAAGTGTATTTGTATGAGGGAGAGTAACTTCATGAAACTTTAAATGTTTAATCAGATCACCAGATTTATCACAGACCGACGGGAAGCTTCCAGTGATGTTATCCCAGTGCATAGCTCAATAGCTCATTGCTTCGCCTGCGTGGAATAACTTTATCGCGGAAATTAGTTTATCCCGCGAGAACTACTCACTACATCGGGAAAAAAGTCTTAATCCAGGTTACCAAATTTCATCCAAATCCGTTCAGCCATTTCGCCAAGATTGAGCAACGAACAAACAAGCAACCAAACTTTAGCATTATTAATATTAGTTAGATTTATTCATATACCTTGAAGCTCAGCAAAATTTGTTCCAAGAAATAGTAGGACCAAATGTTGACGTGAATGAAGGGTTGACACCTGATATTAATGTTAGTACTTAATTAATTGAAACAGTTTATTATAATTATTACGAGTATAGAATATGACATCGAAAATTGCAATAATTTCTTAATGTTTCATTAATTATCAATTTTTTCTATGATAATAATAATAATTGGTTCAATATATTTTATTGATAAAGGTTAAATGTTTATTAATTTCATTCAAAAAATTAAATGTCAATAAATTTCTCAAATAAATAATAATAACAATTCAATCACAGGTAAAAAATTCCATCTAGCGCATCTCCTCGAGGCGGCATAGTGCCCAGCAGGCAAGGCTTAATTAATTGATAATACTGTATCAATATTTTATCTCCACAACATGTTTACCTATGCCTGTCAATGAGTGCAGCGATGTTCTGTTGTAATTGATGACTGAAGTGGTAGTACTCAATTTCGTTAATGACGTAGGTACATAATTATTCATAAAGGGCTATTTAGCAAGCTGCGTATTTAAGATATATTATAATAAATAAATATTTCGGATACTTACACCAATCATCTAGTGCCAAACTAAGCAAAGCTTGTGCTATATATGTATACTATATATTGGATAAACATACCTACATAAACATTTATATAAACATCCATGACTCGGGAATAAATGTTCTTTTTTTTTTAATGCACAACGGGTTGGTACTTGACCTCAATCACAACTGATGTTAAGTGAAGATGAGGCCGAAGGTGGAAGCGTACTGACCCGGAAACCCCAACACATTTGGGGAAATGGCTATCTTATCTCTGACAACCGGAACACAACAATGCTATTAACATTGCGCTTGGCAGCAGATTTAGATAAGATGGTGGTAGCTAGCCAGGCGGACATTTAAAATGCCCTACCACCAACCAAACCGAGTACTTAAACATGTATCCCGCTGGGGATCGAACCCGCGACCTCCGAATCGTAAACCCAATGTTGTTTACATTGAGCCACGGAGGCGGTTCGTATTCATCACACGAACATTTCCCCCTCGCGGAATATGAACCCGCACCCGTTGGTTTCGCTGACAGGGTCACTATCCACTACACCAACCGGTCCTCAAATTATCCGCAGTTCGTTCAAGTAAGGCTAGACTCGGTTAGGTAAGGCTAAGTTTTATAAGCTTAAGGAGAGCATTATCGCATTGGATTGGATTTCTGTAATGATGTGTCTGCCGCGTGTATCCTTGATTACTTTGCAATAATATCGGTGAGATTGTGGTTAAACGTGTTTCCAGGCTTTCATAAAAAATCTAGTCTAGTAATCCTAATAATTGTAAAACCAAATTTTAACGTCTATAAATAACGGGGCACAATATGAGATTAAAAACCAGAAAACCCTACAGAATATTTTGTATTTGGCGGGAGCCATGTTTCACCATAAAATGTATCCTATGACACTCCAGCGATCAAGACGAATCGAACGACATCATGCGCTTCAAAATCGGTCAAACATAGAAATCTACATACACTCTATAAACATTACCCTCCTTCCTTGGACAGTCGGGTAAAAACTCCCCAATGAAAAATTAAATATAGGCAATATAAAACTAGCCTGTCCCTTCCCGTGAGTGTCGTAAAAGGCGACTAACGGACTTTCCACCAAAAAACATGTATAGATTTACACGTTTTAACGGCGATGGGTTCATCCCCTGTCATGTGTGCATGTATGTACATTCCGTGGATATGTTGTTTCAAGCATTAAACTTATAATGTTCGGAATACCCAAACGGTAATCTGTGGCATATATTTGACCACCAAAGTGCTCATGGCAATAAAACAAATTAACTCAAATTCGACTATCTTGACATTTGCCATCAGGGAGTTCCAGGCCCTCGTCTATCATGAGATCATCTCGATGGTACCATAATATTGCATTGGCGCCAACCTTACATAAATGTGCCAAATTTCAACTCAATCAGATACCAGCAGGTGGTTGAAAAATGGTTTGCAAATTTTGAAACGGACAACTTACATTACATTTGTTTAAAATTATACCAACCACTGTTAAGATTTGTGAGTTCTGTAGTGTTAAATGGCATAATAAAGATTTTCATTTCATTTCATTTCACTTAAATACCAACCTACATACGAACATGTAACCGAAATAAAAGCTAGTAAAAATATTCTCCATACATAACAATCCGCCTATACATTTCATGAAATGGCTAATTCAACTATCTGCCTACGACATATGTATGGAGATATTTAGGAACGTATAGTGGGTGACCTGTTTTCTTTGCTCCCGAGTGTATTGAGTTAATTTCTAGAATAGGTACGTTCAGACTTGTTCGAAGATTACTTTTATCCTTGACGTCAGTGATGTCACGCACGACCTGTAATTTCGTCATCTCCTTTGAGACCTCTCACACCGCCCCAGTTAGGCGGAAAGTAAGAAAAAGAAACAAATGAAGCAAAGGGAATTACACGCATTCAGTCGCAGAGATGTGATAAAGTATTTTTCAAGATTGGCCTTAGGTAGGGCAGAACTTGCTGTAGCAAATATCTCTGTATAGTATTTCTTTGGAAAATTACCAAGTTCTTTCTCCAAAACAGAATGAGTCATCATTTGTTGCAAAACAAAAGTATAAAAATGTAAAGCAACTACAAAATATTATCTAATATAAACAAACCGTTCTTTTTAATGTATTGCAATTGGAATATCGGATGCCCACACTCGTCGGTTTATGGGAGAAACACGTAACGACTAAAAATAATATACGGTGAGAAACAGAGTATGAAGCCGTTTCCTAACGCATTTGTTATATGAGTAGGTATCTCGAAAGTATTGAAGAATATTCGGAATATCTAATTAAAAAGAAGCCGGGCAAGTGCCGGTCGGATTCGAGCTTGCGGTTCAGTGTTTACCCATTTTTAACCGACTGCCCCAGGAAGGAGGGTTGTTTTTTTTCGAAAAAACAACCCTTTATAGCAAAAGTTCCAACATGGCACCCGCAAAATACAAAATATTTTGTAAACGCTAATGTATGGGATATCTTTGGCCACCCCATTTGGGATGAAGGTCGTGATATTATGTATGTATGTATAACAACAAAAATTTGGAAAATGTAACGACCTATACTGGCCGCTCATCTTCATACGTAAAATAATTCGTAAAATTAATTTTCGTAAAATAATTACATCTCTTTTTAAAGTGACACGCCGCATTACGTTCTATTTCCCAGTTTGAACCAAACCTTTTGTTTAAATTTTAAACAAAGCATTTTCGTCAACCTAAATTTTACTTTATTAAAAAGCTCTTCATTATTCGTGTAGGCAGCATCAAAACAAAGCCCCATTTTAGATCTCCATCAATCGGTAAGCGCCTTAAGTATGTTTTGATATCGCATCGTGATGTTCAAATTATGATTTACATAAATATGCAAATAGTAAATATATAAGCACAAGAACTAGATATTTTATGTAAAATATAATAAATATCTTATGTCTACATAAAAGGAGAAACGCGTTGATAAAATTTGATATTGTATTCCTTGGGTTTTGTACCTATTACTGTATGTATAAGATTTTGGAATTTTTATGCACTAGGGGTTTGCCCTTGATCTCAATCACATTTGATGTTAAGTGAAGATGACCCGAAGGCGAAGCCGAATCTTATTTGGGAAACTGGCTATCTTATCTCAAACAACCGGAACACAACAATGCTATTTTAACTTAACCTAACTTAACCTAACCAGGCGGACATTTAAAACACTCTACCACCCACCAAATCGAGTACTAAACATGTACCCCGCTGGTAATCAAACTCGCGACCTCCGATTCGTAAACCCTATATTGTTTATATGAAACTACGGAGGCGGTTAAACTTTCTAAGGAATTTAACGGAAAAACACCTCGTGCATCCTATAGCTTATAGCATTCTTCTAAATTTTGAAGGTTCACCATCAACAGCCTAGTGTCTTTCGAGCGTCGTCGTCGTGCCAGCATCCGCGCATCGTCGACGTGACGTCGACGCCGCCGCGGCAACGGGACACCAGCTCTTGGCGGCTGCCGAACGCGGCTTACGCAGCGCTGACATCGCGCTAGCGCGGCGCTGACATCGCGCTAGCGCGGCGCCTGTCGCGTACAATCAGCGTGAAAATGGATTCCGACGAAGAAACGCTATCAACACTACTGATAAACCCGAAATTTACGTAAATGAAAAGGAAACATCATCGTCAATATTGGGAATATCCTCTGTGCAGTTTTCGCGTACAGGAAAGCGATTATTTCGTATTGCATTGTAAACATATAAAAAATAATAAAAAACATTTGTATGATTATTTATGGATTGGTTGTGTATTGTACTTGTTCGCAAGAAACGTTACGCGACACCAGTGCTGCGTAAGTCCGGCGTTCGGTAGCCGGCCGGCGGCGCTTGCGTCGCATCGCCGCTGCGAGGACCCTGGCTCGAAAGACGCTAATGTGGGGGGACTCTTAAACGTCTCCACTGTTGGGCCACAGCTTCCTCTCATTGGGAGAGGATACGGGTCATATAATACACCACGCCGGCCCAGTGCGGATGGGTGTATTTGTGTTAGAGTAGTGGCCATCTGATAGTCAGTATTTTAAGCCGGGCGGCTTAAAATACTAACTATAGGTAGGTGACAGAAAGGCTACTGGGCCTACACCTCCGACTTGACTTAACGACTGTCTTCAATTGAAAAAACAACCCGGACTGAATATTTAACGTGCCCTCCGTATCACAGAAACAGACATCGTATTAATAAAATGACAAATTGCGCCAGACATTGCTTAACTTCACTAATCGAAAACGAATAGCGAATGCGATTGCGCCACGAGTGTTTCCACTAACCAAGGGCTGCGCGTTCGAATCCCGCTAGCTAAGTGTTTTCAAAATTCAAAAATTCCAAATAATTCAAAATATTTATTTTCATTCAAGCATAACATTCTTGTATATATAATATTGTGAGAGTATCCTGTTAAGTTTCTTAAAACTTGTGTAAGGATATTCTGCTCTCCATTCTTGTACTTTTTAGATAAGATTTTTACTTTATGCATAATTGAAATTGAAAAGTGTTTGTGTGATAAACATTTATTGCCAAGTCGTGGATTTTTGTATAAACAATCACGTACGCTTACAATATTATCCGTTATCTAGTATCCATAGTTACTTTAGTAACTTATTAGTAATCTGTGTCCATAGTACAAGCTTTGCATAGATAATTGGTGTAAGTGTCCCAAAATATTTATTTTATAATTCAAATTCATATCCACCCTGGGTGCTAATCCATTAACCCTGACTGTACCAAGTATGTACATTGCCCGCATACAAATTATAATATTGTCTAACATTTGTCTGATGAAAGAATCGTCGATCATACAAATTGTCTTATTTTCCTGAAGATGGTAGCGCAATGAATCCAAGGGTAGTGTAGCCATAAAGAAGTGGCTACGAGTGAATAAGAAGCGATGAATGAACTTAAAATGAAATGAAACTATGGCCGGCGGGGCGGTCTACTTATTGGCCCTGTTGCTCCTCTTGGCCACCACTTTGTGACTGCTCTCCACCTTAGTCTCGTCTCTTACCTATATGTTCAACTTTCGTTTCTTGTCATATATTATGCCTCACATGGATTGCTGCATTGCTCTCTTCACCTTCACCTTGTTTCAGGAACTACGGGAGTTTGGCTTTCAAAATGTACTCTAGTTTTCCAAAAGCAACACCCTAATCTGAATCGTCTTTCGATCTCCTTCACCCGCGCTTCTCGGTCAAAGAATAAATGTGAAATTCACTACATAACAAATTACATTAAAACTTTTATTTAAAAAAGGTAACAAATGAATAGATGGAGATTAAATACAAACTAGAATAAGTGTAAAGAGCGGACCGAGAGGCAAAGTACCTAAACCGCTGACAGCGTTTCTTCGCTGAATGTAGATGCTTAAGCGTTGAGCGAGGATACACCCACCCATCATACAATGTTCCTATATTTATTATTTTTTTTTTCGAGGATCCTTGGTTATCAGACGGGGCAAGAGTATCCCATGCCATGCCCAACCCATGCTCAGAAATCAAGGACATTCCGTCCGGTTTCTTCCCGTTGTACCGTAAAATACCATTTGGTTCTCTCCACCAATCATCTAGTCCCAAATTAAGCAAAGTTTGTACTATGAAAACTAGATAACGGATAAACATACATATTTATATAAACTTTCATGACTAGGGAATAAATGTTTCTATTCATCACACAAACATTTAATTCTCGCGGGAGTCGAACCCGCAACCGTTGATTTCGCTGACAGGGTCACTATGCACTATACCAATCGGTCGTCAAGAACAGCAAGTTACAAACCGTTCTCGGTTGATAATGTAATTAAGGCCGCATGACGGGTAAGACACCAACCGCTCTTTTAGCAGGATAGTCCGTGAAGGAAGTCGACGTCATAACAAACTATGTTCCTTATCCAAAACAAGTCGCAATAACTTTTAATGCAAATTCAACTACTGTAATTCAAAGCGCCCTCATCTAAATCCGCTTGGTCTAATCTACATTCAACTACTTATACGTAAACAAGCAGAGCTCATCGCGGCGTCTCGTTTAATTACGCTCACGTCTACGCTTGTCTCATAATGGGGGCGTTTGTGATTGAGACGGTATGACATAACCACACTACACAGGGTGATGAGGCACTACGTAGTAGGGATCTGCCGTTAATTTGAAAGGTTTAACATTTTTTATGTTCTCATCTAACTTCTAACTAATATTATGAATGCGAAAGTTTGGATGTTTGTTTGTTTGTTTGTTTGTTGCTCAATCACGGCGAAATGGATGAACGGATTTGGATGAAATTTGGCATATAGGTAGACCACACCCTGGATTAAAATATAGGATACTTTTTATCCCGATAAAGTGAATGGTTCTCGCGGAATAAACAAATTTTCGCGATAAAGCTATTCAACGCAGGCAAAGCCGCGGGCGAAAAGCTAGTAGTCAATAATCATCGTCACTATCATTAACATCACCTCATAAGTCACTAAATAGTATAAAACATAAGTTGCTGTCTCCCTCGTTGGATACGGTTTTCACTGTCGTGTAGAGAATTTCATCCGGAAGGTTTGTATAAATGTATTTGGATGAAATTCGGTATACAGGTAGAAAATACCGTATGATATTTTTTATATCGATAAAGTGAGTAGTTCCCGTGGGATAAACAAATTAAACATATCCGCGATAAAGCTATTCCACGCAGACGGGCGAAAAGCTAATGTATTATATAAATATATTTAAAGAAAGTAAATGCACCAGTGCGAAGCCGGGGCAGGTCGCTAGTTATTTATGATCTGATATTTATAATGCTTCGTTTAGGTACCTACATCATTATTATTGCTTTTTTATCCGATTTCAATAAAATTCGGCAGTATTTTACCCTGTTATCATCCGCATTTATGAATCGCTTTTAATTTTTTTTACGGGTTAACGCCCTCGTCTATTTCCGTTTTTAAGTCTAACGCTTACGCTAATGATATTACAGTTTAAGATTAATTTATTGGATTCACCCCCAAATATCTACATTATTCGCTTTGAGATCCTGTATGTCACCGTACGAGGTGGGTAGGGTTTTCAACAACGGCTTTGGGGCGAATTTATAATCAAGAGATATTCTGTTTATCAAGATCCCCTTATGAATAATTGAATACGAAGACCGTATTAATGCAAACTATGTAAACACAGAAATACTATGACTATCTCTGCAAAGGGCTTAATTATGTAATTTACTTTCTTTGCCTCTTTATGCATAGCGGTTGAGCTCAACTGAGCTTGATTGGTGCAATTGCACATATATGACTACACGCGATATAGTTTGTCACACGTTATATCGCGTGTATCTGTCAAATGATAGATAGATAGATAAACGTTTATTTGTTTCTCCAGCCACACACATACATTAAATAATATTTATAAGTAGTTAATACAAAAGTAGTACACATAATTTAGACTACAGTAGTAGATAAAGGTAGTTTAACCTTAGTATGTACTAAGTGGGCACTTTTGCTGAGGAAGCGCGCAAGTTTATATATGTAACAGCATTTTACAAAACATGGCAATAAAAACAGAATATGTAAAAGTACAAACAAAACATAGGTATAAAAGTGTGTCTATGCTGCAGTGGCACAAATGGGCCATAGCTCAGTGTCGGATTGCTCAAGAGCAAAACACTGATTTTCAGCTATTACCCTTAAAGAAGGAGACGGGTACAATATTCCTAAATAACGGAGTCCATTCGACCTGACTCCGACTTTCCGGGATGTATCCGTACCAATCTCCGACCACCTCAATCTTTTGGGTATGGAGTTAACCTCCAACCTAAATTTTGGGCGATCCATAGAATCGAACGCAAAAACAGCGATATTTCACACCAAAACAACTTTTGGTGCTTTACCAGGCTCAGGTCCGCTCGTGCATGGAATACTGCTGTCACCTCTGGGATGGTTCAGCCAAGTACCAACTAGCTGCACTCGATTCTGTGGAACGACGTGCCATGAGACTTATAGGTGATAGTTCGATGACTGCTAAATTGCAGAGCCTTGAACACCGTCGCAAAGTCGCCTGTCTCTCAGTTTTTTACAGGATAAATTTCGGGGAGTGTGCGTTGGAATTACATAATCTTATTCCAACGTCACCCTTCCATCTTCGGACCACTAGGCGTGGGGAGGGATTCCACCCGTATATAGTTAATATAACGAACATTCGCACTAAGAAGTTCGATTCTTCATTCATCATCCGAACAGCCAAGGCATGGAACTCCCTTCCGGCGTCAGTCTTTCCTGAATTACAACCTTGGGATCTTCAAGAGCAGAGTGAATAGGCATTTACTGAGATCGCGTGCTTCATCTCCGACCACATCGTCACTTTCCATCAGGTGAGATTGTGGTCAAACGCGAAACCAGACAATCATAAAAAAAAAAAAAAAAACCCTAAGTACAAATTAACATTAATGATATATTAGTAGTATTCAGACAGATTCTGGTAAGCAATAAAAATATAATACAACAATAATGCAAACGGCATAAATAGTTAACAATCACAATCATACGAATGCTGTAAATAATATACCGCATGTTCATTTATAGCATAATGAGAATACCAGTATGTGCGCAGTGAATTTTAGATATGTAATATGATTATTAATTAAATAAAATAAAAATTAAATTATAAATTAAATAAGTTGAGTAGGATGTAAATAAGTGAAACAGTTTAACTATATATCTTATAGCGACAGCAACCGCTGTCGCTGCTCGATCTTTTTTCGGAACATCTAGCTTTTGAAAGTCGAGTATGAAAGATTTAAATGATTTTTTTAAATATTATATATATATATATATATAAAATGTGTGATTAACTATACTATTGCAAGTTGTCATGCTATCACTGCTGTGGTCTCTACCACAATATTTAAATTGCCCTACCACTAATCTTATAGATTACAGTCTAGAATGGCTTGAGTGTGGCATCGCTTTCCTGTTTTTCAAACTGTCGGAATTTTGTTTAAAACATTAAAATGTCCGCCAATTCAGCTACCACCATGGTATCTGTCTGCCTAAGTTAGAACTTTTATTGATGTTAGTCTCTACGTCCCTTATTGACGATCTCATATAACTTATGCGAACCGTTAGTCGTGTAGATGTTCCATATGGTATCGATTTTGACTTAATCATAAAAATAAACAAATAATAAATATCCTTGGATATACACACAATGACATCTAGTTCCATATTAAGCAACTAGAGGCTTGTGTTGTGAATACCAGATGGTTGATATACTAAATAAATACTTATTATAAATGAAAACATATGTCCGTATTCATCGTACAAACGTATGCCCCTAGCGAGATTCAAACCCGCGACCTTTTGGCACAGTGGTCCGAGTTTCTAACAACAACACCAAACAAGTCGTCAACATGTTTGTATATTCTTTAACAAACAAACAAACAAACAAACAAACAAAATATTCTTTATTGTACAACAATAAGAAGCATAAAAAGAAATAAGAAAAAGGGGATAGTACAATTTGGCGGCCTTATCACTAAAAGCGATCTCTTCCAGGCAACCTTTGGGTTAGGAAGCATTATGCACATGACATGTAGGTAGCGTGCTTTAATTTTTACATATAATAATAATATTACGATTTATACACGATTTATGATCATTCAAGCGATATGCGATTCAAGAAACATTAATGTTTTAAAGAACAAACTGCATAATTTTCAAATTAATAAGTAAGTATTTTTGAATGACAAATTGACATGATAATTTATTTTTGCTGTAAATTGTGTTATTTTTGACGCGGAATCTAGCCCTTTGATTGCTTCATCCTCAGAACAATGACCTCAACTGTACATTTATATCTTTCATGAATTCATGACGTGACCAATTAAATGTAATTTCTGTTTCTCTTGACATTACCTATTGTTTGTGAATTATTACTTGTCTGGCTAAAATCACAACGCCGTCAAACACACAACACCCGTCGTTTTACGTCGGGAGTTAAAAACATTTTTCATAGACGATAACTGTCAAATTACCTGACAACAACGGGAATCTCTTTTCAAACTTCGTTATTGTTTTTTCGAACAGAACTTCCAACACCGCCAAAGGAAGTGTAATGAAATTGTGAAGTTCTTCGTAAAGTCGCTACATAACTTTATATACGCTCCGGATATAAATTTTTGTATCTCTGGAGAGACGATTCTTGTTTTTAATAAACTATTCTTTCAATTCATAAAATCTCTTAATTATTAGCAGCTGTATGTAATAGTCCATTAAGGATACTCTTTTAAGGTCCTTAATTTCAAATGGCAATGATATGTTTGAAAAATGTTTTATAACAAATCGGTAGCTTCCTCTAGATACACATAGTATAGGTATTTAGTAATAAAACATAAACTATTAGATTAAAATTACAACTTTATTGTGTCGGAAAATATATTTAAAACTCCTGTAAATATTTTCAAAAAATCGATCAATAAATTCTTTAATGTATTTATGAAAAATTTCACCGAGTACAAATATCATGACTCAATAAACTATTTTTAGTAAAAATTAAATAGTCATTGGTTAATTTTCTAGAGAATTATTTTAGGAGATCTTCTATAACGCAATATAGTTCACAGTAGTAACTATAATTTAATATTGTAGGTTTTATAACTAAATACCTATATTATACTTAAATCAAGTTACAGAATGATTAGAAAACATTTGTATTCTATTACTGATGGGTACCTACGCTATCCTTTTACAAAAAATTGGGAGCTTCAAGATTACAAGAAGTTACACCACAATGATTATCTATTTTTATTGGATTATAAATAAAGATTCCATGCGAAGTACTATAATGAAATTTAAAATATGGCCATACTGTATACCCAGTTGCAAAATAGTCAAGCTGTCACTTCATGTACATGATTATGAATATTACGAATAATATCAATCTCTTTTAGACTGTGTTTATTTTACCAGTCTGTAGTATACACACATTATATAAACAACGACAAACAGACGGTTACAAGTTACAAGCTAAAACACCAAACGATTGGACCGAATGCGTGCGCGATCGCCTGTCTTTTTGTATAAAAGACAGCAGCTACACCGAATCGGGGTGAATGCGTGCCCGATCGCCTGTTTTTGTTATGGTTAACTGGATAGGCGTTTGACCACAATACAAAAGTGACGATGTGGTCGATGATGAAGCACGCGATCCTAGTAAATACCTATTCACTCTGCCCTTGAAGATCCCAAGGTTGTAGGATTCCGGAAAGACTGACGCCGGGAGGGAGTTCCATGACTTGGCTGTTCGGACTATGTGCATGAAAGAAGAGTCGTACTTCTTAGTGCAAATTGAGGTGAATGCGTGCATGATCGCCTCTCTTTTATATAAGCTACAGCCTACGCAGCTATACTGCATTTGTGTAGCGTTCGCTTATCTTTTATACAAACTACATAGGATTGAGGTGATTGCGTACGGCGCTCACTAGTATTTTAAACAAGCTACAGCAGCTACACCGAATTGAGGTGAATGCGTGCGGCGCTCGTCTGTATTTTATACAAGCTACAGGCTACAGAAGCTACAGAAAAATTGATTTGAGATTATATGCATCTTCGAATTTGATATGGGGTAATGAAGATTTTATTAACTTTATAAGAATGTTCAGATTTAGACCTAACTAACCTAACCTAACTAAAGTGTAGTTAGGCATATTAATAGGCATAGTAATCCTAACGAATCGACGATCCTTTAAAAAAAGACGGTTAAGTGCCTAAAGGTTCCATATCACCATTGTCAAATTTTTAAAGGCGCTCTTTCTCAGTAACACAAGTTGAAATTAAGTCATATCTAATACCTAAGGTCTGCGGTCTCATACTGTTCTAAAATTTATAAATTTCCTGCCATTCTAAATTCGTAATTCATATATTTATTGCATTACACATGTCATAGTTACAATACATAGGTAAGTACTAACATACACATGTACTTTGTCAGGCATGGTAATATGGAGGAAAGGGATATCTAGGATATTAATGTCGTTTCAATTACCATTAGTTATAATTTTATGAAGCTACATATGTATGTTGTAAGTGCAAAGACAGTGCAACAATTCCACAGTCAATAAACAATAAACAGATAATAGCAAGTTAAAAGTATTCCCTATCCTATTTCAACGAATATAGCTTTTGTTAATTGTGCAATAAAGAGTATTTGATTGATTGATTGATTGATTGAATATAATAAGATTCGATATTAGGAATGACAATTAAAATGTCATACCGTTTTCAGACGCCACTGAAGACAATCTACATCTACTTACAACAAAGTAAATCCTTTAAAATTTAACTGCACCTCCAAGCGCTGTGGATGAATGAAACGCAAACAGAGAGCTAATTAGTAGTTTAAATAGGCACAATGTCTTAATTAAGTTTTCACTGAAATTATAGTGCGCGCTACACGCTATTTAGAGCTTAATAAGGTGAGAGGCGCGCAAATAAACTATTACTTTGAGTTTCTGCTTATACTGTGTTTATATACAGACTTGCTGTCCATAGCAGTCGCTTACACAAAGTCACTATGTATACGCTTTTATAATAAGGTTCCGGTAGACATTCAAAATTTCCCTTTAAATAAATTTAAAACAACCATTAAACGGAAACTATATGCCAAAGGCTATTCTAAAATTTCTGACTATCTGGATGATAAGAATGCGTGGACATGAACCGCTCAGCAATATCCAGTATATTTTATTCTTATTTTTCTTTATCGGATCACGAATTTAACAATTATTTCAAATTGTATTTGTATTGACAATCAAAATTTGTCTTTACATAAACTGAAAACCATCGTAAAACAGACATTATTTCAGACAGACTATCTGGATGATAAGCAAGCATGGACTTAGACCGCTCGGTAACTCAAACCTACATAAAAAGTATCTTGGCCCCTTGAGTTTCTTGGTCGTTCTTCTCTGAAGAGTCAGCTTTGTGAATTAGCAGTAATGTCGATAATATTAAGTAAATGTGAAATTATAAAGTGATAATTTGATTCTACGAGTTTAACAAAATTTTTCGAATGTATCTCATTATCTTTCATAAAACATAAAACAGTCTGGACATATATAGGTATACACATAAGAACGTCAAACACACACACACACACGCACGCACGCACGCACGCACGCACGCACGCACGCACGCACGCACGCACGCACGCACGCACGCACGCACGCACGCACGCACGCACGCACGCACGCACGCACGCACGCACGCACGCACGCACGCACGCACGCACGCACGCACGCACGCACGCACGCACGCACGCACGCACGCACGCACGCACGCACGCACGCACGCACGCACGCACGCACGCACGCACGCACACACGCACACACGCACGCACACACACACACACACACACACACACACACACACACACACAACGGCAGGCTAATTCTTGAGTAGCTTATTGATAACTGTTTAAGTATTGAAAAACCAAAAACCCGGCAGCATATTTTATATATTGCGGTCGCCATGTTGGATTTTTTACTATAAAAATAATGTATCCTGTGACACCCCAGTTATCAAAACGAATCTAACGATACCACGCATTTCGAAATCGGTCAAGCCGTATAGGCCACTGTATGCGCAAAAGCCACGGACATACATACATATATTACATACACTCAAAAGAGATCACCCTCCTTTCTTGAGAAGTCAGGTAAATCAAATTAGATCGACAAAAGCGTCATTTCGGTTATCGAATCAAAATCAAAAATCAAAAAATGCTTTATTTTGTAGGTACACAGGGTGTACCCTGTGTACCTACAAAATAAAGCAAAATACATACAAAAAATAAAAAGAGCGACCTCTCGACTTTCTTGCTTGTTCTTCTCAGGGGAAAATTGCCTTTTGAACAAGCAGTAGCTTTAAAAATGTAAAATCTGACTATTTTAAGTACACTTAAAATAGTCAGACAAGCAAGAAACTCGAGAGGTCGCTCTTTTTAAAAAAAGGTTTTTATATTACAAAATTATTATTTTATATTATAATTTATTTGTTTATTTATTTATTTATTTATTTATTTAGGATCACCAACAGTTGTTACACTATTATATTTCATTATTAATTGTGAAATTAATAACGAATTACGAACGAACGAACGAACGAACGAACGGTTATGCGAACGGGCTGGTTATGTCCATGATTGTTTATCATCTAAATAATCTGAATTCAGTCGGTCGACTTAGCAACCATTCACATTGAGTTTTCCATTGAGTGTCTAAGGACATATTAATGCAATAGCTCTACCTCGCCAGAGGGTATAGGTACTTTAATATATATTAATTTATCTTCAGACCTACACACAGCGCCATCGCCATCTAGTTCCACAGTAAGCAACTATAGGCTTGTGTTGTGGATACCAGATGGTTGATATACTACATAATTTATTTTTTTTTGTTAATAAATACTTATTATAAATGAAAACATCCATAACTCGGGTACAAATGTCCGTATTCATCACACAAACATATGCCCCTAGCGGGATTCGAACCCGCAACCTTTTGGTATAGTGGCCAGAGTTGCTAACCACTACACCAAACAGGTATTGTTACTTTAGTTTTAAGTATCTAATTTTAGACGGTACTTTTAAGTTTACTACGCACAACGGTACGGAACCCTCGGTCACAAGTCCTCTTGTCCGTATTTGTATTTCGGCCCAGTAATTGCAAAATAGAACACAGAGCCAAACAATTTTGGCGAACTAATTTGGTTAAGAGGGACTTCTTTATTCATTGTTAATGAAACTTTGATACAATTAATAAAACCGAGCTTTGTATACAACAAGTTAAATTGTTAAGGGTCTATAAAAGATCGGATGGCACTTTTCTTTGTTAGGTATAACCACGTTACAAAATTGTTGTTATAATCTTCTCAACATTTATTTCAGCGCACTTATGGAATCACTTCGGTGTCTCTCCGCTGGCCATCGCTATTTATTTCAGAATAATATTAGACGTAGATAATTGAAGAATATAGAATAACTATTTTTAAGTATTTAAATACCAAAAAACAGCTTATTTTGTATTTTGCGGACGCCATGTTGGATTTTTTACCATAAATTATATTCTATGTCACTGCGGGTACCAAGACGACTCTAACGACACCATGCACTTCGAAATTGGTCAAGCCGCGTTTAGGCTACAAGAGGAAACATAGAAATCTACATACACTGTACATACACTCGATAAACATTACCCTCCTTCCTTGGATAGTCGGGTAAAAACTGCCCAATGAAAAATTAAATACAGGCAATATAAAACTAGCCTGTCCCTTCCCGTGAGTGTCGTAAGAGGCGACTAACGGAATTTCCAACAAAAAACATGTATAGATTTACACGTTTTAACGGCGATGGGTTCACCCCCTGTCATATGTAAGGAACGGACGGACATACATACACTCGAAAAACTTTACCCTCCTTTGGGCAGTAGCGTAAAAATGGAAACTATCAACCAAATCAGCCCTGAAATCTAAGCAAGGTAGAAAACGTGTTCAAGATCGCTATGATGCGGGGGGTACACAGAATGCTGGCAGCATTATCTCGTAGAATTTGGTGTTGTAGAAAATGAACGGATGACCTTAAAGGTGTGACCTTCCCAGCCCACCTATGCCCAGCTGAGTCGAGTCACGAGGTGTATATGTACAGAAGGGGCGGACAGCTCTGGCCATAGTGAAAACAGAACACGGATCACCACACCAATATATTTATTGCATGAAACAGGACGTACAGAGGATCGAAAGGACCTTAAAACTAAAAAAATAACTATTGAGATGTAAAAAAATGATTAGAAAAACGGTGCGACTGAGTTGAAATCTGGAAATCAATGTGCCAAAAAAAGGATCCGTCAGTTCATCAGTCAGTCAGTCAGTTTAAAATTACGAATTCGAACTCCAATAACCCAAACCCACCAATGAGTATCAGCTTCGCTTTCAACCGATCGCTGGCTCTGGAAATTTATGGGAATTGTTCAGTATAGGACGTGTTATGGCTGACATGATGATGATGATGGAGAAAGTAGTACATTCGTACTGTATATTACTGAAATGTCATTTAAAAAATAAAATTTGTTTGGAAAGTTATCAGACTTGCATATTTATTGGAGTTTTCTAAATTTTCAATTTAAATAGTTATTTATTAGATGGTACCTCATTACAAGAACGTTGAAAAAAAAGAATAAAATTGAATACAAAAGCACGGAAACAGACTAGAACACGTTTTCTCCATGATTATGATATGTAGAAAACGTGTTCGAGATCCGTACCGTGGCCCAAAAGACTGGCAGAATTACCTCGTTGTATAGCAATGCTAATACGCTGCCCGAGGTAGCTGCCAGTTCTTTTGTCACCATTGATCTCATATAAGCGCTTCCGACTTGCATTGGCTAATTTTTTAATTAAGAAGGTAGATCTTTGACAAACTCTGTTTTGCGGTTTAAGTATGTTTTCTTGAAACCAGAGTTGGGCAGAAATAATTACGATTACGATTTGTTTAGTTGCATGCAGTTAGGTACAATTTAATACCATTAATATCATTTATTTTCCACACATACCAAACCAAACCAGACCAAAAGGTCGCGGGTTCGAATCCCGCTAGGGGCATATGTTTGTATGATGAATACAGACATGTGTTCCCGAGTTACGGATGTTTTTCATTTATATATGTATTTATTTACAAAAAAAAATGTATTTGTGTAGTTTATCAACCATCTGGTATCTATAATACAAGCCTAGTAGCTTAGTGTGGAACTAGATGGCGTTGTGTGTATGTGAAAAGATATTTATTTATTATTATTATTTACATACACATAAATATAAATATAAGCTGTACAGTTATTACAACAACACGTTAAAGAAGGCTCGTACTAATAAAACTATCCCAAGACTGAGAAAAACTTATAGAATGATAATAATAATAATAATAATAAATGTCTTTGCACAAACACACAGCGCCATCTAGGTCCACAGTAAGCATCTAGGCTTGTGTTGGATACCAGATGGTTGATAAACTATACTTGAGATTATTCAATTTCTTCCGTCTAATGCTTCATTTGATCAATATTTGTAGATCGAACACTTGCTGCTTTTTAAATATGGATTTGTTTTTTTTTCACTCAGTTCTTGCTAACTCCTTTTCAGATTTGCCACATGGGCGAGAGCGCTCTCTAGCGCTCAGTCAGATGTTTTAGCACTCACTAAATTGTTTATACTTCAAAGCCTGCAAAACATACTAGATATTTTAAGGAGAAATAAGATGGATCTTGATGTATAAGTATGGTAAGCTAAAACAGATGGCTCCATCTGCTATGTTCTACTAAGTTGGATATATTCGTATTGGTTACATTTTCGTTACGTTGATTCATGTAAAATACCTAGAAATGTCCATTAAAATGAGCCTTGTTTTGGAGTAGTCTCTAAAGTTATTAGAGAAGGATATCGATCAGCTGTCAATAGGTATAAAGTTTAACAGGTAGATCATAGATTAATGATTGGTCTCCGCGCCGCTACGACTAGATACCGTCGGCGTACTCGAAAAATGCGGCAACAAATACTACGCCGTATTCGGCGTACCCGCGCCAGTCACGCCACAAGTTCAAATTTCAAATTTTCAAATTTTGGTTTAAGACTGAAGCAAAATGCCGGTTTGCGTAGTCAAACTATGTAATAACAATACTACAAAAAACAAGAAAGATACTGGCATCACATACCATCAGTAAGTACTGTATAAATCTACACACTACAATATTGAGTTGCCGCATTCAGGAACCTGTTTTTTCTTCATAGTGCGGTATCTAGTCGTAGCGGCGCGGAAACCAATCATTAATCTAAGAGGTAGATACTTAATTCTGAGATAACTTAGCAATTTCTGTTACTGACTGTATAATGGTGTCGATTCTGATGTCACTTCTCTAAACTGATAATCATTATGTGGTATACTTTTTTGAAGCGTTCGCTATTCGTTTTCGATTGTTACCATGCGTAATATTGATGGGTAAAATTTACCCTTTTAAAACAATCAGTTTTAGAGGCTACACCTGCTGTAACATTTGAGAATATGTTTGTAGCTACTAGTCTATTATATTTTATTTATATTATATTATTATTATAATATATTTTTATTATTATTATAATATTCATAGGTAACTCAGTTTTTTAAAACTACTAAACGCAATTTTCATTGTTAATATTTAACCTTGAAAATAGTATTTTTTTTAACTACCAGGTGTAATATTCATAAGTAAAGTTTACACTTGAAAATAGTTAATCCCACCAAAAACATTCTGTAAAAAACTAGCCAAATCTCGATGGAGCTGCTTGATTATCTCTAAAAAGTAATGAAATCTATACAAAGTCGTGCCAAGTGTAAGGTTCCTTACTGCGATTTCTTTATTATTATAGTTAATGTTGTGTGACTTGGCCGTTGAAGGGTACACAGGGGTACAAAACCAGGTGCTCCATGACACCATTGCACCAATCTGTCGCCAGAACCGCTATTAATGTTATTAATTATGTTATTAAGAATGTTCAACGGCAAACTATTAGCGAATAATCTGTGTGGCGTTTACATAACATTCTTTATACGTTAGTGGCTTTATCAAGCCTACAATTGACTGGTTATTGAATCAACGTTTTCCAAGTGGCAATTTTCCATCATCAATGCGTAGCGGTTCTGGCGACAGATTGGTGCAATGGTGTCATGGAGCACCTGGTTTTGTACCCCTGTGTACCCTTCAACGGCCAAGTCACACAACATTAACTATAATAATAAAGAAATCGCAGTAAGGAACCTTACACTTGGCACGACTTTGTATAGATTTCATTACTTTTTAGAGATAATCAAGCAGCTCCATCGAGATTTGGCTAGTTTTTTACAGAATGTTTTTGGTGGGATTTCACTTCTTTTTGTAGAAATGTGGGCATATTACATATATGCCCACGTTTCTACAAATATACTTGATACTGCAAGTTGAGTCAGTTCTACCATACACCAAGAAAGATATTGAATGGAAGAGACAAGACCCGTCTTTGGGCATACCAACTACTTGGTAGCCACTAAGTTCATCGTCGTCTTTTAATAATATCGACATTTTTTACGATAATTATTATCTTGCGAAATCAAACACAATTAAACTCAACGACCTTTAGTATATGGACAACGAATCAGAAATACCGATAATATTTAGACTAAAACCTACTTATATCTTTAAGACTTCATTTGTATTAATAAAAAAAACTTAAAGAAAATATTACTCTGCCTACTCAATCTATACAAACTATAAGCAAAACGTTAACTCTTAATTATTAGACAAGTGTCAATATAATTAATTATCAATGAACTTTCTACCAAAGGTACTACCTACCTAGTACTGAAATACAGCTAAATTAATGATATTTTTAAACGAAACGAAGTAATATCTAACTAAATAAACTAAACTAGAATACTAGAAAAGTACTTATAAACACGAACGCGATTCGAAGTACTGCCTAACTATAAATTAAACCTAGAAAACTAAAAGTAGGTACTAAATAATTAACAATTAAATAAAGTATTCAATTGAAACTTCTTTTAATTCTGATAATTAAGTAATAATCAGTAATCCGTCACTAACCATATAATTCCTAACCTGTTTAAATCTTTGAATTAATATAATAACAACCTGCCAATTAACCTTAGCAAACCTCACGAAATAATCAGCGAAATCAACGAAATGCAAATAATCCCTCCTAATCCCTAGCAAACATTTTCAAGCGCAATAGAAGAATGTCGTAAACGACTGTAACGCGGCCGGTTGCCACTTTGCCATATAAGATTATCGGAAAAACAAAACGTAAGCGCGTTTTAAAATACAGTCAACGCCATCTAGCGACGCGTGCGGGTATCACCGCCACTCTTAGCCAATGCATTATATTTTGACCAAATTTTCGTTTGTTTATTTAATTTGTGTAATGTTCGAGTAGAATAAAATTAATCGTTTGACTATTTCTTCTTGTAAACTTGTAATAAGTATAAGTAAGTATAAGTATAAAAGCCAGTCTAGTCTTATCCAGAGTTTTCCTTTAATTTTATTTATATTCGTATTAAAAGCAGAAGGGGAGGCATTCGCCCAGCAGTGGGACGCTATAGGCTAGATTAAATTAGAAGATGTGTCCCACTACGCTGGATTTTTGCAATGACAGTCGATTTTTCTATGTACCAATAGTAGAAGGGGGCATTACCATATCTCTAATACAGCTGAGACCAGCTGAGGGTTCTTCATCTGATACTTCAGACCTTCGATTTTTGACATCAAATGAAGCGGCCCACCAAGTTGAATATTTTTTGTAAAGGCGGTATATGTCGATCTCTAATAGTTTGGTTGGGCTCTTGTGTTTCCTAATCAGGGTCACCAGGTACTCCAGATCTTCGATTATCCTAGTTTTTATAGTTTTCCCTTTATGTGGCCATTGAACCATAACTCTGTACCAAATTTCAGCTCTCTGAGTTTATGGGAAGTACTAGTTCTATTTTGATGATCATGAGTGAGTGAGTGAGTGAGTGAGTGTCATAAATGCGAAACTTTGCTTTCGCTTAACTTCGGAACTAAATGACCTACAGACTTGAAATTTTGGATTTTAAGTATGTGATTATAGCTTACTGGATGACGAAAATTTCTGCGTTCTAGGCTTATCCAGAGGTTCTAAAATAGGGGCCTGAAAATGCGGCGAAATGGTTCCAGTAAAGGATGGTACGGCAGTGTTTGCTTCGCGCTCGACTTGGCGGGGGCACTGCCGTGCCCCCAGATTTTTGACCGGACGAAATATTCATAGGTAAAATTTTATTCAATTAAATTTTTATTAATTTAACTTTTTACCCTTGAATTTTTTTTAAAGGTGTATTATATATGTAGGTAAAGTTTACAAAACGTTAGTGTTTTAAAGCTACCCAGACTAATTATTGGTAAAATGCACACGTCAAAATAGTCAGTTTTTAAAGCTACTAGAAGCAATATTAACTCAATCAAGATAGATTAGAAACAATGTAAACAAGTACTATTTACACATATTTACAATTAGAATTCGTAAAGAAATGCCAGAAAATTAAATTCAAAGTGGAGCGGGCTACTGACAGTGATTAATTCACAAACATGATTATTATGGAAAGCTTTTTGGCGCCATTAAAACTTGTTTTCATCGTAAGCCGTCGGAACTGAATTAGCATTGATGAAAATTTTTTTCTTAAATTCGGCTACTAATGCTGACTTTATGTATATCCCCGTGCCCACTGCTGGGGTGCAGCCTTCTCTTAATAGGAACCGGGAACCAAATTGCACAGACTTACAAATAATAGCAGATGTAAAACTCAACCCGTATCCCGTGCAGCTTATAGCTCATTTACGAGACTTTTAACCAATATTGCTTGTTTCCAAACAAAATACTTACCAGGTATTAGATATGGTACTAATCCTAAACGTTGTTTATACGTTTGTATGGAAATGGACTACGCCATTTAATCCTTATATTCGGTCTTATACTATTTATACCTCTGTGACCGACTTACATGTTCTCCACGGAAACTCTCGTATGCAAATACTACTAATGTCCAAGAACTAACCGCGCTATACTCTGCTTAACTTTGTTGATCATACAATCAGGCGGGTGGTGGCATACAGTACTGTGTGGATGGAGAATGGATCGAAAATATCAAAGACGTCGAAAATATCGTGGAGTAATATTGGTAAGTAATTTAGTGGGATATAAAGTATGCTATGTCTTTTTGCAGGATATTTTTTACCAAAATATTTTTCAGAAAATACCTGGACAATTGATGTCTGCCCACATCTTACTGGCATTTCTATAAATTGAATATCGATAGAGACGATAAGTCAGTCCGATAGAGGCTTACATTGACTAAAAACACATTAGCTGTCGTGTGGTTAATTCTTATTGGATAATGTATGCGTAAAAAGCGGTCAGAGTAAATAGCCGGCCGTATTAATAAATAGACCTTGAGATTGAGATCGCGTCTCAGTCTCAATCCAATTTTTTCAATATGCAACAGATTCTCAAGCGTCAAATTAAAGTCATCTCAATCTTGAGAACGGTTTATTAATACGGGCCTTATATACCGAATTTGGTAATTCGGTGTAACTTCAATTATTTGGTAAACTATTATAACAGAAGGCGGTCAGAAGAACATAAGTTAATACCTACAATATTAATAAAGATTAAGCCACTAGCCTTGTATATGGATGCCAGATTGGTTGGTGGTAGGCCTGGCTAGCTACCACCAACTTATCTAAATCTGCCACCAAGCAGCAATGTTAATGCATTGTTGTGATCCGGTTCTCAGAGATAAGACAGCCAGTCTCCCAAATGTTTCAGGGTTTCCCGGTCAGTACATTTCCACCTTCGACCTCATCTTCACTTAACATCAGGTGTGATTGAGGTCAAGTACCAACCCGTTGTGCATAAAAAAAAAGATAGTTGATGTAGAACACAAACACATATTTTTTTTGTAAATATAATGTTATAAATGAAAACATCCGTAACTCGGGTAATACAATTTTTTGTTCCTATTTTACATTTATTTCATTTTACATATTTATACTTATCCCTATAATATTTAATGTGTTTACCCTTGTATTTTACTTTATATATTCATTTATATAATTTATACATGAGACGAACGTCAATTTCAATATGTACCTACAAAACTTACTTGCAACATCACAAAAAATATATGAGTGGTCTTTCTGCTCAGCGTTGGTTCTTCGGTAATCTTTATAATATTTGTTTTTTTTTTTTTTATTTTTTTTTTTAATCTTAATTTTAAGAGCTTATTCAATATTGACTATGTCGCTCTATTGTACACTTAGTAGTTCATCATCCCCTTAGGTTGACACCTACTTTAACTAATTTGTATAGTGCTCTAGCTGAATCCGATAACGGAGACGCTAAAGCACTATTGCACCCCCCCACCGACCATAACATAGAGATGTCCACTATTTGTCTTCATTAGGACATTCTGTCATTGGCTAAGATATTTTACTCGTGTATATCTGTTCAAGTATGTTTGAAACTGCTGTTGGTTGTCTTGAATAAATAAATAAATCATACAAACATATGACCAGGGTTTTAACTAACATCAAACACTACACCAAACAGCTATCTGATGGAAGGAAGCAAGGGGTCATATACTAATACATATTGATTATTATTTAGATTAGAGCTAAGTGTGGTTTCGGCTTCCGACACGTCGCCCCAAAAACATACTAGTAGCATCGTTAACCATTTTAATGACTGAGGTACGAGGTTTTTGTGTCGCAGCTTGTGTAAAACGCTTTTGATGTGCTTCATGGGGTTTACATTTGTAGCCGAATGGGTTGTCGAATTCAGGCCAAAAACAACAACTCGAGCGGAAATTTGCGACAATATTTGAAAGAAAGCTAACTATGTAGTAACAACACAACACTAGTTTGATTGACTATCACAAATTTTTATTCATATTTGTTTTCTTCTGGACTTATAAGTGATATAGTGTGTGTGTAGGGAGATAAATAATTGACTAATTATAAGCTAGATAATGGAAATCAGAAATCACTACGTCATACATGAGTGTCCGATGAGGACATATAGCTAACCGTAACTATGTCCTCATCGGACACTCACCCGGAACACCGGTTGGATAAACATATAGGCTTTTGTGACACCTGTAAATATATATCTTAGTAACATTTTACATATAAATAAATACAAATAAATAAAATAAAACAACAGCTATCGGAAGCATGGGTTAAGACGTCAACGTCACGATGGATATTCTAAAAAATGCACTTTAGTATCTGAAACAACACAGTTCCCGTTTCGAAATATACCGAAATGCACACGTGACCAAAGGTGAGCTCATCGCCGTTGAAATGTGCAACCCTATTGATGTTGTTTTAGTATGATACCTTAGTCGCCTTTTACGACCTCCACGGGTTGGTTCATATATTCTTTTTACGTTCCGGAAACCATAGATTCACGAGGTAATCATTGTTTTACTAAGTAGGCGCGATCCCAGCTCTAAATTTTGAGGGGATCATCTTGGCTCAAGTAGGAAGAGTTTCAGACACCAATTTCGAAAATAAGAAGCTTTTTAAGGAATGAATAACTTCGACCACAAAGTAAACGGAAATCTTAAAATCGGGTGAATTTTTTTTACTTGTGACATCAGGTATGCATCATTTTTTTTTATTACTTTCGAGTTCTTTTGTTTTCCAATTCTGTCATTCACAGTTGTTTTGAATATTTCATTGCTAAGACATTAAGAGGTAGTTAACAATTTATTTAAAATTTTCATAAACTAGCAAGTGTTTTTTTCGAATTCGGCTTGCGGATCGCTACGTGTTACACGGTGTCATCCATGAACGAATGGTTTATTAACATGTTTAGGTAAACATCACCAGAGGTGATAGAAGTTCAATGTTAAATATTGAAACAGGTTGTGTCCATTAATAGGTCCTCCAATAATAAGAATCCAGGTTCGATTTTCGGCCGAAATTTTATGAAAGACGCTCCACATTTTAATCTGTATTTCTACACGCATATTAACATCTTATAAAAGTTCAGTGCTGGACCTAAGGTTTGCATCATATGTAGAGACATAAAGAAATACAGAGAGTTAGTGAGTTCCAGATAAAAAAAGTGTTTCATGGGAAATTCTAACAATTATTTTCACTTGTTCAAAATAAATATTTCGGCCAATTTCTATTTATTTTATTTATATTATGTTAGATGAACGAAAGTTACTGACATAGCCGGTTAGTACGTTGATGTGGCAGTGGACAGGGCACATAGCTCGAAGAACTGATGGTAGGGCATTAAAATTGTCGAGGGGAGACCACGAACCGGCAAGCCCAGTGTAGGATATCCACTCGCAAGGTGGACGGATGAGCTGATGAAGGTCACGGGAAATTGCTGAATGGTGGCCGCTTCCAACCAGTCGCTCTGGAAATCTATGGGACGCTTATGTTCAGCAGTGGACGTCCTGGTGGCTGATATTACGTCATTATTGCGGCTAATTCACAACACTGCCTAGAAGTGAATCGAGTTTTCTAAATAAAAATTTTAAAAGTTTTCATGCCCAGAAAGAAATATAAAGAATTAGTAATTTATCAAATTGCAGTCGGGTAATAATTTTTTAATACTTCCTTCAAATGTTCTCGTTACAGTACCGGCGAGCCATTTAATATTATTTATGAGCCAGATAAGGGTCGTAAGCACCCCTCCTTTTCTTTCACGCTTTAATAAAATATCACCCGCTCACTCACTCAATTTAGTCGTTTGGCTAATAAAAAATTAACTTTTAATTCTTACCTGAAAATACTGAAGTCTTCGTTCTGTTATCGCCAAATTAGTCGTAAAGTACCTACTCACTTAAACATAGATATACCAACTGTTTAATATTATTATATATTAATATAAACACTGATTACACGTATTTTAAACACTACTTATTTACAAATTAAGTTTACAAACTTTTCGAAATATAAATCTTTCACTGTACACAAGCAAAAGTTTTTTTTTTTCACATCCAGTCCTCTTCCTACAGAAAGGTTATTTTTTAATTTACACAATTTAATCAATAGGAAATTTATAGATGATTCACATATTTCCGATACGTCGGAGTGGGTGAGCGCGACACACGTGCGCCAACCTCTGGTGTCCAAGCACGACTGACTCCTGAAAGCTGAAACTTTGCTGCTATTGTGTACCATTCAACAAGTTTATATGTAGGTGTAGGAGAGTTATGTGTATGGATTATGGGGGATAAGAGGCGGCTATTGCGCCTGGGGCACTCGCAGACCTTCGTTGACAAACGCTTTATTGTTCTTTATGGTTACAGTTAGTGCGCTAGCGGGTGATCACAGCTAAGGTAACCACAATGTTATTATTTATTTTGGAAAGAACTGGTAAATGGAATTATTTTTTTTTTTTTAAATACAGTATTGCATATATACTCCTAAAGTTTCAAATCAAATCAAATCAAAATATTTTATTTCATATAGGGATAAAATTATCACTTGAAAACGTCACTATTAATATTAAATTTAAATTTACTGCTCATTCACAAAGCTGACTCCAGAGAAGAACGAGCAAGAAACTCTAGGGTTGCTCTTTTAAACAGATTATGGGTTACAATTTGTGATTTGATAATTATATGAATAATAAGACAGCTATGTCCATAGTTGCTTATCATTCAAATAGTCAGTGATTTTAGCCTTAGCCTTTTGTTAATAATTTCTGTTTTATGATTGCTTAAAATTTATTTAAAGGCTAATTTTGAATGTCTAATTTAAAATTAACTTAAAACCTTAATTTGTTGAAAGTTAATATAAACCAACTGCAAATATTAATAATAATAGGGCTTATCGCATTTATCTCTCAGTCGGTATGTCCATGCAAGCTACTACCGCTTTGGACAGGAAAATCATCTATGCTAAAAGAAGCGCGCAAGAAACCCAACGGGATCATTGTTGTTTTTTTTTTAAATAAAAAGTATACAAATAATACAATTTTATAATTTTTGGGAGTTGGTCGAAGTAACACCAAACGTGTTCCTTATTCAGATAGTCAGTAATTTGGCGATAACTTTTTTGTTTATTGTTTTCATATTATTTTTTATTTTTTCCGATTTTTAAATTTTTTCTCAGTTAGATTTGGTGTAGGGTTATAAAAGCGTATACAATGTCCTATGAATGATGTGCTTAGTCGGAACATAGGGGTAACCAATTTGTCAATCGATACGACCATTTGGAGTATGTTTAAATCGATATCCTTGATTTCTTTACTTACTAATTTGTTAGATAAGTACACGTGGTTATAAGTACAACTTGGTAATTATTTAATGATTAGTGAAGCACTCGTGGCAGTCGTATTCGTTATTCGTTTAGCGAAGTTAAGCAATGTCTGGTTCATTCAGCCCTTGGATGGGTGACCATTAGTGGTATTTTAATGTTGTTTTTAAGTGTTTCCGTGCTTCGGAGGGCACGTTAAATTGTCGGTCCCGGTTGTTTTTAATTGAAGGCAGACGTTAAGCCAAGTCGGTGGCCTTTAGGTATCCGTTGCGTGGTTTTAGGCCCGTATTTCAGAATGCTACTATAAACGTAGATCTGCGCATGAGCATAGTTAGAAAGAGATGCCGCTATACAAGTGACATGAAGCTGTCCCTTTTTAACTGTCCTCAAGCGGAGATCTCTGCTTGAGTAACTATCTGTAATACGGGCCTTAGAGAAGTAAGCGGAGAAAGAGAGGCTGACAGGAACTTAGTTAATAATGGTGTCGATTCGGATGTACACCAACTAAACTAAACTAAAACCAGTTTTAAAGTAGTACTGTCTCTTTCTCCCTGGAACAGTACGATGCGACGGCACCACTCTAAAACTGGTTTTAGTTTGGTTTAGTTGGTGTACATCCGAATCGACACCAACATGTGTATAAATATGATAGCGTCAAATAACTAAATATAGTGATTTGACGCATTTACGTAGTCTAGTCCAATGTCTGTGTTTCTATAATGTTTGCAGTTTGAATGCGTCATCGGTTAACACAAATAACTGCTCTTACGATTTGAGGACAACAATAACATTTTATGACCTAACTCAAAGGTCAAACATAATGTGCCTAGAGCTATTTCTCGTGGTTAAGGGGAAAAGTAACTAATTTTCTTACATATTATAATAGAGCGCAACTAAAAAATTATGCGAGATTTTCGACATACCAACTATGCCAATCCCAACTGATATTATAATTATTTTTCTACACGGGTTAGCACTTAACTTCATTCACACCTGATGTTAACTGAAGATGAGGCTGAATGTGGAAACGTATTGACCCGGAAACCCAAATATTTGGGGAACTAGCTATCTTATCTCTGACAACCGGAACACAACGCAATTAACATTGCTGTTTGGCGGCAGATTTAGATAAGATGGTGGTAGCTAGCCAGGCGGACATTTAAAATGCCCTATCACCAACCAAATGAGTGTATCTTTGTTACCTCTTCACGCCTAAACGGCTTTACAGATTTGGTTGAAATTTGGTTGTTAGACAGATTAGAACCTGCATTGACATATAGGCTACTCTGTATCCCATAGAAAAGTGAATGGTTCCTGTGCGATAGGTATTACATATTAGTGGGTTTACTATTGATTCAGAGCGACGCATTTTGTTATAACAATGAATTCTATGCAGACGAAGTCGCGGTAACAGCTAGTTTTAGTAATGAAGTAAAAAGTTATTAATAAAATTAAAAATCCAAAAAACGACTTCATTTATGGTTAACTGGATACGCGTTTGACCATAATCTCACCTGATAGGAAGTGACGATGTAGCCAAAGATGAGCCACGCGATCTCAATAGATGCCTATTCTCTTCTTTCTGTTCTCGATAGGATATTTTATGTCCCGATAAAGTGAATAGCTCCCGCGGGATAAACACATTAAACTAAACATATCCGCGATAACGTTATTGCACGCATGCAAAGCTGGCAGTTAATGAATTAGACCCTACCAATTAACTTATATTATACCTAGGTACTGTAAATTGAAAATTAAAAAAACCTACGAAAGACTATAATATACCAATATCCAAATACGCCAAACAACAATGTTAATGCTAAACCGTTTTTAATCAAACATTTATTCTGATATAAAAAAAAAATGTACTCACATCTGTCCACTCTTTAAGTACTGAGATTCTGATACATCAAACACATAACACCTGCCGATTTTTGTCGGGTGTTAGAAGATATTTCGGGCACTTCTACTAATCATCTAGTCCCAAACTAAGCAAAGCTTGTATTATGGATACTAGACAACGGATAAACATACATAATTGAATATTTATAATAAACATCCATGACTGGGGTAAATTTTATTTATGTATTTATATTTTATTTTAACACTTTATTGTACACAAACACAAAGAAATGGACATTAACAAAGATTTAAGAAAAATGTACAAAAGGCGAACTTATCTCTATAAGAGATCTCTTCCAGCAAACCCGTGAGAGCGAAATTTGATGCAAAAGATAGACATGAAGTGTACACGAAACAGAAGAAACAAAAAATGTTTAAAATATCATATAATAGAATAAAACCAAAATAATACATTAAACGAAAAAATTACCCAACATAAATACATGTAAATGTTCGTAATCGTCACACAAACATTTAACCCTCGCGGGATTCGAACCCGCAAACTATCCATACTATCCACCACACCAACCGGTCGTCATTATGATTTGTATGACTAGTTTCTACGGTATACCTACTCTTAAATTGACTTTCTGAATATAGTATCTAGCGTTCTCAAGAAACTGTTCTACATTAATTTATTTATTCACAGAGTCAAACGAGTATAATATGTTGTTGTTTTGCGTTTTCTCCATATTCAAGGAGATAATAGTACAACTGATACTGACCATAAATAATTATCTATTGATTAATGTGTTATTTGTTTAAGTATACAGGATGGGATATCGTCTATGGAGGTAAAGTACATTTTTTATGCACAACGGGTAATCACTTGACCTCAATCACACCTGGTGTTAAGTGTAGATGAGCCGGAAGGTGGAAGCGTACTGACTCGGAAACCCGATGGGGTCCCCATCCCCATCTAAATTAAACTAAACTAAACTAAATTAAGTTAAGTTTTGGAGTGGTGCCGTCGCATCGCACAGTTCCAGGGAGAAAGAGACAGTACTACTTTAAAACTGGTTTTAGTTTAATTTAGTTTAGTTGGTGTACATCCGAATCGACACCAATGGCGGTTAATCCATTGCAACAGGTCGAAAGAAATGCTAATACAGCATCATGTAATAAGAGTTCCGACCGACTGCGATCGCCAATCTGCCTGCCAAGCGTGGCGATTATAGCCAACTACCTCCAAAAATTTTTGTGGGTGGTCTTTATCCAGCAGTGGACGTCTTTCGGCTGATGATGATAATAGAAAATGATCACTGGCGACATTGTGTTAGAGTTATAGTTTAATTGTCGAATAGTTCAAAGGTTTTCGACTAGTCACAGCCCTAATACGTCAACTGTCTTATAGACCTCATACTTAATAAAATATCCTTAAACATACACACAGCGCCATCTAGTTACACAGTAAGCAACTATAGGCCTGTGTTGTGGATACCAGATGGTTGATATATTACATAAATACATATTTTTTTTTGTAAATAAATACTTATTATAAATGGAAACATCCATAATTCGTGTACACATGTCCGTATTCATCACACAAACATATGCCCCTAGCAGGATTCGAACCCGCAACCTTTTGGGATAGTGGTCAGAGTTGCTAACCACTACACCAAACAGGTCGTCATTTCTCGTCATTTTCACGTCACTTAAGGTGGACTTGACTGAATATTCAATTAACTATCCGGCAACCACAAGGATCAAGTCGCTATATCCAATCACTTTGATGCTCTAAAACAAAGGACATCAATGAAACTTGCGAGAGTTCACGCATGGTCGGAACTTCGCAAAGCAGAAGCATTAGCGTCACACTCGGTAGGTATAAGGAATATCCCAAACCCAGGTGACTATAGACACGTGCTCTACCCATTAACTCGTATTAAGATGTCAATAAGTTTACGGTAAAGGGAACAAAGGCAAGGTTAGCTTACAATATCCATGAAAATTTAGGAACAACATTGAATAAAATATCGTCCAGCCACCATAGCATTATATCGTTTGCCGAGCACGATGGTGAGAGTGGGATAGTTGTATATTTCGGCCAAGCGAATGAGCGGGACAAATATTATCTCGCGCGATAAATGTTTATCGCGTCTGTCATGCTACTAGTGCAGATAAGATAAGAAATAAGTAAGATAAGATAAGACCTAAACCAAAAGATAGTGTTAAAAGCTAAATATCTTCGAAACCACCAATTTTCATCAAACAACGGTTTCACCTTAAACTTATAAAAAACTGAAAATTTAGAAATTCCTCGTAATACTATGGTCTTGGCCAATTAAACTGTAATCTGCATGATTATCTCCCAAATACAAAGAATGGGCTTACAGCTCATCTTACGTGCCATTCGGACGCAGCAAAAAGGATCAAGGCTGCGCCACCTTTGCTGCTTCCGAGATTGACAAGTATTTGAAAATTTTTATTATTATCTTGGCTGCATTGTAAAAAGAGTCTTGCTCTGGTGCTGTTCGTGTTCGCGTCGAATATCAATGCCGGCCGGCGATAATTTCTTATTATTCGTTTAAAATCTATCTAAGAACAACACGAACTGGTAATATTTCCTGTGCTCGTTTATGTGCCGTTAAATATATCAGTTAGACTGCGACTTGGAGTATGTGCGACTATCATTTACCAAGTGCTGTTGGGACGGTGATACACTTTGGATCTTCGGTGATTTTTATTTTTTTTTTATATGAGAGGGCGGCAGAGCATGCGGGTCACCTGATGGAAAGCAATCATCGCCGCCCATAGACACCCGCAACACCAAAAGGGTCACAGATGCGTTGTCGGCCTTTGAGGGAGGTGTCCACCCCAGAATAAGTAGGGCAGCCTGAGCGATGAGGGATTCTCCAGCACTAATAGTGCTGGTTCCCTCCTGGGGTACTAACTCTTTAAATACCGCTACCATTCTGGAGAGAGACTGGAAGGTGGGCCTCCGGCGCCCTCGCTCACCGGACGAAGCGCAGTGGCAAAATGCCACTACTCAGACGTCGGTCTTCTGCGAGAGGGTGCGAGAATGCTCCTCGATGCTGTGATGATGTCTGTTGCTGCTGCGTAGTTTTGCATGAACACCAGGCGAGAGGTACCAAGTAAGTGAGATTGGCTTCACTTTGTTTTTTGGCGCGGAAGCTTCCAGCTACAGAAGGCCAACACTGCCGAGTATTTGATCCCAAGGTTTACAGAACGCCGATACAACTATGATATCATCGAAATACATCATACAGCTGTGTTAAAGCTAAATATCATCGCTTCGGCTTAACCGATTTTCCCCAGACATAAGAACTTGTCCCCTTCTTTAGTCTTTCATATAGGTAAAACACCCCACTCAAATCGGACCGCAAATTACTGAAATACGTCCGGACAACTAAACACACACACACATGACGCCGTCAAACACATTACACCCATGGTTTTCTGTCGGAGGTTAAAAATATCCCTACCGAGTCGAATTACGAAGTCCATGTTGATAAAATGATTTTTTTAATATTTTACACTATAATTGTATGTAGGTTTATGTTCATATCTATCATAATGTATATTTATGTCTATTATTTAGTATATATTATCTTTTAAATCATTGGTGCACAACCTACCTACTGCTTTTATTCCGTTCTACTTTTTTCGCTACCCAAACGTTGTCTGGTAGAAATCGCTTAATAGCGATTAGACCGCCTGGTTTATGAAGTGTGTTCTTAAATTTTTGTGCAATAAAGTGTACTTGATTGATATAAAATTATGATCCCACGGAGATGACAATATACGTAATAGATCAATTAGGGCCCGTATTAATAAACCAATCTCAATACAAGTCTTGAGGCTGTATCGACCAAGATGCGTCTTAAGCAGTTGACACTCTCTCAAGCTCCGTGCTAATTTATAAACCAATCTTGAGGTCTACTCAGCTGAGATCACTTATCAAGTATTCGCCTAAGCGGCGAATGAATGATAGTCTTGATTTCTGTTTCTTAATACGTGAAACTGAGTAGGTACTGCTTGAGTAAGCACGCGCGTTTCAGGTCTCAAGTTAGGTTTATTAATCAACACGTTTACTTGAGACCAGTCACAAGACTGTTCTCAATCTTGAGAATGGTTTATTAAGGTGATTCTAAAAAAAACTCTAAAGCCCTGTTTATTCCTAACGAGTAACTCCATAGAGCTTAAACAAGCACAAGTCACTCTTTGCCGACGAAACATCTATACTTTAGTGTCATAATCGATGGCGGAACTTTTCACTCGACCGAGTACTTGTTAGGTGTAAACAAGGCTTTGCAGTGTTTACTGAATTAAAACAACGACCTAAAGTCGTGGAAGGAGCTAAAAAGCATCAACTTTTCATTCGTTCATGAATATAATGAGGAAACGAGAAAACTATCGTGTTCTTTCACATCCACCTAAATCGAGGGAAGAACAATATTCTATAAATTGGTACCTACTATATCACATAATTTATCTTTATAATAAATAAGGTTTATTCGCACTTTATTATTATAAGCTTTATGATGAGGCTACTTGATTTAGACTGGTCATTTAAAACTTGCCAAGTTACCACCCAAAAGAGTTATAATAATAATAAATATCTTTGCACAAACACACAGCTCCATCTAGGTCCACAGGAAGCATCTAGGCTTGTGTTATGGATACCAGATGGTTGATAAACTACAAAAATATTTTTTTTTTGTAAATAAATATATGAATAAATGAAAAACATCCATAACTCGGGAACACATGCCTGTGTTCATCATACAAACATATGCCCCTTGCGGGATTCGAACCCGCGACCATTTGGTATAGTAGCAGAGTTTCTGACCACTACACCAAACAGGTCGTCAATAATAAAATCTTAAATTAAATTTAAATGTTTTAAATCAAATATAATCCTAAGATATTTTGTAATATGTACGAATGAGCTTCATTGAAAATATTTTTAACTTTTGCGAAAATTCAATGAGAGACAATGTAATTATTTTAGTTTTTTAAGGACGAAAGAAATTTTAAACTTAGCATTAATCTACATTTTCACTCTGTTATAATTCTAAATAACAGCTGAATGAGAATTTGGTTTTTTATATTATTGTTTTTAATGGGATTGCAATATTGTGTTTTTTGATCTATATAAAAGTATTTAAAATAATTTACGAACCTACACGTACAACGTTTTACTAAATCAGAATAAGGCAAGCAATCTTTCGTTGTAATTTTACGACACGACTTCATGCAGTCGTGTCGTAAAATTACAAATCAAATTTAAATCACGGGGTCCATTAGTCTACAAATAAAAAACATGCAAACTCCCGAATTGAGAGCCTTCTCCTTTTTGAAGTCGGTTAAAAACGACGCCTTCTTATTTAGTTACGGAACCAAAGGAAGGTTTCAGCGTCTGTTGGAGATAATCAAAGTCAAAGTAAAAAAATTAAAGAAAAAAAAACCTTTTTAAAAACAAGCTTTTATTATTTGTTTATAAAATGAACTAAAAAGTTAAAAATAAATTAACTCTAAAAAGAAATATAACACTTTGTAACTTGATTGTAACCTTTAACGACAAATAAGCGTCTTCGTCTAGGACAAAATAATTCCATATTGTACAAATTTATTTAATTTTAACACTAAAACTTTTCACCATACATAATTATTCAATCTCGTCCCCCCTCTTTATCATAGTCCCCATTTATAAATGAAAGCGTGTTACATTTAATACAACACAACATTTTCCTCAAGCTATCACAATGTAACACGCTTTCATTTATAAATGTTTATAAAGGTTACAATCAAGTTACAAAGTGTTATATTTCTTTTTAGAGTTAATTTATTTTTAACTTTTTAGTTCATTTTATAAACAAATAATAAAAGCTTGTTTTTAAAAAGGTTTTTTTTTCTTTAATTTTATTTTTAACTTTTTAGTACCTCTATTTAGACGAATCAAACGAGACCAAACTCGATGGGGTTGCGTCGTTTAATTACGGAGTTCCTATGGCCACCTTCCGGCTCCAACATCAGACCCTGGTTACCATATAGTATCAAAGTACTCGTCAAGACTCCCAAACTCGATGGGGTTGCGTCGTTTAATTACGGAGTTCCTATGGCCACCTTCCAACTCCAACATCAGACCCTGGTTACCATATAGTATCAAAGTACTCGTCAAGACTAATCCAATGAGTCCAAACTCGATGGGGTTGCATCGTTTAATTACGGAGTTCCTATGGCCACCTTCCGGCTCCATTATCAGACCCTGGTTACCATATAGTATCAAAGTACTTGTCAAGACGAATCTAATGAGCTCAAACTCGATAGGGTTGCATCATTTAATTACGGAGTTCCTATGGCCACCTTCCAGCTCCATCATCAGATCAGCTCTATGTCACAATAACATTGCATTGTCATCCGATTTATACATGCATTCTAAATTTCAGCTCAATCGGAAACCGGGAAGTGGATCAAATTTAAGTTGCAAGATTTGATTACAGACAACGGGACAGGTGAAAGTAAATTATTATTATTATTATTTTATTATTAAGAGCCCATAGTGTCCCACTGCTGGGCAAAGGCCTCCCTCATCTGTTTCCAATCGTTTCTGTTCTTGGCGAGCTTATAAGTAAGTATGGAGAAAGTAAATAAAAGCTTGTAAAATGCCTTATTTTGTAGGTACACAGGGTACACTTAGAATAGTCAGGTTTTACATTTTTTAAGCTGATGCTCGTTCAAAAGGTACTTTCCCCTGAGAAGAATAAGGAAGAAACTCGAGGGGTTACTCTTTCAAAAACAGATTTTAGTATATTACAAAAAGGTATTATAATTTATTATTAGCGACCTGTGTGGTGTAGTGGTTAGAAACTCTGATTGCTATACCTAACGGTTGAGGGTTCGAATATCGCTTGGGGCATACGTTTGTGTGATGAATGCAGACATTATGTTGCCAAGTTATGGATGTTTTTCATTTAAATTTATTTACAAAGAAAAAGTATTTGAGCAGTTTATCAGCTATCTGGTATCCATAATACACGCCTAGTTGCTTAGTGTGTGTATGTGCAAAGTTATTTATTTATTATTTTATTTGTTCATTATTAATTGTGAAATGCGGATGTGTGGTTATGTCCAGGGATGATTATCATCTAATCTTAATAGTCTGATGTTTTATAATATGCTTTCTTAATAAGTGTCTGTTTTGTAGTATCTTTAAATTTATTGAAAGGAAGATTTTGAAGAAAGGAAGTCCTACTTCAAACGCTTCTTCTAGTACTGTAAATCATTGTTGAAGCTTCAACTTACCGGTCAGGGCTCCGTTTGTTTTCTTGTTCTTGGAAATTCATGGAAAACATGGGCGACTGACATTCTTAGAAAAATCGTTATTAGGTAGCCTAGAAATAATGGACAGGGCCCCTCACTGAACCAAGGAAACACTCGTATTAAAATGCCACTAGTGGTCACCCATCCAAGGCCTGAAGCGCCAGACATTGCTTAACTTTGCTAATCGAAAACGAATAGCGAATGCGACTGTGCCACGAGTGCTTTTTAACTAAAACATAGTTCAACTAGTATGACCACACGCGATATAGTTAATCACACGTTATATCGCGCGCATATGTCAAAATAATAAATAAACATTTCGGACACATACTACTCTGTGTAAAAAGTATCGGGAATATGTCAATAAAAAGACCCGCGTAAAAGAGGTCGTTCTAATTTTTTTACTGCATGTTGGTAGCACTCTACTGATTTAGCGCGCAAAATTTGAGCGGGATCTGTCATTTAATTTGTTTTAAACTACACTTTTTGTTGGTCATAGTTTTGAGTCCTCGGCGATTTTTACAATGGAAAATATTGTTGAACAAAGAGTGTGCCTTAAATTTTGTGTTTCAAATGATATTTCATGTGGTGAATCACTAAAAATGTTGCGAAATACCTACGGCGAATCGTGTATATCGAAAACAAGGGCTTATGAATGGTATAAGTGGTGTGTATGTTGCGAACGCACACATGTGTATGTAAGCCTGTGTTATGTGAGACAGTAATAAACCAGCTGCATTACGAGACGGTCGTTTTCCTTTACTACATACTTCACAGTGGCGACGAGGATAAACTTACCCACAAAATAAAAAAAATAAAAAGTTGAGTGTAAAAATGAGTGCTCTTATAGGAAAACTCAGTGTTTTTGACCATAACACTCAGGAATGGGAAATTTTTAATAGTCGTTTAATTCAATTTATAAAATTAAACGAAAGTTTAAATAAGGGAAACAGGAGTGCCTTGTTGCTAACGCATTTGTCAGACGACACCTACCGTCTGGCGCGTAATTTGGTGCATCCAAAGGTACTCGAAGAAGTCACGTTCGAGGAGCTGGTTGCTGTACTCAATGGACACTTCAAGCCGAAACGGTGTACATTCGTCGACAGGGCAAAGTTTTACGAAGCGACCCGGGCAGCGGGAGAGAGTGTCGAGGAGTGGGCGGCAAGAATCAGAGGTCTCGCCGTCCACTGCGACTTCGGCAGCACCCTGGAGACAGCCCTGCGGGACAAGTTCGTGCTCGGCATGAGCGCTGGCCCCGAGCGGGACCGGCTATTCGAGCAGGACGCCGCCGCGCTTACGTTCGCGAGGGCGGTGGAGGTGGCTCAGCAGGCGGCGTGCGCGCGGCAGGCGCGGGCGGCCGCGCTTGCGGCGCCACCGCAGTTCAAGCAGGAGCCGGTGTACCGGGTGAGCGGCGGCGGTAGGCGGGCCACCGACCGCGCCGAGGGAGAGGAGCGCTGTTCCGTGTGCGGGCTAAGGAGCCATAGTGCCGAGCGATGTCGTTATAAAGGTTATCGTTGTCGTGCTTGTGGTGTAAAAGGGCATTTAGTGAAAATGTGCGAAAAAAAAGGTTCGGTGCGTGTGTACAACATTGACGCGGAGGGCGATGCAAAGGACAAGGACTGCAAGGAATGTGATTTGTTCAACCTGAGGTACGTTAATCGTGCTCCCATTTTAATTACAGTTACTGTTAATAAATTCGAATTTCAAATGGAACTCGATTCGGGCTCAGGATCGACGGTAATATCAGATAAACTGTATCGTAAATTTTTCTCAAACATTAAATTACATGATGGAGATATAAAAATGTGTTTATATAACGGCCATAAAATTACGCCTCTAGGTTTCTTTATAACTGAAGTGACTTATTTAAAATTGACAAAGCAGTTAAAAATCTACGTTGTACAAAATGGCGGACCACCGTTATTGGGGCGTGATTTTATGGAAGAATTCGAAATATATTTTTCATCAAATAATAATAATATTGTGAGCTCAAATCAGTGTTCGAGTGACGTACGACAAGTACTCAATGAATACTCAGAATTGTTTAAGGACGAGTTAGGCAGGTTTAATAAATTCAAAGTCGCTTTGCAAGTCAAGGAAGGGTCTGAACCGAGATTTTTTAAACCGCGCTCTGTTCCGTTTGCACTCAAAGACCGGGTAGAAGAAGAAATAGATAGGCTTGTAGGTTTAGGTATTCTGGTCCCAGTTAGTTATTCTAAGTACGCCACGCCCATAGTGCCTGTTTTAAAAGAAAACGGGAAAGTCCGAATTGCGGGCGATTTTTCCGTTACATTAAATAAAGACATGCTTATAGATAAGTATCCATTACCTCGTATAGAAGAAGTGTTTGCTAAAATAGGTGGGGGTGAATGTTACAGCAAATTAGATCTTAGTAACGCATACAATCAATTTGAGATTTCAGAATCGTCGCAGGAGCTTACAACCATTAGTACCAGCAAAGGATTGTTTAAATATACGCGTTTAGTGTATGGTTTAGCCAACGCCCCGGCTATTTTCCAGCGCTCGATGGAAACATTACTGGCGGGAATCGAGGGGGTTAGTTGCTGGCTGGACGATGTCTGCGTAACGGGCCCCACCAAATCTATCCACCTAAGTAGATTAAGGGAAGTTCTAAGAAGGTTAAGTAACGCGGGTCTCAGACTACAAAAAGAAAAATGCGTATTTTTTCAACCGAGTGTAACATATTTAGGTTATGTAATAGATAAACATGGGTTAAAAACTTGCCCAGAAAAGATCAAAGCTATTGTTAAGGCCCCGTGTCCCACTAACGTGTTAGAAGTAAAACGATTTCTGGGTGTCGTAAATTATTATCGTAATTTCGTGCCAAATGCATCAGCGATACTGTGTCCTCTGCATGAATTACTACGCGCCGGTATGACGTGGCAGTGGGGGGAGCGTCAGCAGCACGCTTTCGATAAGGTCAAACGCGTGCTGGCGTCCGAGTTGGTGTTGACTCACTTTGACCCTGCCGCGCAGCTGGTGCTGGCGGTGGACGCGGGCCCGGCCGGCCTAGGCGCGGTGCTGGCGCAGCGGGACACGAACGGCAACGAGCGACCTCTGGCCTTCGCGTCAAGGTCACTCTCAGCTAGCGAACGGAATTACAGTCAAATTCAAAAAGAGGCTACAGCTATAGTTTTCGGTGTCAAAAGATTTCACCAATATCTATACGGTCGTCGCGATCCGTTTGTTTTGAAAACGGATCACCGCCCCTTACTGTCAATCTTTGGGAAAAAGGTCGGTATATCAGTAATGGCCGCTTCTCGTTTGCAAAGATATGCGATTATATTGTCAGCCTATAATTACACAGTTCAATATATTAGCAGCACGAATAATGTAGTGGCAGATTTTTTTTCTCGTGCGCCCCTTCCCCTTGATACTAGGGACGACAATTGTGATTTAGGTGGTGAATCGTTTTTAAAATTTTTAGATTCAAACGTGGCACCGGTGACGTTTGATGATATTAGGATAGCTACAGAAAACGATAAAGTTTTAAAAACGGTAAGAAAGTACATGATACATGGTTGGCCAAAAAAGATCAATTGTTCCGACATCAGTCCATATTTTAATCGTAAAATGGATTTAGAGATCGACAATGGTTGTCTTTTCCGTGGCCACAGGATAGTCGTACCGAGTGAGTTTAGGACACGTATGTTAAAGGAATTGCATTCAGGACATTTTGGAATTGTAAAGACAAAAAGTTCTGCGCGTACTCGTATGTGGTGGCCGGGAATCGACCGCGATATCGAGCGCTGGGTGGGTGGCTGTAGCAACTGTGCAGGCGCGCGCAGTGCCCCGCCACGCGCACCCCCCTCGCCCTGGCCGCGCCCCGCCGGCGCATGGCAACGATTGCATATCGATTATTTGTCGATCGGTCAGAGAACATATCTGGTAGTTATAGACGCATATAGCAAATGGTTGGAATGCATCTATATGAATTGTGGTACGTCTACTCATGCACTGATTTCGAAGCTAAAATATTTATTTTCCAGATTTGGGATACCGAATATAGTAGTCTCAGATAACGACACAAAAATTAATTCAAATGAATTTAATAAATTTTGTACAACGAATGGCATTCGGTATCTCAATTCTCCTGTATACCACCCATCCAGCAATGGGCAGGCAGAAAATTCTGTGAAAACCTGTAAAAAGATGCTTAAATCTATATTATGTGAAAACGTATCAAAACTAGTAATAGAGGATAAATTGCTAGGATTTCTTTTCGAATATCGTAATACTATTCATTGTGCAACTGGAATGACTCCGGCAAAGTTGTTATTAGGACGTGACCTTAGGTCAAGATTAGACTTGATCCTACCGAAACAAAACCAGATTTCTAAATCCGTCCAAAGTGACCCCAGTGTAGTACTAAGTAAAGGCAGGCAATTTAAAATAGGAGATGTGGTTTGGTTACGGTGGTTTATACAAAGAAAAGAAGTTTGGACTTTAGGAACAATTCTAAAGAAACATGGACGTAGAATGTTTAAAATATTTGTAGATCACTATAATGTTACATGCATCAGACACCTAGACCAATTATTAAAATATACAGGCGGGCCATTAGGTTCCAGCAATGATAATTCTGATACAACACCGGGTGTTGTAAGTACTAGCGACCAGACGTCTCCGCCACCACAATGCGTGTCTCCGACCACTGTTTCACCCTCGACCACCAGTCAACAGGCAGACCTCAATTTACAGCCTTTTTCAGGAGAACCTATTGATGAAAATGAGAGTGTCAGTGGAGAGGAGGATGAGTGGACGGAGGCACAGGATGGTGAAGGTATGGACGAGCCCGAGCGACTGACCGAGACGCACCCTGTCGGAACAGATGAGAACGAGGACGCAGGGGGTGGGATGGGTCGGTCCCTCGAGCGTAGTCCGGAGACAATAGACAGAGCAGTGCAATTGCGACCTAGAAATAAGAAAATTAATTATAAATTGTAAGACTTATTTAAGTATTTCTATTGTTCGCAGATTTACGAATTAAGAAGGGAGAATTGGTGTGTATGTTGCGAACGCACACATGTGTATGTAAGCCTGTGTTATGTGAGACAGTAATAAACCAGCTGCATTACGAGACGGTCGTTTTCCTTTACTACATACTTCACAATAAGGCTTTTAAAGAAGGCCGAGAAGTAGTAGTAGACTTGCCTCGTTCTGGTAGACCTTCAACCGCTACGACCAAAGAAAACATCGACAGAATCAAGAAGCTAGTGCTCGAAAATCGACGTATGAGTCTGAGAGAGTTGGCTAGTGAGGTGAACATATCTTTTAAGTCCGTCCACAACATTCTCATTGACATTTTAGGCATGAAACGCGTCGCCGCTCGACTAGTTCCAAAAGAGCTCAATTTTGTTCAAAAAGCGCAGCGAAAGCATGTCGCTGAAGACATGGTTTCCCGAGCTTCTACGGATCCGACCTTTATTAAACGTAAAATAACTGGCGACGAGACATGGGTTTATGAGTACGACATGCAAACAAGCCAACAGTCTTCAGAATGGCGTCTCGAAAACGAGCCGAAACCCAAAAAACCGCGGCAAAGTCGCTCCAAAATCAAGGTGATGCTGACAGTTTTTTTTGACTACCGTGGTGTGGTTCACTCCGAATTCCTTCCAGAGGGAGAAACAGTGAATAAAGAATATTATTTAGGCGTCATGAAGCGTTTGCGTGAGAGTATCCGCCGAAAACGTCCAGATTTGTGGCAACACAACTCATGGATGCTGCACCATGATAATGCACCATCACACACAGCCATTATAGTGAAAGAGTTTTTAGCGAAAAATTCAACAAAAGTTCTCGACCAAGCACCGTATTCACCTGATATGGCTCCGTCTGACTTTTTTTTATTTCCCAAGTTAAAATTACCACTTCGAGGAAAACGTTTTGAGTTGATAGAAGCCATAAAAGAAAATTCGCTGAATGAGCTAAAGGCCATACCGCAAATAGCCTATGAAAAATGTATGGAAGACTGGGTGAAGCGGTGGAGATGTTGTATTGCAAGCGATGGGGCCTACTTTGAAGGCGATAAAATAAATTTAGATGAATAATTTGTATTTTTTGTTTTATTGACAAATTCCCGATACTTAGTACACTGAATGTACACCAATATCTAGTCCCAAACTAAGCAATGCTTGTACTATGGATACTAGATACCGGATGAACATACATAAATTAATTTAACCGCCTCCGTGGCTCAATGCAAATAACATTGGGTTTTTACGATTCGGAGGTCGCGGGTTCGATCCCCAGCGGGGTACATGTTTAAGTACTCGGTTTGGTGGTGGTAGGGCATTTTAAATGTCCGCCTGGCTAGCTACCACCATCTTATCTAAATCTGCCGTCAAGCAGCAATGTTAATAGCATTGTTGTGTTCCGGTTGTCAGAGATAAGATAGCCAGTCCCCCAAATGTGTTGGGGTTGGGGCTCAATGTAAACAACATAGGGTTTACGAATCGGAGGTCGCGTTTTCGATCCCTAGCTGGGTACATGTTTAGTACTCGGTTTGGTTGGTGGTAGGGCATTTTGAATGTCCAAACACCAATGTTAATAGCATTGTTGTGTTCCGGTTGTCAGAGATAAGATAGATAATTCCCCAAATATTTGGGTATCCGGGTCAGTACGCTTCCACCTTCGGCCTCATCTTCACTTAACATCAGGTGTGATTAAAGTCAAGTGCTAACCCGTTGTGCGTAAATAAAAAATAAGAAAATTCAGTAATAAAACATAGACTTACAAACTTAGAACTCCTGTAACAATTTTCATAAAAATCATTATTAACTTATTTATATGTACTATGAAAAATTTCACCGAGGACAATTTCAGAACTCAATAAACCATTCAAAAAAAAATATAAAGTAGCCGTTGATTTATTTTTTAGAAAATTGTTTTAGGAGATCTTAGCAACTTCTACAACGCATTGAAGTTCACAGTGGTAACATTAATTTAATATTGTAGGTTTTATAACTAAACATCTATAATATAAAAAGCAAGCTATAGAATGATTAGTAAACATTTTATGCCATTACAGACGGGTCTCTATCCTTCTAAAAAAATCAGGAACCTTAAAGGAAGTTACACCACAAACATTGCGTATTTTTACTGGACTATTGAGAGGAAGTGCGACACATTCGTATTCGCGTCCTATTGGAAAAACTCGAGATATTTGTTACCAATAATATATATAATATAATAATTTTTATTATATTTTTATTTTATTGATAATACAGAATCAACAGCATCATTATAAAAAATATTACACAAAATTTACAAGCCAAAGTCATGCCAATTACAGATTCTCATTTTTCATTACAATTCTCTTAAAAAAAAAAAATTAGGTGGAAAGTCACTATTAAATAATAATCATTATATAATCTAGAGGCCACAGTGAATAGTGAGATAAACTAAGTAATTATAAATAATTTAGTCAATAATTAATATTACAAATAAAAAATTGGTGAAATAATTCAATCAATGTCAAATAATCCTACAACCTTGGGATCTTCAAGAGCAGGGTGAATAGGCATCTACTGAGATCGCGTGCTTCATCTTCGGCCACATCGTCACTTCCCATCAGGTGAGATTGTGGTCAAATGCGTATCCAGTTAACCATAAAAAAATAAAAAATAATAATCGTATGTATGAATTTCGCAATGTCGTGTTTTGTGTGTGCGTGCGTGCGTGCGTGCGTGCGTGCGTGTGTGTGTGTGTGTGGTTTGGGAATGGATCGATGAGAATGACTAGTCATAAAAATACTTCATTTCTTCTTCACAGGCGTACTTAAAAATATAGGTATACCCACAGGTGGTAATGTAGCTGGCGAGTACGTGTGAAGACTGGTGCCTGATCTAAGCGTGAGCCTGTGTTTCCTGCCAACCAATCAACAAAGAGACAATCAACAACTACTTCAGAAAACTATTACTTAGCTTACTACATCGAGTAGCTACGTATCCAACTGAACATCAAAGTCAGACGAAGAGACATGTCTAGCATAACATCAATGGAATTAAGTAATTCCAGGCGCTTCGTGTAATTAATAGAAATGTCTCGCGTGCTCGACACGTTTATTTATTTAGGTGTAACAAACAAACAATTAGTGAAATTCACCTCAAAACTGTGCGGAAAGTTTTCGTCGTGGTTATGGAAAATTGACGAGTTATTTACAAATGACTTTTACATTACATTTACATTTACATTTACATTACATTACAAATTAATTTTAATATTAAGATAAAAATGTGACGTTTTCTAGTGATAATCTTTATCCTACGAAATAAATATTTTTTGACTTTGACTTTGACTTTGACATTTATTGAGAACTAGCTTTCCGCCCGCGGCTTCGCCTGCGTGGAATAACTTTATCGCCGCAATTTCTTTATCCCGCGTGAACTATAATAATATTAATAACAATAAAAATCTTTATTTGCCAAGAAAACAGTAAAAACTAAAATATAAAATGACTTTGTAATTATGACAAAAAGGTCTGTAGCTCAGCATATGGTCGCTGGGAACCAACGGCCGCTGATTTTCAGCCACAGCCTGCAGTTATGTACAGTCCACCACACGTTGACCAAGCAAGCATTGTACCTACATTGAACTCTTAACATATTAACAGGTCCATCGTAGGATTCCAATCCACGCAAAAATGCCATCTGGTAGACACATATATATCTCTTATGTACTAATGGACTCAAGTGACACATATAAAATAAACAGTTATTGAATTAAATTTTATGTATATGAAGAATGTACACAATATTAAATCAATAATGACTCTCGTATTGGATACTCAACAGCGAAATACGTTACTTACTTTATCGGGATAAAAAATAGTCTATGTTAAGACATAAGATTCACGGTATGTTCTACCTGTACACGGTGTTACAAAAATACCCGTAAAGCTGAAAGGGTGTTAAAGGATCACTTGTCAAGATGTTCAGTATAGAATCTCGACTGACGCTGTCGGCACAAAAATGTATAGACTGGCGCCATCTATCGGTGAACCCGTGAACCCACCACTAATCGATTTATTCACTTCAATAGGTACAGTGTACCATTCTCACGGGTTCCAGGACAATCCGATAGATGGCGCAAATCTAAATGTATACTTTTTTTTCTTTTCCAATCGGTGCAACATTCCAACAATAAACCCTTGATCAGCTCACAGCTGCCGTTTATATTCTCCCAACACAAGAGTCTATTGACAATATATGAAAATTATGACTTACCGAAAAATTATTTTTAATAAAACATTAAATAGTCTTGATGGATGCGCAACATCATCATTTCAATGAGCCCCATCAGAAGGAACGAGGACTGTTCATGTTCGTGTTGAGCGGTTCATGTCCATAAAAATAAGTTTGTAATAATTTGCAATTAATTTCAATTTGCTGATACTTTTTGAATATAATTAACAACTTAGGTAACGTTGCTGACAAGCAAATTATTACAATTTTTGTTTTATTAATGGTTTTGTAACCAAAAACACGATGTATTTAGGTCGTTATAACATCATTTATCTTGGCCAGAAACGCGTCGGTCGGACCCTAGTGACCCACATACGGGGTCTGGTGTAAATAGGCTATTAAACAACCTGAGCAAGGGTGAAAATAAAGGTGTGAAAAACATGTTTATAACTCTGACGCAAAGACGGATGTTATAGGTACAAAATAAAATAAAAATATCCTTAGACATACACACAGCGCCATCTAGTTCCACAGTAAGCAACTATAGGCTTGTGTTGTGGATACCAGTTGGTTGATATACTACATAGTTAAATACATTTTTTTTTGTAAATAAATACTTATTAATAAATGAAAACATCCATAACTCGGGTACAAATGTCCGTATTCATCACACAAACATATGCCCCTAACGGGATTCGAACCCGCGACCTTTTGGTATAGCAGCAGAGTTTCTAACAACTACACATGATGACATTATTAATATGACATAAATGATTTAATACAACTTTTCCATCTTTGGTATAGTTTAAGTAATTAATTAGTATAATAGTATGTAGAAAAATTGTTTTGTATGCCAATGTGCGGATCACAGCGCTCTGTCAGTTTTCTATGTAACATCACTTTATTGTATTTTACCTGTGTATCACAAATAAATTATTTGATTGATTGATTGATTGATTGACACCAAACAGGTCGTCAAAATGTCGTCGATACTAGATACAAACAAATATGGCATCACACAAACATTTACCCCTTGCGAGGGTCACTACTCACCACACCAAATAGGTATCAGTAGTCAGGGATGCGTTGGTCCTTACTACTCTGCCGGGAACCAATAGTGTTGATGGAAATACTCGTAAAAACTTGTAGAGGCAAACATTAAAACAATAACTCAGCTGACTAATTAAACTAATAATTCTTGGTAACTCCTTCAAAAAGGTGGTGGTATCTAGCCAGCCGGACATTTAAAATGCCCTACCACCAGCCAAATCGAGTTCTGAACATGTACCCCGTTGGGATACCTTTTAGTATAGTGGCCAGAGTTGCTAGTTAGCTAGAAAAGTCTGTCTGTGGCTTTGTACCGCGAGCTCTGAGTACTTTGGTAACGGTATAAAATGGCTGAATGGATGTGAAAACGGATTTGTTTGCGAGATAGATCTTCGAATCGGTTCAGCCGTTTCAAAGTTTGAGGATTAGAGTCCAAGCATTAGAATTTATAAGCACTTTAGTATTAGACTGTTACTTGTAATTATTTTTTTGAAAAAATAAATAAACTAAACTATAAACTAAACTAAACTATAAAGATATTTTGCTTCAAACGTAGTTGGTTTGTTTTTGGGATGATACTTAGTCGTTATTCGTCAGAGAAAATGACGTCGAACACTACCTACATAAATATAGGTACAGTGCCTACTTTTATGAAATTTCTTATAGTGTAAGAAACTCAATGGATAGATTTAATATCCATGGGTAAATATATGAAATTTATTCACGTAGTTTGTATCTGCATCCCTATTTAATACCGCACAACCTACCTATTTCAAATGTTCTGTCCTTATACCCAAAGGTTGCCGGGAAGAGATCGCTTTTAGTGATAAGTTCGCCAAAATGTACATTCTATTCTTACCACTTTTCTGAAACTGTATTTTCTTTTCTGTTGTGCAATAAAGTGTATTTGTATTTGTAAAACCATGGGTATTAGGTAGGTGAACAATGTTAAAGCTAGCCCCTAAGGCAGGTGTTATTAGCACTTTCTTACCGAACCGACCCAGGCAGAAGGGAAATGTTTTTCTGCTGTAAATGTACGAATTTTTCTATATTATCTACCGCCTGTAGTCTAAACAGTTTTACCGATTTTGAAGTGCAACATGTTTGATTCATCATCATCCCTAAAGTGTGTTTTATGGTAAATTATCCAACATGACTCTCGCAAAGTTCGAACGATGCGATCCGTTTTAAATAAACAAATATTTCGAACACTTTACAATCATCTAGTCCCAAACTAAGTAAAGCTTGTATTATGGAAACCAATCATGGCTAGGGATTAAACGTTCATATTAATCATACAAACAATTTACCCTTCGCGGAATTAAACAATAAACAATATTTTATTGAACCGAAATAAATTAAACAACTTGTTAAAGCTTTGTTGTCTGTGGTAGTTAAAAACTGTGTTACAGACAACAATGTTTTCCCCATATATTTTGTACAATCAGCAAATTTGGTAGGTACTCGTACGTAACAAATTTGCCATCTATAGAGAGTTTGGAAAGTATATAAATATAAGTAAAACCCGCTACCGTTGGTTTCGCTGACAGGGTCACTATCCACTACACCAATCGGTCGTCTTAAATACTTAAATGGTTATTAGGATTCCGTGATTGGTTTTGAAAAAACAAAACCCTTATAGGATCACTTCGTCCTTCGTCTATCTGTTCGTGTGCCAGTCCCTTTTCCTCAGAATCGTCTGGAGATAAAGTGCAACGAAAAAAAAATACTGGGCCTTTCAAAGCCTGTTTTCATACCTAATAAAAGTCCCATTTACTGACACATCATCAAAATCATACTTCCCCATGCTTTATAAGACACGAAGGCGGGTCTTGTAGAATAAGTGAAGAAATAAATGCCAAATCATTAATAGCAATGTAAAAATACGACAAACAAATTGAGCGGTGTTCTTCATAAAAGTTCTCGTAAGTGTACTACATTATTCGTCAGTTTGAAATGTTACCAATGGCGATATTTGGTAAATAGGTATCTGGCTTCGTAGTCCGACTTGCACTTGAACGTTTTTTATTCCTAATTCCCCTTTTTAATGACGACCGTCAGAAAAACTCGAAACAAATTCATCCACATTTCTGCATAAAAATAAATGAAATATGGATTCTATTATGATATGAACAACCAACCGTAATATTTGCACAGCGACTCAAACATTCTTGCCTTGGCTTGTTCGTCTGTACACTTCGTTTAACGTCCATTAGATGCAATTTTACACACTTCAACGATATGAGAGATCTTTTTTAATGGGGAGACGAGTCTTTCGGTTCTAGAATCCAGCCGAATGGCTGTTTATTCTATTTCTATCACTGACACAAAATGTAGCCGCGTTCATTAGCAACTTCATCGCGTAGCTGAAAGAACGGAAAAAAATCAAAAATCTATTAAGAACTCAATCGAAACTCCGTTTGTGTTCATAACTACGGCTTTACAAACTATACATATCGTACATAGCGATAAATTAGCGATAGAATTCATTATTCGAACGGTTAACTATCATAATACGTAGTTTGCTATATGGGAACTAAATCTGGTGGCGCTGGTATCGCCGGAAATGGCGCGGTGACGACGTTAACAATTATATAGCTCCTGTTCTTGGAGAGGCGAGTCCCACATATCACCGTCGGCGGCGGGTTGAAAGCGTAAATGCGTTTCCCCTTGACAAAAAAAAATAAAGGTCTGCACATCGAAAATGGGACCAGCTGTAAAAGGGGTCGGACCACTCCACCTAACACATCAACTCTGATTATCTACTGTCACCGAGATGCTTGGAAGAATCCGGTGAGTCGTTACTAATAAGAAGTTGGTCATGGAATTTGAGCAAGGAGCAATTGCATACTAGCTGGGTTGAATTCCACAGACTGCACGCGAGGGCCAAGTTGTATGGTATATATATATTTATGCACTACGGGTTAGCACTTGACCTCAATCACGCCTGATGTTAAGTGAAGATGAGGCCGAAGGTGGAAGCGTACTGACCAGGAACGCCATCTTATTTGGTGGACTGGCTATCTTATCTTTGACAACGGGAACAACATTGCCACGCGGACATTTAAAATGCCCTACTACCAACTAAATAGAATACTAAACAGGAACCCGTGACCTCTGATTCGTAAACCGTAAGTTGTTCACATTGAGCCACGGACGGGGTTACAATACGCTGAAATCTTTCAAAACAACTGAATTTTCACTTCGTACGGGTTCGCATTGTGGAATATGGCCCATACATTCCCATAGTGTGTCGTATAGTTTCAGCACTTAAGAATAGAACCAACCTATCTCTTCCTGTAGGCATTGTAAAGCGACTAAGAGACTTTCCACGAAAAAAACATCTATAAAGTTGTACATTTTAACGGCGATGGACTCGCCCTCTCTCACGTGTGCATTTCTGTATATTTCGAAAGGTCGTGGATGTTATTTCAAACATCAATCTTTTAATGTTTAGAGTATCTCCGACTACCCCATTTCTGAAAAAAGGTCGTGACGTATGTATGTACAGCCGGCAACACAATTAAGGTAGCAGGGTTAATTTATATGATATTATTTGGGAGGGTCTGATCAGCATTTTGTTATATTTTCCTTTACATCTATGATGTCATCATATGATAGATAAAGTTCAGTTAAATTTGAATAACAATTTCCCTTTAGACTTTCCCCATTCCATTGCACTGTATATACACTTCCCTAGTGAAATGAGGTTGTACTTGGGCTGTTAGCTGTTGATACAAATACAAAAAAAATACAAAAATTCTTTATTTCAGTCTAAAATAATAGTGACTATGAATACTGGATGGAGTCGACGTAGTAAGCATAATAAGTATGCTTGTGGCAGGTGCCCCGCTCATCCTTATCGCTAGCTTACATGGACTGCATAAATATTTACAAAATAATAACATATATAACTATATATATCATAACATATATATGTTGATGTTGTTTATATTGAGACGAAGAAACGTTTTCCTTCAACAATACCATAGTTGAGTCGTTTGGAAACCGTGTTTTTCAACTTTTATAACGCTAGCGATATGGTGAGCGGTCGGCCGTAAAAGGAAATTATGTTGTACTAACTTGACATATCGGCCCACCATAAATTCAACATGGTGACGCTGATATTTTATTTCATGGCCCCCAACTTTTATGACATGTAAATTTATGTAGAAATTTTATCCACGAAATGTAGGGGAGAAAGAATTAGCGAACAAAATTATTTATACTGACTAAACAGCTTTGAATGTTAACACGCTTTTATTGGCTTCACTTTTAACTAACAATGTAACCGCCTCCGTGGCTCAATGTAAACAACATTGGGTTTACGATTCGGAGGGGTTACGAGGCGGGTTCGATCCCCAGCGGGGTACATGTTTAAGTACTCGGTTAGGTTGGTGGTAGGGCATTATAAATGTCCACCTAGCTAGCTACCACCATCTTATCTAAATCTGCCGCCAATCAGCAATATTAATAGCATTGTTGTGTTCCGGTTGTCAGAGATAAGATAGCCAGTCCCCCAAATGTGTTGGGGTTTCCGGGTCACTACACGTCCACCTTCGACCTCATCTTCACTTAACATCAGGTGTGATTGAAGTCAAGTACGAACCTGTCGTGCATAAAAATAAAGAAATCAAATCTTGTAAGTTAATTTAAACTTAATTCTAATTGTCGTATCAAATTGAAACTTTGTATGTATATCTATATTTTTATTATAAGGAATTAAATTATATTGAAATTACATTGACATTATTTTTTAATTGCCTTTACCGTTCATTTTTTGTAAAAAAAAATTGTCAATGTGTGTACACTTGAAACCTGATTAAATTATTTAACATTATATGTAGTATGTATTGTAAAGCATGACACTTAGATAGTAAATTGAATATGTTCATTTTTTGTAAAAAAAATTGTCAATGTTTCAAACACTTGAAAAGGTAGGGTTTGGTGTAACTAAAATATTAAGCAAAGACAGCTGCAAATGTATAACCCAAATTCCACACACAATAAAGTTTTCATTTCATTTCAAAGGTTTTATAAACAGTTTCTCGATTTAAGGATCCGTTTAAAAAATATTTACCTTTAAATTGCTAATTTCTATTGCTGCAAACCACACAGTTCAAACGCCTGTGAATAAATGCAATGCAATTTTGTTGTACGTACAATTATTTTCAGATACCTTTGTAATTTGACAGGAGGTCTGTCCTATCCTTCCTTTTTTAAAAAAATCTGACTTCAAATCATGTAAAGTCATCATCATCATCAAACATGGTTCGTAGCCATACTGCAAATAACAGCTTCAGCAAATGGGGATAAAATCGCGCAATTTATTTGCGATCTCGGGATTTGTAGGATCGATGATTATTGACCTTGCAAAACTGACAAACATAAATATTTGTAGTTACTTACGTAAATGTAATAAGAGGGTTTGTTCCGTCCAGTGGCGCCCTCATAGGATAAATTAAGATTTCTTTTTTAAATACAGAATAAATAAAAAAAATAATTATAAATAACTAGCTTTCCGCCCGCGACTTCGCCTGCGTGGAATAACTTTATCGCAGATATGTTATGAGATCCAGATTAAGCAACAAACAAACATCCAACCTTCGCATTTATAATATTAGTTACATAGATTCCTATTTAGGTAGCTTTGATGCGGGTTATTTTCCAAAATTCACGGCAAAATTCAAAATTCAAAGTGGCAATTTGAAATTTTCAAAAATAACGGCATTAAAGCTATTTATAATTAGCTTTTACGCTTCTCGAATACAGGTCAGAACGATTTTTTTATTAGACTAGACGATAACCAGCAACGTTACGTTTGTCCGTGATAATTTCACATACAAGTAGAAAATTCACCCTTCGTGGCGAGTCGACCTTGGCCTTGGATAAAGCTCTAATATTTTCAGTCCAATAATTAAAATACACAATTAGATGAAGAATCGGACGAGCCTATTTATATTGCGTAAATGATGTTTACAGATTTACGACTACACATAAAGAGATACAATGAAAGCAGCGGAGGTGTCACCTTTTGTCCCCTCCGTGCAAAGCAGTGATAAATTGTCACCTCCTCGTTGTTACGTGCCTCACCCTGACCCGGAAAATTCCTCTTTTATTGTGATTTTTAATGAAAAAAATAACGATTATGAATGGTGTCTTCGTGAGAGGGTTACGTACGTTACAGATGCTATGTACCTCTACTGCACATTCAGCGGCATTAACATTGTTACCCTACTTGAAAGGCTGCAAAGGAAACGGTGTCGATTCCATTGGCACACGATTAAAACTATAACTTTTTGGCGGGAACTGAGCGAGTGATATTGCATTTTTGTTTTATTTCTGGAAATATGAGCATTCTGAGTTTTGAGGCTTAATAATATCAAAATAAATATACCTAATAAAATATCCTTAGACATACACACAGCGCCATCTAGTTCCACAGTAAGCAACTATAGGCTTGTGTTGTGGATACCAGTTGGTTGATATACTACATAAATACATTTTTTTTTGTTAATAAATACTTATTATAAATGAAAACATCCATAACTCGGGTACAAATGTTCATCACACAAACATATGCCCCTAGCGGGATTCGAACCCGCAACCTTTTGGTATGGTGGCCAGAGTTGCTAACAGGTCGTCGAAAAATAATGGTAGAATATTGTGCAGCAAAAATCAGTAATGTTGTTTAAGTGAGGGAAGTGTAAATTCAAAAGCTTAATATAGCGTTCAGGTTCCCACAAGAAGCCGCAAAATCTTCCGTAAAGCATTCTGCCACTTTACTGAAGAATTACTATAGAATTAACTGAAGAAAAACTACAAAAAAAACTTTTCGTGTTTAGGCTAATGGCTTTACTGCCAACCCTTAATTAACCCGCCACCAGTGACGTCAATTTGACTTACATCGTTGGTGACTCCGGTCTCACAGCCAAGCATACTAAAACTATGATTTTACCCGTAATTAACTATGCATGCTAATTTTATTTGGTCTAGTTTTAAAAATAATTGGTCTATTGACAATAAAACATAGGTATTTCATAAATCATACCTCGTTTATTACACAAAATACAATGGCACTGGGAACTCTAAAAAATACCAAGTTTTAAGACTTCTTTACTAAAATTTAGAAATACAACAATCTTATAATTTTACTGGTTAAATTAGTCTTTGTCAGATATTTATGACATTGGGAAATATTGTAAAATAAATAAAAACATCTATCCTTCTAACAAAAAAAAAATTGTGAAAATCACTCATCTTCAACAGCCAAACAGACACAACATGCTCAAGACACTAATATTTCTTGCAAATTTGGCAAGCGTAGGTACTTGGTTTTTCTGTTTTTCCGCCATCCACACTCGTAGCACCAATCGTTTCTTGAAAAACCAGCGGACCCGAAGACATCATCAATCTTCAAAATTTCTGAGACTTTTTATTTTTATGAAATATCGATAAAATCATACCAAAAAGTAGCATATAAGCAGTATATAGCCTTATCAAAATTTGTTAAATCAAAAATTCAATGATGACCATTTGACTTACATAGTCGGTGACGCCGGTCTCATGCGCCGGGTTGGCGACAAAACTCTGGAAGAAGCGCCCGCGTCGCTGTCGGGGAATCGACTAATGGTGGGAGACGTGCAATTAGGCAGCTATTCGAAATAACAACACATACTGACGGCGGGTAGAAAAGTTATTCGATTTTATTGAACCACCCGGTCTCACAGACATATACGACACCAGTGACGGGTTAATAAAAAAAAATAAAACTATATAAAATATATTCATATCTACAAATCACACAGCATATAATTGCATTATTTTTTATTCTGTATTTAAAATTTAATCTTAATTTACCCATTGAGGGTACCACTGGACCGAATAAACCCTCTTAAGCCCAGGCCACGTGAATGATTTAAATAACAATTTAAGATATTTTTGGAGCTGTCAAATATCATACTACTTAAATATAATTGTATTTCCTACTTATTCACCCCAAGGTAATAATAGCGTCACGAGGAGCATATCTTCAATAGCCAGTGTACCACTTTTGAACCTGGTTTACAAGAATCAAAGAGGGAGTCATATATTAATTAATAATAAGTAGTACCTGTGCCTATTACATGATGAATTTCCGCTTACGTTTCCACGAATACCCTCTCATTTTCTGTAAATATTATTTTCGATGAGTCCGAAGATTATTTTGTTTCTAAGAAATGTTGTCACGAAGATGGAAATGTTTATTTCATAACAACAACAGAACACATTATTGTACAAGCTCATCATATGTGACATGCGTCCTCTCTATGTCCCATACTTAAATACGCATGAATTTGAGAGACTCGTTTAAACACAACATGTCGGCTTATGATACAGTCAGCAAAGGCAGAAACATATTAACATGGTAATGAGTAAATACAGTCGCCTACAACTAAATAAAGTTTGACGATCTGACAACCTCTACCCAATTGATTTGCATTGTAACACTTATGTGAATAGCATGATACGAAATATGATGGTATACTTATAGCTGCCGTAGACTGTCCCTGTGATCGCTACATTGCTTGTATAATAAATAATAAATAAATAAATCTCTTCCCGAACGAGTACGACATTGGAACCTTCAAGAAACGAGCCTACACCTTCCTCAAAGGCCGGCAACGCATCTGTGACCCTTTTGGTGTTGCTGGTGTCCATGGGCGGCGGTGATTGCTTTCCATCAGGTGACCCGCATGCTCGTTTGCCGCCCTCTCATATAAAAAAAAAAAAAATATATCTTTGCACATACACACAGTGCCATCTAGTTCCACACTAAGCAACAAGGCTTGTATAATAGATACCAGATGGTTGATAAACTACACAAATACATATATAAATGAAAAACATCCATAACTCGGGAACACATGTCTGTATTCATTATACAAACATATGCCCCTAGAGGAATTCGAAACCGCGACCTTTTGGTATAGCAGCAGAGTTTCTAACCACTACACCAGGTCGTCGTGGTGTACAGAAACTTCCATTTGTACTGTATCTTATTGCTTCCTTTTAAGACACTCTTGTCAATGAAGTCAGTGACATTTCTATTCATCGTCAGTATATATTGAAACCTATTCGGCGTCAGTCTTTCCTGAATCCTACAATCTTGGGATTCTCAAGAGCAGGGTGAATAGGCATCTACTGAGATCGCGTGCTTCGTCTTCGGCCACATCGTCACTTCCCATCAGGTGAGATTGTGGTCAAACGCGTATCCAGTTAACCATAAAAAAAATAGAAATCTATCGATGCTCCCCATAAAAGAAACGTCAAGAAAATAGCAATTTTTCTATATTTTTAAGAGATTCCTACCTCAAAAGGTAAAAAACGAACCCTTATGCAGGATCACCTTGTTGTCCGTCTGTCTGCCTGTCCGTGTGTCAAGGTTCTTTGTCTCAAGAAATATATTATATAAAAAAAATATTATTCGACAAAATATTACATTTTCCCTTCACTGGATGAAACCATAACTGCCCCCGGGTCTTTCACTGCCTCTACTCCCTTTAGTACCTCCTTGCATAATCACCATGGTAGAAGATTAATAATAGGAAATCTTTGATAGAAGATCTTAAAATCGTCCCCGAAAACGTAAAACCATCGTATTGGTACATAATTTGTCCATGGCTAAAGTAATTAACCATAGAAACAGATTGAAGGGTCATACATTATAATGTCACTGGTCTTTATGTTTTGGCCATAGACCAACTTCAGTTTAGATTTCGGCCAAGGTACGTTCACAATGGCTCGTTGGTACTACAATGGTGGGAAACTCCCAGACGGTGCGCTTAGGCTATTTTTGCGAGAGGCACTTAAATTTGTTGAGGTGTCGAAGGATAAGAGGATAGCGTGTTCGCTGTGTGTTTTCAACAGTATAGTGGCAAGAGTGGTGGTAGGAATATTATACAAGGTTATTTGTTGTATACCTGAAAACTGAAATTAGTTTGGTCAGAAACACGTATAGATGTACACGTATAGATAGATAGAAGTATAACCGCCTCCGTGGCTCAATGTAAACAACATAGGGTTTACGAATCGGAGGTCGCGGGTTCGATCCCCAGCGGGGTAAATGTTTAGTACTCGGTTTGGTTGGTGGTAGAGCATTTTAAATGTCCGCCTGGCTAGCTACCACCATCTTATCTAAATCTGCCGCCAAACAGCAATGTTAATGGCATTGTTGTGTTCCGGTTGTCAGAGATAAGGTAGCCAGTTCCCCAAATATTTGGGTTTCCAGGTCAGTACGTTTCCACCTTCGACCTCATCTTCAGTTAACATCAGGTGTGATTGAGGCCAAGTGCTAACCCGTTGTGCATAAAAAAAATAGAATCGATTCCGGCTATAAAAATATGAAGTTTTTAAAATTATTTATCTCAATAAGGAATGATAAACACCCTACAAGCGGAAACATAACAGTGACTGAATACGAAACAATCGTTTATTTTTACTTTTTTTTTTATAGTTATATTTATTACAATGTATCGGCTTTTTGGTATACAAAATATAACCTTGTATAGGTACGTCACACTCCAATTAGCACACAAGCATAAGAAGTGCTGGAATAGCCGCTTAACAGGTATATGTAACAGTTTAATCTTCATAAGTGAGGGGTACATTATAAAGAACTTGTCAAGCTTCTGCGTCATTGTAAAGGCCCCACTTCAGCTTCAGAGCTCTTTATACGGACTTAAGTGTTCACAATGCAACAGAAATTGCTGCTCAAGAATTTGATAATGAAGGGGTGCTCACGCATGCTTCGTACTAGACATAATTACAACCGTACTTAGTTGTAATTAACTAGAAGTCACGTCAATTCACAATTACTCAGTAAGCATTGTCTAACAGTATCGGTGTATATAACTATGTTAAATATTTGTTTATAAAATGAACTAAAAAGTTAAAAATAAATTAACTCTAAAAACACTAAAACTTTTCACCATACATAATTATTCAATCTCGTCCCCCCTCTTTATCATATTCCCCATTTATAAATGAAAGCGTGTTACATTGTGATAGCTTGAGGAAAATGTTGTGTTGTATTAAATGTAACACGCTTTCATTTATAAATGGGGAATATGATAAAGAGGGGGGACGAGATTGAATAATTATGTATGGTGAAAAGTTTTAGTGTTTTTAGAGTTAATTTATTTTTAACTTTTTAGTTCATTTTATAAACAAATAATAAAAGCTTGTTTTTAAAAAGGTTTTTTTTTCTTTAATTTGTTTTTCAACTTTTTAGTACCTCTATTTTTAATTCGAGATTTACTACGACGTAGTTCGCAGCGCGTAGCAGCGTTATTCCGTTATGAAGTCCGTAGTTCGTTCACATGATATGTAATGGTTATATATTAATGTTTATACACCCTCATACCATTCAGCCCTCGGCACGTGCTCACCTTGGCATTGGGTCATCCATCCAATCAACCATATATAATTAATGTGGGACGAAAGCAAGAGACTCGTCAAGACGAATCAAACGAGACCAAACTCGATGGGGTTGCGTCGTTTAATTACGGAGTTCCCATGGCCACCTTCCGGCTCCAACATCAGACCCTGGTTACCATATAGTATCAAAGTACTCGTCAAGACTAATCCAATGAGCCCAAACTCGATGGGGTTGCGTCGTTTAATTACGGAGTTCCTATGGCCACCTTCCAACTCCAACATCAGACCCTGGTTACCATATAGTATCAAAGTACTCGTCAAGACTAATCCAATGAGCCCAAACTCGATGGGGTTGCGTCGTTTAATTACGGAGTTCCTATGGCCACCTTCCAACTCCAACATCAGACCCTGGTTACCATATAGTATCAAAGTACTCGTCAAGACTAATCCAATGAGCTCAAACTCGATAGGGTTGCATCGTTTAATTACGGAGTTCCTATGGCCACCTTCCGGCTCCATCATTAGACCCTGGTTACCATATAGTATCAAAGTACTCGTCAAGACTAATCCAATGAGCTCAAACTCGATAGGGTTGCATCGTTTAATTACGGAGTTCCTATGGCCACCTTCCGGCTCCATCATCAGACCCTGGTTACCATATAGTATCAAAGTACTTGTCAAGACGAATCTAATGAGCTCAAACTCGATAGGGTTGCATCATTTAATTACGGAGTTCCTATGGCCATTCTAAATTTCAGCTCAATCGGAAACCGGAAAGTGGATCAAATTTAAGTTGCAAGATTTGATTACAGACAACGGGACAGGTGAAAGTAAATAAAAGCTTGTAAACACATACAAACGACCGAATTGAGAAACTCCTCCTTTTTGCAGTCAGTTAAAAATTGTAATTTCCCGACAGCCCCAAAAAGGAGGGTAGTGTTTTTTGTTTCTAACTCTTGACATATATGTGCATTCTAACGGCAGAATATTGTACGACAAAAGTCAAAATCTTCTGTAAAGCATTCTGTCACTTTACTGAAGAATATTATGGAATACTACCGAAGACAAAGCTGTAAGGGCTCAGATCCCTTTGCCTTTCAAATATGGTGAAGAATTAACCAAAATAACAGTGTCACAAATTTATAAACAAAATTGGAGACCTGTCTGCAATTACAGCATAGATGCTGCATGCAATCTCGCCCTTGTCCAGCATTTAAATGTGTTTAGACCTTACCTCAAATGAGGGTCAAGGATACATTGTATGTGTCTGCTTATACCTACTACCAAACTTCAAATATGGCGTCTTATGACTTATGATAAGCCGTCTTTGGCTTTTCAATAGTAAATGGTTTTGTTCCTTAATCATTCTTTAACGAGAACTACTCGGCAAGTTGCGAGATGTAATATATTATTATCTATGTCACAATCGCTGCACCTAAGCCCTTTGCACCACAACCCAGCCCGGTGGACACTACCGACCTCGCGATGAGACTATCACGCCATTTAGAAAGGAAGGAACGGATGGACCTTGTTACGAGCCTTTCCGAAACGAGGGCAATTTGAAAGTTGTCTAAAATATTGCTATTTATTTACTTGCGCCTGTCGTTGGACAAAGTAGACAATACAATTCCCACACAAAAATAGAGATGGCGAATTTTGCGCTGGCGTCTTTCCAAATAATTTTCGTGTTTATGTAACCAGTGTTTGTGTTATGTTATAATGACACGGCATTGGGAGTCAACGCAGCAAGAGTAGTACTTTAATAATCCAGAGACAGTGTTGTGTCAAAACAGAAGCTAACTTACCACACGAGTCTATGACTCTACGTGCGGATTTACTTTTTCACGACCTGTTTGGTGTAGTGGTTAGATACAACGACTGCAGTACTATAAGGGCGCAGGTTCGAATACCGCAAGTTACAGTTGCTTTTACTCATAGACTATTAATGCTATAATGCTAAATTTTACTTGGAACACATAATATTCACATATATGCTATAAATTAAAGAAATTTAAATTATTAGAAATTTTATACAAAATTTATTAAATTATAAAATAAAATATTTTCCCTTCAGGAAATATTAACTAGAGGGGTAATTGTTATTCAAGTTATGTGTCCCTTGCAACAAATATCACTGATAAATAGGCGCTATAGTTTACGTTTATTCGAGTCGACATAGATAGATAGATAAAGCCTTTATTTGTTTCCACTGTCACACACTTACATTTAGAATATACATATTGATACACAAGGTAACAAAGGTGACATGTAGGTAGTAAGTTTTGTAAAAGTTCGAGGAAATTCAATAAAATTAGATATCTGAATCAACAGCAAACATAGCTTTTTATTCCATATAATTATTCAGGCTACGAAATCCTACAGCGCGTGGTCCGATACGTACTTGGCCGGTTTTACTGGATGACGCGAACCCTGTCAAATTCAATGCCACCAAAACACAGGCGTGTCTGTTCACCAGCAAACGAAGTCCATTACACCTGACTTCAACTTTCCGGCATGTATCCATACCAATCTCTGACCATCTAAATCTTTTGGGTCTGGAGTTAACCTCCAACCTAAATTTTGGGCGCTCCATAGAATCGAACGCTAAATCAGCAGCTAAGGAGCTTGGCATTCTCCTCAAAGTCAGGCGATATTTTACACCGAAACAGTTTTGGTACTTTACCAGGCTCAGGTTCACTCGTGCATGGAATACTGCTGTCACCTTTGGGATGGTTCAGCCAAGTACCAGCTGGCTGCACTCGATTCTATGGCAAGACGTGCCAAAAGGCTCATTGGTGACCATTCGATCACTGCTAAATTGCAGAGCCTCGAACACCGTCGCAAGTTCGCCTGTCCCTCAGTCTTTTACAGAATACACTTCGGTGAGTGTGCGTTGGATTTACATAATCTTATTCTACCATCGCCATTTCATCTTCGGACTACTAGGCGTGGGGAGAGATTCCACCGGTATGTAGTTAACATACCGAACATTCGCACTAAGCGGTTCGACTCTTCATTCATAATACGTACAGCCAAGGCATGGAACTCCTTTCCGGCGTCAGTCTTTCCTGAATCTTACTACCTTGAGATCTTCAAGAGCAGGGTGAATAGGCATCTACTCAGATCGCGTGCTTCATTTTCGGCCACATCGTCAGTTTCCATCAGGTAAGATTGTGGTCAAACGCGTATCCAGTTAATCATAAAAAAAAGAAAGTTTTATATATTCTAACAGCCTAGACCCACTGTCTGGCTGGACTGATAATTCCCACCCGCCGTTTTTCACCATAAAAATTCCACAAATTATTGTCTCCGTTTCCGATACAGAATCCTAATTTCATTTTATTAGGGTTCAACAATAAAAAAACCGTAAGTTACTACTTGACACTTTTAAACAGGAGTGCCAAAGAAAACTATGCTTTATTCCAGATCGCTATAAGGACTGCGATGGTAAGGGTTCTAATAAAATCGTATTTCAGTAGTGTTACGTTTTTTTTACGGTAATACGTAAAACCGTAATTTTTTGCCCTAAGGCGGAGTTACTGTCTGCTTACGTGAAATCCATAAAAAATGTTTTACTATTCCAAGTTTTTCAGTAGGTTTACCATTTTCAGTGCAGTTCACTCTACCAATTTCCCCCTATTACAACTACAATAGTGATGCACTTGTATTTGACAGTTGGCGAACTGTCAAATTCGACCAATAATTCTCAAGTAATGATAAATGTTTGTTAAAGCTTGGTAAATTTTATTTTCCGTCCGGCCAAACTGCTGCAGTATTAGAGAGTGAAGGCTTTTTGGCGGGAACTCGGCGAGTGAAGTAGCATTTTTCTTTATAATTCTTATAATTTGTGCATTCTAACTTTTGAAGCTTAATAATGGCAGAATATTGTGCAGCAAACGTTAGTGATGGTGTACAAGTGAAGGGAAGTGCAAATTAAAGTGCGTAACGGAGCTTTCGGGTACCCACAAGAAGCCGCCAAAATCTTTTGTAAAGCATTCTGCCACTTTACTGAAGAATGACTTGACCGTGACTAGACTCTGTATACGCCAAGTATACGACGAATTACTTGTTTTGACTGAGACTGACTTACAAACTGAAGAAATAAGAGAAATAAGACATGGCTGTTATGGGCTAGATCCCTTTGCCTTCTCCTAGAGGAGAGAATGAAACGAAAAAAAAAAGAGAAAGAAACTATAAAAAAAAAAATTTGAGAGTGAAACTGGCAACCCTATTTTTTACCGTCGCGTCAAACTTCAAGAAGGTGCTTTGCTTTTATGAAAACCTTTGGAAAAGAACAACCTGCCCGCATTATTAGTTATGTGTGCGTGGTGTGTGCTACAAGGATCTTTGATGTGGTAAGCAAGCATAAACAGGGTGAATTCGAATTCGTGTAATTCCCTTTAGCTGGTGGCGCCACTCTTGATTACGAACAACTATCCCCAAAGAACCATAGTTGTTTCGATTAAAACATTTGTGATTACCCATACAAAGTAAACCATTCTGAAACCTTTAGTATCGAAGTCCAACAATTTTCGCCTGAATTTGGCTATGGTTTCTAGTGAAAAGTTGTCAATAGTGGAGTCACCAGCCAAAAATTATTGGACCTCCTTACTAAAGGTGGTTTCAGAATGGTTTACTTTGAATAGGTTATCGAAATATTTTCATGTGAAAAGTTGTTCCAATTACACGAATTCAAATTCGCCCTGTTGTAAGTGGCTACCTGAATGAGAATACACTGGGTTGTACTTTTAGCATAGCTAGGTACGATCCATGTGACAGACGGCCTCGGCTCGTGGTCTACTATTCCTTAGTTATGCAACCTGAGCAAAAAACCTGGTGTGTAATTATTAGACAGACCTCGCTGGACACCCGCGTTAGTTTTTATATCAAAAATCTATACCCTCCTTCCTGTGGCTATTGTATAAATAGTAAGTCCTAAGAAAGAAGAATAAATCAATAAAATTTTCATTTATGATGAAGAAAGTAGATTCCCCAAATTGTCAATTTTGCGATAAAGTGGAAGATGTTCAACGTTTATTGTTAGAATGTGTCAAAAATGAATGACAGTCTGTGATGGGAAGCCTAGGATTAAATCGAGAAGATGTTGGTGTCTTTCAGAGCGTTTTATCAGCAACGAATTCTGATGCAGCAGTTATGGTCTGTAGATTGACTTTGGCTTCCTGTCAGTGACTGACTACCTATACTTATACAACATGTAACAGAATTAACGCAAAACCAGAAATTAGTTTGTTCAGAATCGGAAGTAGAGCCGATTGCACTATGTTAAAATATAGGTAATAATTTCAAAAATTTTAATTAAATTGAGATCAATTCTAGAGTTGTTCTAAAGTCTGTGTGTTTGATACGACCACGCCCTTATTATTTTAAATAAATTGCTTTTGCTACCAATCTTCTTTCTTCGTTTTTCTTTTGCAACTGTTTTCCCGCCAATAACTGTATGGTGACAGATGGTTTTTCCACGAGTGGGTAACTGACAACTGGTAGTAAACTTTGTAGAATTATTAATCAAATGATGTGGACACGATAACTTAAAATGCTAGTAACTTTTAAGATATTCCTTAAATTATTTGAATAGTTATGCAGATAGATTTATTAAATTATAAATCACTTGGGGTGTATGAGGTTTTGCGTTAATTCTGTTACATGTTGTATATAGATAGTTATTAAGGAAAGTGTGGTAGCTAGCGTAAGGGGTTGACATGTACGCAATGTTTAAAAACCGCTAAATAAAAATAGTTAACCCTAGTACAGATTACGATCTATTTGGGTTGCTAAAAATGGTGTTGAATAAAATCTTTTGATTATGTTAATAAATAAATAATAAAAAAAAAACAGTATATAAAAGGAAGTCCTAATAGTACAGAACATTCTCAAACAGATGATAATAGTCCAGAAAAAAAAAAAAAAAAAATTCTAAGCCCATTTATGAGCACCGCCTGCTGGCCAGTTTTTTATTTCTTTACTCATAGGCAGCAGCAGCAGCAAAATAAGGGTTTTCAAACTACAGTTATCTACTATGAATGCAAGGGCGAGCTCTGCCGAGCTTACAAATCTTCCATTCTTGAAGAACACTCCGTGCCACAATGTTTTCCCACACCCATTTAGGCATACATACTTATACGTACTATTTGCTTTTCAAATATCCACTGACGTTTATGTCAAGTCTTTCAAAGAATTCACTTTTTTAACAAAAGCAATGCATTAAAAATTTACGAATAAATGCTGTTCTCGAATGTTACATTAGTATATTCTCACACAGTAAGGAACAATAAATGCTGCTTCACGATTACATAGAGTAGTAAAAAAATAGATACGGCGCATAATGTTGTCTTGTTTAAACAGATCATTTCGCAGCGCTTGGTCTATTGTGTCATTCATTTCTAGTTATGTGTGAATAACTATTGTACTATATGTAGTTAGGTAGGTAATTAAAAAATTATTATCGGAGTTAATTTTCTAAACAATTAAATTACATTTTAGTGAAAGCATGAATAGTATAATAAATTGTTATAATTTTCTTAATTGTCATAATATCCGTATGCGTGGCTTCAACAACATAACCCTTATAAAACGGAGGGGGTATAATGTATACAAGGTCCTAATTTGTTAATCGCGATCCATTGAAAACGTGATTGTGGAGGTACAAAGTATTCCAAATAACAATTTTGATTATAAAGACCATAAAAAACCGAACCGTCTACATTTTGAGTGCTGCAGCGGTACTTTGCGCCCGAAAAAATCAAAATTCGGTATTACTTTGTTATTTTTATACAGGTTCCAGCTGTTTGCGATCCCCTGACAATACCTAATCCTCTGTCAGGCGCGTAGTGTCGCATTGAGACAGACACCACAAGGTCTCAAGGTCCCAGTTTTTTGTTTAATAGATATTGAGAGAGACGATTCTAAGAGCCACTTAAACTAAAAAAAATTGTAAATGTTTGTCAAAATGTAAATGCATTATTGTTTATGTGAAAATAAATAACACTAATAAATAAATATAATTTCAATTTCAATTTCAATTTCAATTTTTTATTTGGGAAACTTACAGTACATTATAAAACACTATATTAAAGTAATTATAGATAGATCATAGACCAAATTGTTTCCACAGATAGGTAGGTAACATATTAAGTATGAATGGTGTACACAGAGAAGGGATTGAGATATTTCTAAATAATTGTAGTAATAAAGCGTTTAAGAGGAACAGAGTAGGTTGGTGTTAGGTTTTAAAGTTTAATATGTAATAATTACCTATTATTGCTTATCAAAATAATGATATACCAGAATAAATAAAAAAGTGGGTATATAAACATAAATACAAACAATAACACCTAAGTAATTGTAACAAAAAATATGTAAATACAGAATAAGCCTAAGACAGACATGTATTTTATAGTGCTCTCTCAAATTCACACAATAATGATGTACTATCTATAATATTTCTACTCTATCTATATTTCCGATACACAGCCATGTCGTAGCTTCCAAAGACATTGCTTCGTTACCTCTGTGACGTAAGTACGTCACAGGTCCGTTTGTACCCAGAATATTTATTTATACCAATACCAGGTGAAATATTAATTAACAATTAGGCGAACACCCGCAAAACCTCAGCGAATGTTAGCTCTTTCTGAAAACTGAGATCAAAGGAACGGTTTCCACTAAAACGAATTTATTTTAATTGGCAACAAGTTTCTGTTTATATAAGTTGAATTAGGTGTGAAGTATTTATAAATAAAAAAATTATGATGTACAAAAAACGTCACCATAAACAAAATTAAAAATTTGGTGAAAGTGTTTTCAGGTGGCACTTCCTAGGAGCGTCCTCAAGCGACTACGAGCCCGAGTAATTATTATTTAAGATTGACTGGATAGATCTCACCAGGTGGAAAGTGACGATGCGGTCGAAGGTGAAGCACACTGTGTAGTAGATGCCTAGGTCTATGAATGGAGTTCCATGCATTAGTTGTTCGCATTATGAATGACATGTGACAGAATATCAGTATACCACTTACGTTATTCTAACACTCTTTACACGTGAACTTAACGTTCAATTTTGAGCAAAAAATTAAATTATTCGACATACGTGATGCTAGATTACACAAAGTGGAATTCACCAAATTTGATAATATCAAAAAATTGTGCTGAAATAGTGCCTTAGTAGCCAAAGGACAAAAATTGTGAAACTGTAGAATAAGAGGATTTCCATAGGATAATTTTATCACTTGAAAACGTCACAAGTTACCGAAATTACTGTCCATCCACAAAGTTACGTTCACAGAGAAGAAAGAATAAGAAACTCAAAGGTTGCTTTTTATAAGCAGGTTTTAGGTTGCCATCTATAATTCGATAAAACAAGGAAATATAAATAAATAAATTTCGGACACTTACACCAATCATCTAGTCCCAAATTAAACAAAGCTTGGGCTATGGATACATGATAATGGATAATCATACATAAATATTTATATAAACATCAATGACTCAGGAATAAATGTTCGTATTCATCACACAAACATTTAGCCCTCGCAGGATTCGAACCCGCATCCGTTGGTTTCGCTGACAGGGTCACTATCCACTACACCATCCGGTTGTCAAAAAAAATGTTATTACTTACTTATTCTTTATTGCACAAGAAATACAAACAAATGTTTTATAATTAGACTGAATATCACCGAGCGGCCTATGTTCATGCTTGCTTCTCATCCAAATAGTCAAAAGTTTTATAATACCCTTTTGTAAATAATGTATGTTTTATACTTACATCAATTTCTTAAAATACGTTTTTGTACTACAAATATAGCAGGTACCTGAGTAGTGGCCGGTAGCTACAATGCCCTTAATTTTTTGTAAATTAAGCTCGTGCTTCGTATGCTGTTGTATTTTTTCGTAAAGTTTATTGAACCAAGATTAAAAAGTTGTTGGTCAAACACGGAACTTCCTTTTCATCACCAGGGGTCCGTATAATGGACCGACCGAATTCTTTTGAGTATACATTGGTAGTCACTTAAGTATTGATCGAGGCTAAATTTAGATTTCACGTAGGCAGATGAAGATGAAGGCGTGCTAAAAAATCGTAATGCTAAATTAGGAAATAAATCCCTTTAATAATTTTATTTTGAATTTTCAACGAGTAATTGGCTATTTCTATTTATATTCGTAAATCCCGTCTTATCGTGCTTAAAGGTAAAAAGGGAATTAAAAACCGAAATTACCAAGGTTCTCCAGAACATAACTGAACCGTATCTCCTCTGCTGCTCTGCTGTGATATAGTAGGTAGTAGTCATTAGAATATTAAAACAAATCTATGTTATACATGCAAATATCCGAAAAAAAACCACCCGGAGACGTAAAATGCTTACTGAAAATGTTAAAAGAGCTTTTAAATATTTTGTTTGTTTGTTTGAACAACAGAAAACTTACTTTTTTTGATAGAGTATTTAATATAACATGTTTAAAGCCGGATAAACGTTTAGGCCTAATTTAAAACAGAAGCTCTCTAATAATTAAAATTTAATAACTTTTAGGTAACCGTAGGTAAAGACTAAAAAATATAAGTTTTTTGTAAAGTTGGCTATTAAAGGCAAGCTATTTCTAAATCGAACTAAACTTTTATCTATGTTCCGGGATATCTGCGACATTTAATTTCGTGAACCGATTTTAAAAAAATCTTAGAGATAAGACGTATAGTCGTCTTGTCTCCCATAGAATTAAGCAGAACAATACTTTACAGTACGTTCAATATAATACAAATACCCTTTATTGTACATAATTTACAATAAATTTATAGTCAAAGGATATTTATTTATTTATTTATTTATTTTACCTATAACATGCCCAATTGCGTAAGAGGTCCATCTTTATTATTGAGTGATTAAGTCGTCGGTTTTTTTTTTATGTACGAAGGGTTTGTACTTGACCTTACCTCAATCACACCTGATGTTAAGTGAAGATGGGGTCGAAGGTGGAAGCGTACTGACCCGGAAACCCCAACACATCTTATCTCTGACAACCGGAACACAACAATGCCATTAACATTTCTGTTTGGCGGCAGATTTAGATAAGATGGTGGTAGCTAGCGAGGCGGACATTTAAAATGCCCTACCACCAACCAAACCGAGTACTTAAATATGTACCCCTCTGGGGATCGAACCACGGAGGCGGTCGATATGCGAATACTTGACGCCGTATCCCATAGATAATAGCTGAGTATCATGCCATATACCTACATACTTAATTTTGCAGTAAACAATCCTTTACAAAACGCTGAAGCTTTCAATTCCTTATTACGGAGCCCTAAATAAACCCGTCGTTTGAGCACCTTGCCGACCTTGGCCAAGCAGACGCTAAAAGGATGTTTCGTGCACAAGTAGGTAAGTGGGCAGTACAGTCACCTTCAGGTTTAAAAATATGCATCTTTGCATACCTAAAATGATATTGAACGAGAGTCATTCAATCCGGAGATCGTATGTTCCGTAATTCTACGCCCGCTTGGCTTCATCACGCTTTACTAGTTGTAGATAATAAATGCTGCATTAGGTAATTCATCATCTTCATCTGCAAACACTAGTGCATATGCCTTGGTACATAGCTCTTTTTAGAATCAGCTGACCAGGAGTTATTTTTTTTTAATAAATAAATAAATAAATATCCTTAGACATACACACAGCGTCATCTAGTTCTACAGTAAGCAACTATAGGCTTGTGTTGTGGATTCCAGATGGTTGATATACTACATAAATACATTTTTTGATATAAATAAATACTTATTATAAATGAAAACATCCATAACTCGGGTACACATGTCCGTATTCATCACACAAACATATGCCCCTAGCGGGGTTCGAACCCACGACCTGTTGGTAGAGTGGTCAGAGTTTATAACCACTACACCAAATATATATATCTTATTGATTAATTCAAATCTATGGAAATTGATGACATAGGTTTGAATTAGGAAGTGAATGGGCAGATTGGGCAGGATATATAACATCAATAAGATAATAAAACTCAACTGAGTACTAATAAAATTGATACTACCAAGAAGTCACTGCACTTTATTGGAGAGACAAGCTTCAGTTGTGAACTCTGATTATCATTTAAATTAAACGATACTACATACATACATAAAGTCACGCCTGTGTCTCGTAGGGGTACATGCTCGTCGGTTTAAGGTAATTTTGACGATTTGATCACGGTACGTTCGCCGTGGTCTTTCTATGCTAACCCTTCATCCACATTCGCTCCGTATATCTCTTTCGTTGGTCTTCTTTCATTCATTCTCTCCACATGTCCAAACTATCTCAGCACACCTTTTTCAATCTTTGTCACTCACTATGTCAGCTTATATTAAATATGGGATTGGCATATCCAATAGGCTAAAATCCCAAAATAAAGTAAGATTTTTTTTTTTTTTTTTTATGCGCAACGGGTTAGCACTTGACCTCAGATCACACCTGATGTTAAAAAAAAAAGTTTCAAATAAAAATATTTCCAAATGAATAAACCGATTTTAAAGAAACTTTATATGCATAAAGCACGTACATAGATCTAAAATGTGAGTAGAGAATATTTACGAAATAGAGTATTGAATTGAGCCATTTTAAGTTTTCCATAGTAACAGAGAAAATGCAATATATTCTTTTAAATTCGATATTTCAAAGATGTTCTCTCTAACTTTTTAGACCTTATGTTATCCTGGTTATACGTACCTATAAAATTTCAACACAATCGGTTTATTCACTTCGGAAAATTTACGTTTGGGATAGACGTAGAATTAAGAGCTACTTTTTTTTTTGATATTTCGGAAACTTACAGCAATCATCAAAATCACCAGTCACCAAACTAAGCAAAGCTTGTGCTATGGACACTAGATAATGGATAAACATACATAAATATTTACATAAACACCCATGACTCGGGAATAAATGTTTGTATTCATCACACAAACATTTACCCCTCGCTTTTTACTTTTACTTGAACATTTTTTTTTTAATTTTACACAAACATGTACTTGCCATACCCAGCAACAAGTAATAATACTATTATATATTCTGTGATAATACTCGTTAGTTGTTAACTAACTCTTGGAGTAGGGTAGGACATTACATCGGGCGCTACGATTTTTAAAATTTAAATTATTATCGTACGAGTACTTATGCTTATGTTAACAGACACTTTCTAACTTTATCTATATTTCTATACGTTTAATAACAAGTACTTAAAATCTAATTACCTAACACTTTCTCGAATGGATAAGTCCAGCTCATTTTCCTGTTACACGGTCTAGATACATTATAACTGCAAACACGAAACGGTTAAGTTCTTCTTTATCTGTCCAAGACAAAGCTATGTTAAAGCTACTAAATTAAATATGTGATACGCGTCGCGGACTCACGTACCCATGGGGCATGACAATCGCCCCATTCAAATAGCCCGCAAAGTTCATTGCACACGACAAATGTTATACTCCTGCTAATTTAAAAAGACACTTAATTAGTTTATGAGCAATAAACAAGGCAAGGTGTCTCACATAAGGCGGTTAACACTAGCGAAACAAGAGTGGTAAGTGACGTTCACATTCACCTGCGCCGGCAACGATCCCACAGTTGTACTCCGTGAACCAAACGCGCCGCTTCCATTTTCAAACAAAAACAAAACGCGCCTTTGAATTTCGAACTTTTTAGTGTGTGTTGCCAGTAACTCGGTTGGAACTTTATCTGTGAGTTTTCTTTTTTATTTTCGACTGACAATTATTTTCAAATTATAAAATCATGGTGAAAGAGCTAATTATATTTTTTGTTTGGTTTCAATTTTACTCTAATGAGTTTACTTTAGCAAAAGTTGTTCGTTAAGACATCGCGGCATAAATTACAAGTCAATATAAACTTTTTGTTCAAGTTTTCGTACCTCATAACTGGAACGAGGCAAACAAGTATCAATGTCCAATTTCTTGATTACAATTTGAAATATACAAAGTAGAAAATTTTTAAAACCACAAAAAATTAGTTACTTACCTTTTTCAACCTTTCATTAATATTCTCATTCAAGTACACGCATGAGGTAATTAGATACGATATGCTTTAATAATGCTAAAAGCCTGAACGATCATCACTTACAATAAGGTATATTCTTCATAAGTAAAAGGGTACCATAGAGTCTGGGAATCGAGGAATATATTCTCATTCCCTACGAAAGCTTTAGTCTAACTCTGTGTTTGCTATGGAAAAAAATATATAAAAATTACGTCAAAATAAGTATTGGGTCTTTACCTATGAAATTGGAGATTTTTTCTTCGTTAATCATATGTACCAATCCCTGCGATTTTCAAAGCTATATCCAAATTTGTTTTTTATTTGGAAAATGGAATATTATTTCAAGGTTTCGCGTGAAATATTCTTTATTTTTTTTTATTATGTGATTTAACATAATAAAAAAAATTGAACAGAGCGCTTTTCATGTGCTTCCCATAATCATTTCTTAGATTCGCAGAGCCTTTTATAAAGCGGTTACTTTTAAAAATTAACGCTGCCTATACTTAACTTAATGTTATCCGATAATACACACAAAGTTTAGCTAAATTTGGATTTGCCGTTCCCAAAAAAAAAAAAAAAAATGTTTGTATGGAGAAAACAGTCTTAATGAAATTCTTCATACAAAACGCCAATTTCATAGGTAAGGACCTAATATTTTTAATAAAAATACATATTTTTTAATATGTATTTTTAATAAAAACATAAATAGAGATTAAATATCCTTAAGAAGAATAGCTAGATTAATTTTACATTTCGAACCAAAATGGCGTCCATGGGTGCTATACGAGTACCTTAATTTTTGTAGCCTATAATACTCGTGGCACTATAACGAATTTAACGACACCTAATTTGTCAAAATTGGTTTAGTAGTTACGTCACTTCAATGGAACAACACACCTATATACACTGCTAAATTCATAAACCATCCTTTTCGGCTTACCGTAGTCGGGTAATACGACAGATTTGTGATTTATTTCCAAGGACATTTCCTTCGGGATCATTTTCAGGTATCGATTGAAATGTGAATCAGGGGTCATATTGAAATATCGATCAAACTGCTCGAGTATCTCTACCGGGTATTAGATTAATTGCCAGGCCATTAACTCTGGCAGAGCACCGAACCGGCTGTAATATACTCGTTTATATACGCATAGTATTGCAAGCATATTAAATATTACATTATATCTTTAGAAAATCGTTAAAATGTTTCCGTCTATTGCGATTCACCTAAACACTTCCACAAAAACTTTATTACTTAGTGGTAATTCGCAGTCGGTGAGTTAAATGGTATTATGTCATACACATATGACTGCAAGTAGGTTCATACTTCATAGATAGTGAAAGTGGTGTAGTGAGTTCTATACTTTGTAAGCTGGGGTAAGGAAATATAAACCCACCATTTGAATGCAAATATTAGGTCTTTACCTATGAAATTGGAGATTTTTTTCTTCGTTAATCATAATGTACCAACTCCTACGATTCTATAGCTATTTCCAAATTTGTTTTTTATTTGGAAAATTGAATATATTTTCAAGGTTCCACATGAAATATTTTTTTTATGTCTGAGCTAAATGACATAATAAAGAAAACTTGAACACAGCTCTTTTCATATTCCCTTCCCATATTATTTCTTAGATTCGCAGAAACTTTTATAAAGCGGTTACTTTTAAAAATTAACACTGCCTATATTTAACTTAATGTTATCCGATAATACACACAATGTTTAGCTAAATTTGGATTTACCGTTCCCAAAAAAAATTTCAAAAATGTTTGTATGGAGAAAACAGTTGTAATGAAACGCCAATTTCATAGGTAAGGACCTAATATTTGCTATACTGTACGTACTCGTACTCGTATAGTTGTAAGTATTTATCAACGAGCAAATGTCATTGTCACTATACGCGACCCTGCTTTCGAAATCAGCGGTTGTGGGTTCGAATCCCGCTAGGGTTAAGTGTTTGTGGTATACGAACGTTTAGTCCCGGGTCATGGATGTTTATATAAAATAATTAAATAAATATCCTTAGACATATACACAGCGCCATCTAGTTCCACAGTAAATATGTATATTTAACCGTTATATAACAACTATATACAGCTACAGGCTTTGCTTAGTCCAAAACGTTTCTATTTATTTTTATTCGTTTTAAAAACACATGTGCAAGGATTGCATTGTAAAAGTAAACAACCTACCTCTCTGTCGCCCGTTCCCACGCAAAAAGTGTAAGGGTCAAGTATCTCGGCGCGCCTGTCATATTTTCGAAAATACCTGCGGTGTTAAAAACGTTTATAGATACTCTTCTACTGGGTGTATTTGTAATCTGTGAAAAGCAATAGCTACGGGAATATATTATCTATGGATATAATGAATGAACACTACTACAGCTATAATACAAAAAATCAGAAAAATGTTATGAGTTGTAATATGTAGGTATCCCTATATCCACGATATAATTGGTATTTTTACGGAAAGTACAGATTTATTTCATGTTTTTCTTAAAAAACGGGTAATTCAATAAATTGTTATGAGAATTGGAAGCTCTATGATAGGTTCCTAAGCCTGTTCTAATAAAAAACAGTAATTGGAATTCTATGCCTATACTCCCACCCAAAGAGAAAAAAATTATTTTCGCAAATACAGACTAAATATCATAGCTAACATAACATGGCGCACATTATTGGATGCGGAATTTAATAGAGAACAAGTTCAAACACAGTCCAAAGGAATTGGAACTCTATAATCATTACAATTGAGAGTTGAAAGTCGGGTGTTCGTTGGCACCGATCGGTGTCCGCGAGTGTTGTCGGTATAAAAGTTTTTTTGGCACATGCTTATTTGATAGAGCCTATTTTATGGTGATTTCGCACTTCAAAATAAATGAGCCAACCCCCGTCTCATCCCATATAGGTGTCGTAAAAGGCAACCAAGGAAGTTTACACCATTTTAAAGCCGGAAGGCCCTTCACACGTGTATGTTTCTGTATATTTCGAACGGTAAATAATGCTTTACACAGTGACTTTAGGGCCAGGCTTAGGGCTAGGTAATACATAGAACACATTCATAGGAAGACTGGAATGGAAGAACCAGAATTACAGGTCACCAGGCCCCCCAGCCATAGGCATAGTATATTAGACCTGATCGATGATAAATATGGTGATTGATGAGGAAAACATATAAGGTCACAAACGGGATGGGAACCACGAAAGAAGAGAAGAAGTTGATGTATCACTATCCTCGTAGATACACTTTGAAAAAAGTTCGGTTTTACTCCTTATAGACCCACTTTCAATACAATACAATACAAATACACTTTATTGCACAACAGAAAAGAAAATACAGTTTCAGAAAAGTGGTAAGAATAGAATGTACAATTTGGCGACCTTATCACTAAAACCGATCTCTTCCAGCAACCTTTGGGTATAAGGACAGTACATTTGAAATAGGTAGGTTGTGCGGTGTTATTTCATATAGTACAGCAATATAGAAAAGCGATAGGAATGACAAGTTAAGACAAGTGTCACTCGAATTTAAAAATATAATAATATACCAAATGATTTTTAAATAATGTAACATTAAAACATTGGATTCAGACAAGACAAAAAAAAATGTTGCTGTTTATTTCGAAAACAAGAAAATAAAAATTATCTCCTTAAATAATTAAAGTTAAAATCTGATTTCTACACTGTTTTTAACACTGCTCAATGTCAATTTTGTAATCAATAACAGCTTGCACAATATTGTTGATGCGTAAATCAATATCTATTAAAACACCCAGACGCTTGTTAAGAATATCTCTGACCACCCCATTTGGGATAAATGTAACATACAGTTCGCATGTTAATTTATAGTGACTTTATAAATAAACTTACACATTTTTCTAGCGTAAAAAGTAAAAACTAGTATGAATATGAAACATTCTGAGTGAGATTAGTATAAGTGGCACAGGTTTGCCCCGAGAGTACTACTACCTGCTCTAATCCTTTTAGTTTGAGCAAGGTAAGTGGCAGCTCTTGGGCCACTCCACCTGTCAGCTGTTTACGTAAGGTAAACTTCCTACTCCAAGTCTAAATTATGTCAAAAATTGTTACAAACTCGACAATAAAGTTGGTTGTTGTTTTCTGAACTTTTGTTATATTTATGAGTTTATTCAATTACGTACTGCAGTTACTAGGTACATATCTAATACTAGCTGTTGCCCGCGACTTCGTTCGTGTGGAACGTGTCATCAAAATCGATTCAGCTAAGAAATTTTGCCTATACAGGGTGAAATTTAATTCGTGTAATTCCTATTTACTGGTGACTACTTATTACGAACAACTTTCCACTAAAAACCATAGTAAATTGAGCCACGGAGGCAGTTGAAAATCATTATGGCGTCTCCTATACATGGTGAATTTAAATTCATATAATTCCCATTGGTGACGCCACTCTTGATTGGCAACTTTTCCTCAAGAAAACATAGTAGTCGAATTCGATGAAAAAAGTAAACCATTTTATTGTACAAATTGTACAAAAAGACAATACATTAATTTTGCATTGATACATAAATTGAGTACAACGGCGAACTTATCCCAAAGAGGGATTTCTTTATTATGGAAGTATTTTCGGCTAAATTCGGCTATGGTTCCTATAGTTGTTCATAATCAGGAGTGGAGTCTACAGGCCTTACACGAATTAAATTACACCCTGTGTAGGTACTAACACATTAAGGTTTTAACTTTATTACCCAATGATTATGTGGAATTGTGCGCCTTTTTTGTCGCTAACTGTATGGATACATCACACGAGATTATTGTCTCACTCTATCTAGAGCAACACACAAGAATGTAGAAACTCGAGTTTTTGCGATCGGATCGACTTAACTAATCGCAACGAACGTATCTCACTCAACACGTTGCGGAAGACTATTAAATCTCCAGTCAGCACCTTCTTGGTGAAACCTAGATAAGTTTAATGTTTTTGTAAATCTTTCAATGGACAATGTATATACTTTTACAATAATGGTCCTGCTTTAATCGAAAACTAGCCCTTTGTTAAATATAATACTAGTTTACCGTCCGCGGCTTCGCTTGCGTGGAATAACTTTATCGCGGAAATTTGTTTATCCCGAGGGAACTGGTCACTTTATCGGAATGAAAAATATGGTATGTTCTACCTATAGACTTAATAATATTAAATTAATATTTCTGTTTAAATTTAATCTGACTAACACAAAATGGGAAAGTTTAGATGTTTGTTTGTTTATTTGTTTGTTTGTTGCTCAATTACGGCGAAACGAATGAATGGATTTGGATGAAATTTGGTGTATAGGTAGAAAGTATCCTGGATTGAGACATAGGATATTTTTTAATCCAATAAAGTGAGTAGTTCCAGCGGGATAAACATATTTCCGCGATAAAGTTATTCCACGCAAGCGAAACCGCGGGCGGAAAGCTAGTGAAATTATAAAGCCATAATAAATGAAATTAATCTAAAATATTCGTCGACATGTTCCTTATCCACTAATTATTATACTAGACCTGGCTTGAAAAAAATATTCTTATGAAGAACGCCATCAATCTCTATTTCTTAATTTTATACTAGATAGAATGTTAAGAACAATTCTCACTATATATCAATCGTGAATCTGGTTGGACGATAGATATATTTAGGTCAACGCTTTTTGTAAAATTCTCATTTGTGGTGAGTGAAATAAAATTTTTTAATATTATTATTATTTATTATTATTATACTGAGATTGAAGATTTCCTTCGTTCACATAACAAAATATACCGATTAATATCCAATTTTTCTCAACATATCGTCAGTCCTTCCTCAAACGGGATTATTGTTGAAGGTTGGGATAAGAAAGGCATTGTGAAGGCCGCCGACCGAATTATAGCCTCGTGCCGACGTCCAATTACTTATTAAATATTTCATGGATTGTCCAAGTAGGTAGGTATATACTACAGACCCCATAATATACTCGTACATAGTGAATGAATTAGGATCAATACTATTGCTCGTTTTTCGTAAGAGTTTTAACGTTAGCATTCTGAAAACAGTATACCAGCTTTAAGCTAATTTATGTTCCCATGTGAACGATAACAAGTCAGTGAAATTAATTTCGAAGTCCCCAGTCAGGTGACAAAGTATATGTGTAAAACATGAGTGTCGAACTTTCGAAGTTACCAGTATGATTACTTCATGAGTTGTTCGCTCGTCACACCTTCATATGAATTTGCCCTATCACCATGCTGAGCAGACGGGTTGCGAATCACAGTTTTTTTATGTGATGAAACGCTGCTGATTATCATAGGTATAACAACTTGCTAATTCGATAACATTATAAAACTGGTTGGTGGGAGGTCATTTTAAATGCCCCTGGCTAGCTACCACCATCTTATCTAATAGTATCCACTGTTAATAGTATTGTTGTGTTCCGGTTGTCAGAGATAAGAAAGCCAGTCTCCCAAATATGATGGGGTTTGCGGGTCAGTACGCTTCCACCTTCGGCCTCATCTTAACTTAATATCAGGTGTGATTGAAGTCAAGTACAAACCCGGTGTCCTTAAGAAAAATATGTCCAGTTTGACAGTCGTTATCGAATAAACTTTAATTTTAATTTCGGTAAGTCGGTTTAATTCTCAATTATGGTTATATTCGAAAATTTAAAATTATTGATAAAAACGGCATTTTTTTTAATAATTGTGAATTCTGGAAAATTCATCAAAGCTATTTAGGTATTATTTTTAGCTTTTAGGTTTCTCAAGCTCAGGTCTGAGCGATTTTTTTGATTTGTGCTGTATTTAAAAAGAAATCTTAATTTATCCAATCAGAGCACCACTGGACGGAATAAACCCATCTTAAGCAAATATTAATTCGCTTTCCATACGCCATCTTGAGATTAAAAACTTTTCGTTGCCTATCAGCCCCAAGAAGCTTAAGTCGTTCGAACTCTTCCCAACTTTGGCAGTCTATAAGATGCTTTAAATGTTTAATCGAGGATGTTTATTGATTTTTGTACAAACTCAATATTATCTTCTTAACTACTTAGATATGCTTATATCGGATCCGATGGGTGTACAAATTTTCCGCGCAGAAAAATTCCAACTTAAATTTTATCGGTTGAATGAAGTGGCTGCATTTTCTGCGAAAAATTCAGGAGAGGCTAGTTGTACGTCTTTAGAGATCCATTGTCAAAAAGGGTGTCCTCTAAGTACCACGGGCTCATAATAGCCCCCCCACATAGCGGGGGAAGAGACGTCCGAAATAATCGCGGCTCCCTAAAAGGTCGGAAATGCTTGGTTGAAAGCGTTTCTCCCGTGGCATCGATTACCCGGCTTCCCGGGGGAATTAAATACCTGCTCGTTTTTTAAGAATGGGGAGTTGGGTTTTTTTAGGAAGACAAGAAGTATGTAGATGACTATATAAAATTTCGAGATTAATCGCTATCTATCTAGGATATCTATATAGGAACTGCCGTCAGAATATGAAATACGTATCCAGGAAGGCTTGTAGTTGGTAATCAGGAACTAAGTAATGAATATTCATTCATTAGACATGTCAATAGTAATTACATAATCTTTTTCCATTTATTTTGAAAAATTAAGTTAACAATATCATGGTCACCCCTTCGTTTAGTTTTTTAGAGTTCTCGTGCCCAAAGAGCGCCAATGTTCATGCCAAACATTACTAAGTCTTACATAGTCTGTCGTCACAGCTTTCGCTGTAATAGTTTGCCAATTGAAACTTTCACAGAATACATATTACTATGGTGTATCATGGTAATAAGAAAAAGTGAAGCAATAGAAGTGATACCAGCTGGCTGCACTCGATTTTGTGGAACGTGCCAAAAGGCTCATTAGTGATCACTACTAAATTGCAGAGCCTCGAAAACCGTCGCAAGGTCGCTCGCTTGTCTCTCAGTCTTTTACATGATGCACTTCGGTGAGTGTGCGTTGGAATTACATAATCTTATTCCACCATCGCCATTTCATCTTCGGACCACATCGTCACTTTCCATCAGGTGAGATTGTGGTCAAACGCGAACCCAGTCAATCATTAAAAAAAGTAATAATTCATCATCATCATCATATCAGACACAGAACATCCAATGCTAGGCATAGGCCTCCCCCATAGAATTCCAGAGTGACCGGTTGGAAGCGGCCTGCATCCAGCGACTTCCCACGACCTTTATTAGGTCGTCTGTCATGCCCCACCGCCCATCAGTTCTTCGAGCTATGTGCCCTGCCCACTGCCACATCAAATTGCTAATCCGCTGGGCTATATCAGTGACCTTCAGATTTCCTCATTCCTGATTCGATGACGTAGTAAAACGCCGAGCATCGCCCTCATACCTCGTTGCGTGACTTTGAGCTTTCTTATGAGGCCCATAGCCCACGTTTCATAATAATAATTAATTACTTAATTCCAAATCCCATTGAGGAATTACGAGTATTACAAGACAATGTTTGCGGTTAATGTCCTTAGATTAACTAAACACGTTAAATTTGTCGTACATGATTATGTTTTGTTCCAGCTCTTAGTTTATCCGTCAATAGAAATCAACCAGATCACTTGCAGGTGCGACGCCTTTGCGCCTAATTTTGTCAGACTCCCAATAACAAGTACTAACCCGTAAAAAAACAGGTGAAGGGCATCCGCCAACACATCAGGATAATAAAACTTCTGTTCAGTTACTACTTAGTTCTGTCACCCTATTGGACTCTGGTTAGCGTTTTCAAGGACACGCAAATAACAACCTCGATAAGGCCAATCGAATTGCAGTACCCCGTCGATTCGATGTAGTGGCGACCCGACATAATTTTCAAGCCTTCAGGAAATTTTGCCACGATTACTATTGGCATTATTATTCGCGGTAGCCTTTTGCTTCCTAAACATTAACACTCACTGCGTTGTTGCGCTGTCCGTGGTGTATCAAAACAGGGTGTCAAGCATAACTAGATCCCCTTCCCCATAGGTTAAAGGGGGGGGTCTGGAAAACTTCTTTCGCCGTGCAGAGTACCACTGTTGATGGCTTACAGGAGTTGCAGTGGGAGGAGTGCGTGGAGGCGGGTAATGCAGGACCCCGTCTCCCACGGCTTGTAACCAGGGTTTATACCGGTTTTTAGAAAAGGTTTCGTTCGAAGCGCGTGTCAATGAGAGTACTACCTAAAACCTAAAGAAAGAAAACATTTATTGAGAGAGATTCAGGCTTTGACGTCCATAAAATAATACACATACTCAAAAATACACAAAAGTGTTAGTAACAAACAACTTAACAACTATGTTAGAAAAATTTGAAGTACTTATTGGATGCCACGTGCATGGGCATCCAGTGAGCGAGAACAGGGCTGTCCATTCTCTCGGCAATCACTCTGCGCTGCACGGCATGAAAGCGGTCCGTGTTCCAAGCGGCGAAAATTCCCGAGCCACTGCAGCTCAAAGGCAGTCCCATCAATCCCCTGAATGCGTAATTATACTGAACGCGCAGAGCACTGAAGGTTTGTTAGGTTTGTTTGTTTGTAATTGCGCCAGAAGTTGCATGTGTACAATGTTTGGCAGTAGGTTTTAAAGAGCCGTAGAGAGAGAAATAAACTGGTTTGACCCAGTGCACTATGCATGCGTCGGTGTCGTTTGAAGTTTGTAGGGATAGAGACGGCGTCGTCGGTAAGAGCGAAATGAAAACCACTAAACCGCTTAATAAGGTTAAGGTAGAGCCAAACCCTAATAGTCCAGTCAAGATATGCATATTTAGGGGTGTAATTTCCTATAATTTTAATGGCCCTGATTTTTTGTACATAGACAGAGTACCTATCAGTGATATTGTAAAAAATATTTTCTAACGGATCAGGAGTTTGGTTCAGGTATAGTGTAGGTTTTTAGTTATAAAACCTAAAATATTAAATTAAAGTTACCACTGTGCATTTCTTTGCGTTGTAGAAGTTGCTAAGATCTTCCAAAACTATTTTCTAAAAAATTTATCAACAGATACTTTATATTTTCTAAAAATAGTTTATTGGATCGTGATATTTGCCCTCGCTGAAATTTTTCATAATTGTAAAGAAGTTATTGCTCGATTTTTTTTTAAATAGTTACAGGGGTTCTAAGTATATTCTCCGACGCAATGTAATTCACAGTGGTAAATTTAATCATATAATCTATATTTTATTACTAAATATGTATATTATAACTAAAGCAAACTACCGATTTGTTAGATTTTTTTTATTCTATCACTGACAGGTACTTTATCCATATGCAAAAAATCACGGCCTTTAAAATTATAGGAAGTTAAAAGTGTATCCTTACTGGACTATAAATAAAACGCTTCTTTGTACTTGATGATTTAAGTTTAAATATAGAGCGGTAAACAAACCCTGCCTCCCTCCACCCCGGCTAGTTAGCAGAATTAATTCAGTACAGCAAATCAAACAATGGACGTCTGTTGACTATGTGGTCTATTGACATGAATTATCTTTAACCCTTAATTGCTTTCGCCTAAAAAACTTACATATATAGATGCACGCGTGGGGTTCTTACGGACCCCATTTTCAAAATCAAAATGAAGCTGCTTGTACTATAAAATTAGAGCTTTTTATTTTGCAATTTAGAAAATGAACAAAAACATAAACACTTAGCATCTCTAGGATTTAAAGTAATTAATAAGTTAACGTCACACGTTACTATTTGGAACCTATACTTTATGTATACAATCAGCACATATCATAGTCAAAGTCACGTCAACAACAAATTTTTGCCTTACATTGCCGAACTGTTTCAGATAAGATTATGACCACTCTCATCATAGGTTTACATTATAAGCTACAGCATCTCCGTGTAGCCCAAACTTCATCTGGTGCCTCTCCATGAGTGGAAGTTGGAAGTGTGAATCGGAAAGGTTCTCCAGTTTTGATACTGTCCACTCGTGGATGTTACTTAATCATGACATCATACAGATCTGCACCATCAGTATTGTGTGTAGTTGGTACCGTTCGTCTCGTACGTCGCCCAGGTACGCCACTCGCCATTGTTTTATAATGCGTACAACTTGTACAATCTGCCTCAAAACTTCCTCATTCATGACCATGTGCGTCCATCTAATACGCAACATGAGACAATTCAAAGCTTCGTGTCTCTTACGCAGATCTTTTACGGTTCATACTTCACATCCATAGATAGGCCTAAACTTATCCGTTCTCAATTACATGCTCCGATGCAAACCATCATATGGCCATTACATAAAACACGAGAATATTCACCAACCTTCGTACATTACCGCTTCGTTTCGCATGGCATTAACGCAGCATCAACTATTGGTTCAATGGATGATGATTTTTTGATAGCGTGCTGATAATGGTGCGTTATTGTGAAGTCGGTCAGCAAACAGGTTTGTTTTTTTGAGCGCAACCTCTGATTATGTAATGGAGTCAATTGTGTGAGGTGATTAGGTCGTTGGGTCATGGAATTTGGGCAAATCTTCAATGGTTTTGTTCCACAAAACTAATAATTTGTCGCCGATTGACCTAGTGCGTCATTTGGAGGCTCCACTGAAAACCAGCGTTGTAGTGAACGGCTACAACCCATGCTGAGTTGGAGACCTTTTTGACTCCACCTTGCGACACCGACAATTAGATGGCAAACACAATGTTATTTTTTGCATGTGTCTTGATTGTGTAGGTAATATTTGTACCTGATTGTTTGTGTCATGAGATGGGTTTAAATAGATTTTTCTTTCTTTCTTTCTTCTCCTTTCTAGTGGATTTGCCTGCATTAAAAACATTATTTGTTAAATACCAGAGTCATTGGTAATTTTAATGAATTTATCTGTTAACTAGACTCAATAGTATTAGGCATTGACTAGTTTGGGTCTAGATCATCGTCGTATCTGAAATATTTATTCTATTTTCTTCGTCTATCTTATACTGAGGATGACGTTGTGTCTGTCTATCTCGCCGCTAGATGCGCACGCATAATATTTGACATGCTTCTTGAACTTATCGTTATAATGTTTTGATGAAGAATTAAAGGAAATTGAAGATTTGCCTCAAGATCGCTATTCGATTCAGAACAAGACAGTGTATAGATCTGAGTGCACCCAAACTCCTAAAAGGCACGATTGAAATTGTTTAGATTTGGATGAACTTTGGTATATTGGTATATGTATAAAGTTATTCCACGTAGGCGAAGCCGCGGGCGAAATGCTAGTTGGAAATAATAATAGGATTAACTTATTGCATTTGTCTGTCAGTGTAGCCAAGCTAATATGTACCTAAACAATGTACTTACAAGACTAGTTATTAGTGAACTAGTTACTTATTTTAAACTTTCCGCCCGCGATTTTATCCGCGTGGAAGATTTCATCAAAATTGATTCAACAAAAAAATATACCTATATTATGTTAATCCAGCTCCTAATCTCTCTATCAACCAAATTTCATCCAAATCCGTTCAGGCCTTTAGGCGTGAAGGCAAACAAGAAACATACATACAGCCTTACACTCATACAAAATTTCGCATTTATAATATTAGTTGGGATATGAAATGTAGAACTTAGGTATTTTCAATTAGCATTTAGTTCAATTTCTCTTTGTTTCTCATATTTATAAGGAAGTAAATTTACCTATTACATTAACTGATTGCATTTGACGGTGCACTCATCCCTTGTTTAGATTTCCCTAAGGAGGGCCGGGCTGAGTTCGCAAAAAAACGACATACTCTTTCAGAAATGAACAGTTTACAAATGGAAACGACTTCAATTGAAAGCCTTAAATAAGTATTAAACTGCTGTTTTGAGAACGTTTAAAATCAAAAATTCTTTTTTTGTAGATACACAGGGTACACTTAAAATAGTCAGATTTTACTTATTTAAAGCTACTGCTTGTTCAAAAGGTAATTTACCCTGAGAAGAACAAGCAAGAAACTCGAGAGGTTGCTCTTTAAAAAAAGGTTTTTATATTACAAAATTATTAATTATTATTTTATATTATAATATTTGTGAAATAGCCTGGTTATGCGAACGGGCTGGTTATGTCCATGAATGTTTATCATCTAACGTTTTTTCTATCATGTTCTATCATCTACGTTACTACCATTTAAGCGACGATAGAATCTTTGTCGGCCGCACTTTTTTGTTTTCCATGTGTGTGTTATTGCATAAAATTCTATACAGGGCGTCCCAAAGTTATGGGACATGAAGGGGAAGTACCTTAAATATTGTAGATAGTGAATTTTGCTCAAAGAAGACTTTATGTTATTTTTAAAAGTTAGTAATTCTGCATTCATAGATTTTCTAAAAATTACTTGCTTCGGCTGGGAATCGAACCGACTTAAATGTGAAAAAAAAAACACCCTACTTTTATGATGCCAATCGAAAGAATAGCTAAAAAATAATAACTCTGCCTAAGTAACATAGTATTTTAAAAGAAAGGAACAACATAAAATGATTGAGTCAAATTTCAAGAAAGTTATTTATTGCCGACGACGTTCGAAAAGTAGCGATATTATCATTCCAAAGATAGCATTGATTATTCGTAAATAAGTACCCACTTCATAAAATAGGTACTAACATAGTTTTCCTTATTATAAGTGCACGTGTAGATGAAATGATAAAACTTGTATTTCAATACGTCCTCTGTAAGCTAGACAGAAGGCAAATTAAAAACAAAAATAAATAATTTATAATTTGAAAATGGAACAGTTTATGACAGCGTTTGTTTGAATGCATACTTTTTAAGATATTTTAAAAAGAAGTGATATTTTTAAATGTTGTGTTTGTATCGTTGTTTTCCTACATGGATTGGTACAAATGGACCGATTAGATGGCCGGCCAGATCCCCGGACCTCACACCATTAGATTTCTTCTTTTGGGGATACGTGAAAGATATGCTATACAAAAAGCGATACGAGAACGTAGGCGAGTTGCAAACAGAATTGTGCCATATCACATCGAGTGTTCACCATAAAATGATTAGAAAATCAACAGGCAGCGGGCTCATTAAAAGATTGGCGATTTGCGTAAGACAAGAGGGATCACATTTTGAGCATTTAATTAATTAATTTACAAAAAAATACCTACTTAATTGACTACGGCAGTTTCATGTATGTTTTTTATTTGATTAAAATGATTAATTTCATGTTGTTCCTTTCTTTTAAAATACTATGTTACTTAGGCAGAGTTATTATTTTTTAGCTATTCTTTCGATTGGCATCATAAAAGTAGGGTGTTTTTTTTTTCACATTTGAGTCGGTTCGATTCCCAGCCGAAGCAAATAATTTTTAGAAAATCTATGAATGCAGAATTACTAACTTTTAAAAATAACATAAAGTCTTCTTTGAGCAAAATTCACTATCTACGATATTTAAGGTACTTCCCCTTCATGTCCCATAACTTTGGGACGCCCTGTATATTCCATCCTCGTGGACAAAATTGAACGATTTAGATTGTGGATGTTTCTGAAGCACTATTTATGCACAAAATTTTATGGGATATAAATTATAATCTTAAGTAAAGGGTATGAGAATGAGGATTCCAGCATTACCAGAACGCAACGGCACACACAGCGGCACTCATTTCACTTCTCTACAGCCAGTATGTTGCCAATTACAATGATGTACGAGAAATTTCCAGTACAGAAAAAATATTGCCAGATTCATACTATTAAAAATTTTTAATAGTATGAACTGCGAAATTCCACTATTTAATCGTGTTTCTGGCAATAATTATTCATGCAATGGAAATTGCTCGTACATTATTTTAATTGGTGACATACAGGCTTTAGAAGATGTGGCAGAGATGAGAATGACAAGATGGATGTGTGGTGTGACTAGAATGGATAAGATCAGGAATGAGTATATGAGAGGAAGTCGGAAAGTGCAGCAATAAAAGAAAAGTTGAAGAGTATTAGGTTTTTTTTTATTCACAACGGGTTGGTACTTGAGCTCAATCACAGCTGATGTTAAGTCATCTTCACTTAACATACGGAAGCGTACTGACCCGGAAACCCCAACACATTTGGGGGACTTGCTATCTTATCTCTGACAACCGGAACACAACAATGCTATGAACATTGCTGCTTGGCTGCAAAATTAGATAAGGTGGTGGTAGCCAGCCAGGCGGACATTAGCTTAGCATGGTTTAAGCACATTATGAGGAGGAATGAAAGGCACGTAACGAGGCGAGTGCTAAGTATGGATCTGGATAGATACAGAGGTAGAGGAAGGCCGAAGAAGATGTGGGTAGACTGCGGGAGGAATGATATGTTTGTGAAAGGGGTGAGTACGGAGATGAGAGTGGAGAAGTAGACATGTTGTCCCTTAGTCGTGTTTTACGATACCCACAGAAAGAAACGGTTTAGTTATATTCCTTTTAAGTGCCTATACTACACAGCACAAAAATACTTGTCCATAACCTATGGCTAACTTAAGATGTAGTAACTTAAAAACACAAACAAAAACTTTACCTACTTGCAAAGTAATATCTTAAAACTGTGATGAAAAAAATATTCCTTTGAAAAATTTCCTCGATGATTACCTTAAGTGAACTTACTGGATGCCATCAAGTGGAAATTCCCGTTATAAAATGAGACGTCTTTACAAGGTTATTTCTACTTTCGTGTTCCGTAACTTCCGTAATACCGGCACACGCAAATTGGTTTTATTTTCATATTTTGTTGACAAGTTTTTTTCCCTGTGCAAACATTTTTGTCAGTCATACATAAATTAACAAGGTAGGTACGCTTACCTACTTTATATGGGAATGGTATAGAATGGAGCGTCGGTGGCTCAGCGGTTAAGACGCGGTCTTCCAATTTAGGAGGTCCGAATTCAATTCCCAGGCATGCCATGTACCAATAAGTTTTAAATTTAATTACTTATGTGCTTTTATCCGACTGCTCTTAAACGGTGAAGGAAAACATCGTGAGGAAACCTGCATGCCTGAGAAATAAATATTCAAAGACATGTGAAGTCCCCAACCCGCATTTTTTTTTTTTTTAATAAATATTTCGAACACTTACACCAATCATCTAGTCCCAAACTAAGCAAAGCTTGTACTATGGCTACTAGATAACGGATAAACATACTTAAATATTTATATAAACATCCATGACTCGGGAATAAATGTTCGTATTCATCACACAAACATTTACCCCTCGCGGGATTCGAACCCGCAACCGTTGGTTTCGCTGACAGGGACACTATCCACTACACCAACCGGTCGTCAAACCGGCGTGGTTGACTATGGCCCAATACTCCCTCATTATACGAGGGAAGGCCTATATCCCTGCATTGGGATGTTTACGGGCTGAGATGATGATGATAGAAAAATTGTACATATTTTACCTGCTAATCGATGGACTCAAAGTATACATCTATGCGAAATTTAGATGTTTGTTGCTCAATCACGACGTACAAAATACCGTAGATTAAATCATAGGATATTTTTATCCTGATAAAGTGAGTCGTTCCCGCAGGATAAGCAAATTAAACATTTCCGCAATAAAGTTATTCGACGCAGGCGAAGCCTCGGGCGAAAAGAGCTAGTGCTATATAAAGATAATAAAAAGACGGCAGACATTTTTATGATAAATAATAAGTTTATTATGTCTGCTTAGTAATGAAAAAGAATCACACTGATCGATAGTCTTTCTTCGGGCTAACAAGCGCGGGGAGGAATTCCACCCGATTGTTGGTGATAAGTACCGGACACTCGCACTAAGCGTTTCGCCTAATGCAGACAGCTAAGTGGACAAGGTACGGAACTCCTTGTCGACTACTTACAATCGTGAGATCTCCAAGTCTAGGGTGAATAAGCATTCACTGGGATCGCATGCTTCATCTTCGTCTGTCTTATCACTTTCCATCGGGTTAGATTATATATACGTCGTCAGTCCTTCCTAGACATTAGTTTTAATAAGAATCGTAACGTAAAACTTAAATAATCTGTCATTCACTTCGGCAATGACTTCTTTTAAACTTATGCACAATAATAAAAAGATTATTAGCGAAGGATGATTTTCCGCTTATAACGGTTGTTCCTACCTTTATTATTACCCCCGAGAACATAAACAGTTTATTAGGTATTACAATTATATCCTCAAACAATAAAAATTTAGAGGTTTAATTCTAAATTACCGCAGTAAAGTCTACTGTAACCGGTATATTTAATGAGAATCCTATAGAGGTATGGGCGCTGTGGACAGTTTGTTTTATGGTAAGAATTGACACAATGACCGAGCAGCTCACTTAGTGAAATTGAAGAGTGATGAGTATTGAGGTTTCTTATATGGACCCATCTTCACAAACTTTCGATCACACTGATTACCATCATCCCCTAACTCTATCGTTCATACAGGAAAATGCAGGCATTGATGCTTGTACAGCCTCCGGCTAAGTTATAGCGTTTAGCCGTACATTGAATTATTGGGGAGATTATTACTAGGACTACTGGCTACGGCCCTAAGTCCCTACAGGCCTATAGCCATAACCTAACCATACAATATATTATACACAAATATAATGTACAGGAACCGTGCTACCATGAGCCCTAAGGTGGCACGTGAATAATGGTAGGATCAAGGGGGTTGGTGTAGTGATTTTCTCATTGCTAATCTGCCAGGCTCAACAGACTGATCACTGGCACTTGAAGGTGTCTTCGGCCACAGTGAGAGGTGATGGTTGAGAGTGGTTTTAGGAAGGATGTACTGTTAGAGAGTCGCCCTGACTAATTACTATGGTAGTGGAGTAGACCTGGGCCAGCTGGGTGTAATGGGAGGTACAAGGGGTTGGTGGTGGTGTTGTTCTCACTGCTAGTCTGCCAGGCTCAACATACTAATCACTGGCACATGAAGCTGTCTTCGGCCACGGTGAAGGTGTTGGAGTTGGAATGAAACGTCAACTCAGTCGATGGATAATTAAATTTTATTTACAATGAATTGCCTATATACGAGTGTACAGATTTATCTCTGGTACACATTAGACGCTCTTTCTTTGTGTTCTATGCGTGTAAATAGCCGACATAGCTAAAGCCCAGTTTTCGGGCTGAGTCGTCTGTTCAAAGGTTGAACAATGCTTAAATCCCTGATAGGCCAACCGTGAACGCATTTCACAACTCATTCAAAAATAATCCGTTTACGAAATATGAGCTTTAACGTAATCATTATCCGAGTTAGATGTGATGATGGAAGTGATTAAGAGCGCTCATCCAAGTATCATCTCCCAGAGAACATCGACACCCCATCGACTCCAAATGCAGGTTTTAAATGCGTTGTCATATTCGGAACCAAAAAGGAATGAGCTACTGCAGGTAGTGAAACTACGAGGGCGTTGATGTTTGAGGTACTCAATAAGCGAAGCCTGATGCCGACACCTAGCCAAAACGTCATCTTACGTCACTCATACTAATTGTAGCTCGCTTTCACTAGTGAAGATTGCGACAACGTTCATTTTTTCCGAGGACGAGCAACTGATGCAACGCACATGGATCTGCGTGAGAACCATGCATAACCCGGAGGCTCTAGAAACCGGTACCGAAATCCCAATTCACGATGATTTTATCGGTAAACAAAAAAAGCGTGAGTGACTCGTGCGCGGAATGTTCCACATTACCTGTGGTGTTATTTATTTACTTTTAGGAAGATAACCGACTCATACATAAACAATAATAGTTACGAATAATAATAATAGTCTGCATAGCAACAAAGTCTACCATTTATTCTCACATTTGTGTACAATGTTTTATATATGTATACAAGAAACCAGACTTAGAAAAAAGGACAGATGGAGCGCTAATATAAAGCAAAGTGAGGCAATTGTTCTAAACGTGTGTGAGTAGAGATGTGGACGAAGGTAAGGTCACATTATCTGCAACACTATCCACTTTCAGTCACTGTTCTTTCAAGGAACTATAGAGAAACATGAATATCAGACTGCGTCTCGGAAGTGTCCGTTCAAAAAGCATACATGAATTGCTTATCCTAGATTATTATAATAAAGTTATAGATTTACACTCTTTTATGTGTTCTAAGAAGTTGTAGAAATTAGTATATGACTAGGTTTTTTTATGCTTATGTACAACTATGTGTTAAATGGACACGGTTGAAGTCTCATTTAAACAACGTGCTCTATTTCTTGGTCTGAATGCATGTCGCACATTATTTTATTCTTTTAAAGACACTAATCATCTAGTTCCAAACTAAGCAAAGCTTGTACTATGTAAACTAGATAACGGTTAAACATATATAAATATTTATGTAAACATCCATGACTGGCGAATAAATGTTCGTATTCATCACACAAACATTATCCCCTCGCGGGATTCGAACCGGCAACCATTTCGCTAAGGGTATATGTGGGTAAATGTTGTTGTTCTATATTACCTTCTATAGCCCAAACAACTAAACCGATTTTTAAATGCAAAATGTCGTCCCATTCATGCCGCCGGCGAAATACAAATTTGCATCTCCTTTCAAGCATTCAAACGAACTTGATGGATTTTGAAGTAGATTTTACAATACAATACAATACAATACAAATACTCTTTATTGCGCAAAATAATTTACAATAATTTTGATGATAACAATAGATTTTAGATTTTAGTTCCTTTACACTGATAATTTTTCTTCCATTCTATCCAATGTTCATGATTTCATTCAGAATTTTTGTAGCAATTATTTTAGAGACATAAGAGAATAGGTGCTGCTAATACCACAACAGTTGCTTGCGTACCAAGTAAATATTTGCCGATAAATGTTCATATTAAATGCCAACAAATCTTCAGTTGGCCTTGAGACTAATCTTACATTAATGTTATTCAATCCATGCGAAACTTGTTACAAATACAAACGCAAACTACGAGTAGGTATTATGAAACCAACTAGATTAATGATCACGATTAAAGACCTACTCGGATAAGCGGCTTCATTCACTAGGCGATGTTGGTGGTTACATGATGTGTTTAAATTGTAATTTATCACTTCAAATGTACCTATATGTCACCGGCACAGTATGTAATTCAGTTATTGTATAGAATATCAAGTTCATCTAGGCAATGTGTAAAATACTCTATCTATCATTAATCATTACATACTGTTCCTAGGTAATATATGAAATACCGAAGAATTGTATAGTGCCATTAGGTGACCAGCCAGAAACGGAACTTCGGAGAATATTCTTCTTAGTAGATACATCATGTCTTATTGCCTATCAAAAAACAAAATCAAAAATATTTTATTCAATGTAGGATACGAAAATATCACTTATTGAAAGTCAACATGTTATTCTTTTTTTTAGACTACATCTCTATTGCAGTACCATCAATGGTACTAGTGACATTCTCAACTATAATATGTCTTACCTACTGTACTTTCGTTTGTAAAAAAACCGAATTGGTACTGTCCATAATTAGGAAAATGAGACATTCGAAAAATTAGGAATAGGTAAAATTAAGACTTTTCATAAAGAAGAATTCGTCCTAATAATAATTAGCAAAATTTCACACATGGAAAATTAAAAACTGGGAACTAATCCCCGACAGGCTGCGCAGCATGACATCGTTGGTTGCGCATGACGTAGGAGTGAGAGTGGGACAGCTGTTGTTATAATCTACCAATTAAATAGGCGACGACCTGTAGTGGTTAGAAACTCTGCTGCTATACCAAAAGGTCGCGGGTTCGAATCCCGCCAGGGGCATATGTTTGTGTGATGAATACAGACATGTGTTCCCTAGTTATGGGTGTGTTTCATTTATATATGTATTTATTTACAAAAGAAAATGTATTTGTGTAGTTTTTCAATCATCTGGTATCTATAATATATGCCTAGTAGCTTAGTGTGGAACTAGGATGGCGCTGTGTGTATGTGCAACGATATTTATTTATTTAATTAATTAGTTTACTTTCAAGTCAGTGATGTTTTAGTATCTCTGACCACCCCATTTGGAATAAAGGTCGTGACGTTAATGTATCGATAGGAAAGTTGAGGCCATCACACGTACGTCGTCATAATAATGTTTACAGTAGAAGTTTTCAAATCATTGTTCTTGGAGACAATGGTGTCGATTCGGATGTGCATCAACTAAACTAAACTAAAACCAGTTTTGGAGTGGTGCCGTCGCAACGTACTGTTCCAGGGAGAAAGAGACAGTACTACTTTAAAACTGGTTTTAGTTTAGTTGGTGTATTACAAATATTAGATTAAAAAACAATGAGAATAAAAACCATAAATCCGACGGCATATTTTGTATTTCGCGGGAGCCATGTTGGATTTTTTTACTATAAAATGTATCCTATTGCACTCCAGGGATCAAGACGAATCTATTGATACCATGCACTTCGAAATCGGTGAAGCCGTTTAGGGTACAGGAGGTACCATATTAATCTACATACATACACTCCAAAAACATTACCCTCCTTCCTTGGGCAGTCGGGTAAAAAATTATCCATCACCAACCATCCATCCATTCATTGAAACGTGAAAGTATAGGGATGTTTTTGGTGTAAAGCCCCTTAGTCGCCTTTTAGCGCCAAACTTGGGAACAGAATCATTGGTTCAATTGTTTTAACATGCCGGAAACCACACAGCACTACCAACTTTTAACAATGTCATTTAAATTATACAAAACTGTTCACGTGGTATCACTGAATTTTCCAGTTTGTATTCCGACGCCAGTTGCTAAAATTCATTATTCGTCGCGATTGTATATTCAACGAAAATGTTCTGCTTTAGTTGGAAACTTTAAAATTGCTAGTATTTTCAGAACGTTTACCCTGAAATTGAAATACAAAACTATTCTCATTTTCTATACAACAGTCTGAATGCTATTTTCAGAGAATTTCATTTGTATTACATATCAATACTACGTTTAGTACCTATTGAGCAAGTATTGAAATTCCAAATATATTTTGTTATGTACATCAGACGTTGGACTGTCCGCTCGTTGTATGAGCTCGAGAGCTCAGCTTTTACTGGCCTTGTTACGCTTGACGTATGGTCGACCGTAACACTTTCACTAGGTATAAGCAGGGTCCTTTTTCAGATTGTAGTTTACCATTACAATACATCGGCAAATAGCAACAAACAGACAGATATACTTTCGCATTTCTAATATTAGTGTAGACACAATATTATTATTATAATAAGAAAGATTAACGTATAGAGAAACTAATCAATGACAACTGTCGGTGTAGTGGATATAGTGACCCTGTCAGCGAAACCAACGGTTGCGGGTTCGAATGTGTGATGAATACGAACGTTTATTCCCGAATCATGGATGTTTATGTAAAAAAATTATGTATGTTTATCCGTTATCTAGTATACATAGCACAAGCTTTGCTTAGTTTGGGACTAGATGATTGGTGTAAGTGTCCGAAATATTTATTATATTATTATTATTAATCAAGGTATCGAGCCAGGAAATGTAATATATCTAATAGTTCCATTCGTGTCATGACCGCCAATAAACGAGCAAATAGCACAAAGAGAGAGTGGTGGTATCCGAGCACCATTTCAAACGTCATAATTTATAAAGTTTCATCTGTTTCTCGAACGAATTTACCGAAATCTATTCACTGTGCTCCTCGTAAATAGTTTAGTAACTAGCATTAATATAGAATAGCTGGAAGCGCTTATTACACTACCCTATATTTAGGAAATCCAATTAGGAACACTCTAATTAGGAAATCGGAAGTTAGGAAGCACTTTTTACAGGGTATAGAACGCATACATTAAATACTCCTATTTTTAACTCGCATAACATAATCCGCATAATTTTAAAACCGCATAATCTTAATTTCTATAAAATGCGAACGCATAATCTTAATGTGCATAATATTAATATTCATAACAATAACAAAGCATAAATTTAATCAGTATAATGTTAGTTTTCATACTCATGAAAAATTCGAAATAAATTGTGAGAGACGCCTTGTGAAATGTTCATTATACCTAGTAAGTCATTTGTTTTAAAATAAAGCTTCTATTTTTATATATTATACGTTCAACTTATACCCGCCTTAACCTTCTGAGCCTAACCAACAGTGTCGGGGTGCTCCGACCCATCCTGCTCGCCACAATATGATGAGCAAGTTTTATACAACCTTAAATAACTATGTATGGGTACTCGGTAATATGTTGTGTAAATTGATTTTATAAATATTAAAGTTATACTGGATAATGATATGCACATTTATATTATGCAGTTTTTGTATTATGTGATTTTATTATTAGGCGGATTTAATATTATGCGAATTTGCGTTATGCCAAGTCTGTTATACGGATTTATATTAGGACAATTAGATTATGCCAATTAAAGGACACCCCTTTTTTAAGCCACTGCTTTTAGGATGGTGTATTTTGCCGAATTAGTCACTACTAATTCGGCATACATTACTGGTTGAAGTAAGGATATTTGAATTAACAGAACCAAGCCTCCCAGCAATGTATGCCGAATTAGTCTCTGTATTTTAGATGAAAGTAGTGCGCTCTGGGCGTTCCAATCTACTAAATCGGAATCTAACTGTTCTAACTTTGATTACACTATCCTATTTTCTAATTAGATTTCCTACAAATAGAATAGTATAATAAACGTAAAGCATATATGTATATATAATGGATTTTTTTACAATTGCAATTGCAATTTTGGTCTCCTATCAAGATTTACCAACTCCTTAAAAAATATAAGAACAGATACGGCATCAGTCCGTAAACATCCCACTGCAGGGATATAGACCTACCCACATTTTGAGGGAGTATGGAGCCATAGTCCGCCACGCTGGCCTAATGCGGGTTGGGGACTTCACATGCCTTGCCATAGAATTTTTATTTCTCAGGCATGCAGGTTTCCTCACGATGTTTTCTTTCGCCGTTCAAGAGCAGTCGGATAAATGCACGTAATTAAATTAAATTTAAAAAGTCATTGGTACATGGCCTGCCTGGGGTTCGAACCTGGACCTCCCAAATTGGGAGACTGTGGTCCAATGAGCCACCGACGCTCTAATATAATATATAAATAAATAACAATAAATTAATGAATATAAATAATGCTGTTATACAGACTCTTTATCCATCAGTCACCCTGTTTATAGCTCTAACGAGCACGTGGCCTGGTTTTCCCACAGGTCCAAATCAAAAGCATGAATTGACCTCGCCGATGGCCCACAATGGCGCCTGAAATGCAATTTAATTCTCATTCGTGTCGCTTGTTGCAGTGTTTACGGAGCCAGCTACCCGCAAAATGTCGGCCAGCCATTGGGCGAGCGTTACCGGTGAGTTCCTTTCGGGTTTTGTTTAATTTGAAAGCAAAAGCACGTTCCTTTTCAAATTGTACAAATGTGTTTCTAATCACCTAAAAAAAGATAGAGGTGGATCAATGTAAAATTGCAATATGCTTTTCTTCCAATTAAGTACAATAAAAAAGCATTCACAAAATCAGATTTTCACTAGTAGTAACTTTTCAACGAAATCAGTCATAATCTTGAGCGGCAATTTGTTTATTTTCTGTTTTACAGTTCAAATTTAGAACAAGCGAGTTGCGTACTCGGTAAGATTATTCTTAATTTGAATGTCGTCGACGAATGTGTGCCAGTTATAATCAAGCATTTTGAACTTATTTTGTTGGTTGGCATAAACAAAGCGTGCAATGATGGATTTTGATACAACTTTACATACAGAGAGTAGTAAACTGCTGCTTTGTGATCGCCATATTGAATAGTTATGAGGAAAGTACGAGTACAGAGTAGTTGGTAGATAATTGGAATGCCAATGGTAAAACAACTGACTTCACCTCTATCTTCGATATTAGCATCTACATCATCAGAACGTACGTAAAATGTCTAGTTTTAAACAAAATATTTTTTTTTCTTTTTTTTTATGCCCGACGGGTTTGTACTTGACCTCAATCACACCTGATGTTAAGTGAAGATGAAGTCGAAGGTGGAAGCGTACTGACCCGGAAACCCGTAACTCAACAATGCTAATAACATTGCTGCTTGGCGGCAGATTTACATAAGATGGTGGTAGCTAGCCAGGCGGACATTTAAAATGCCCTACCACCAACCAAACCGAGTACTTAATCAAGTACCCCGCTGGCGATCGAACCCGCGACCAATGTTGTTTACATTGAGTTGTTTATATCAGGTGTAATTGAAGTAAAGTACCAACTCGTTGTGCATAAAAAAAACTAACAAATAAAATATCTCAATGAAAGTGTAGTAGTTATGTAGAGTCTGAAAGAAATGTCAGAAATGGCGCAATACTTACATAGCCTTTATTGTCTCTCACAACTTTCGACCCAGCAACTATTATAATAGCTGTCTCTCCTCTCCCCAAACTTATACGGTTATTCTTATTAACTAAAACATAAACGTTAAGGGGAAAACAACACTATACACAGAGCAAACAAAAATCAAGTTTTGATGGACAAACTTCGCGCCATCCACCTATCTCGCTTAATTACATTTTCGGCCGTCGCCGCGTCGGTTCAAGCAATCACCTAAAAGGACATCCACCTAAAAATACGATGTGTATTGGATGATGGAAAAATTTGATTATCGACCCTTTTTACCCGAAATGTCGGACGTCAATTTAATGGTCATTGGACTAAGTAACACTTTCGTCGCCCAATTATAATATAATCAAATGTTTTGTATAAAATGTAGAATACGTATACGCTAAGAGAAATTTGGGAATTTGTCGAGCTTAATGACGCTATAAAGGTCTACATTAAAAATCCTTTTTTTAGACAAGCTAAAAAATACAAATTTTAAAGAAAAAAATACAAGTTTATTTGTTTTCTAAAACATACATTATCAATGTGTCGTGGGATCTTCCTATTAAACATCAAAATGCTTGTGCCAGAAAGATCCACTCTTCCTTAACTAAATAGGAAAGGAGAGGAGAGAAGATGCAGATATAACATTATAACTATAACTAAATAATTATAACTATTTATAAATGCGTGTGTGAAAATGAGGGAGTATATGTTTAATTACTTGTTAATTTTATTATATAAGTAAGCTGATTGTTTTTTAAATCGTTAGGGGTAAATGTTTGTGTGATGAATACCGAATGCCGAGTCATGGATGTTTATATAAATATTGATGTATATTTATCCATTATCTGTTATCCATAGCTCAAGCTTAGTTTGGGACTAGATGATTGGTGTAAGTGTCCGAAATATTTATTTATTTTATAATGTTAGCCACACAATTCATTAGTTATGCCAATTTTAGAAAACCGTACTAACTAATAAAAAAAGACCAGCTTGAACAAAGAGTAGATGCCAATATTGTACGTTAAAATTAACAATAAAATCCCAAACATTAGTATTTTTTTTTTGCAATAGGCATTACATGCTTTTCTTTGAGAAAATCCTGCACCGAAGCAAAGCATTTGTCAATTAGCCAAGACCCTGGGTACTGGATAGACTACGTTAATAGGTAGGTGTCATAAAATAAATAAAATATATTTTTTTTGTAAAAAGTCAGCTATTTTCTTAAGTTTTCCGTATGTCATTACTTCCCAGAATTCGTTCCTTATTAGAGACACTATCGAATGGTGTAATAATACAGGATGTGTGTTTCACTTTAAAATCAGCGGGTTCGATGCCTGGCTAGGAATATTAATTTTTCAAAAAACCAATCATGCAGTTTTAGTTTTCATCAAAATCAGGTCCGAAGCTCTTTTGAGTACTTTTCGCTATTCGTGATAGTTTAGAATTTGACCATGCAGGCCTACTTAAAAAATTCACTCTGTATATACAAGCACAATTTGAGCTCAATTGAACACCAGGTCGATATAACCCGGCGAACGTATAAACAAAAAATAAACAAGACAAGTTAAATAAAAGCTTATAAAAAATAAATAATTCTGAAACGAGGTGACCTAACCCCGTAATCGACCAAAGCAATAGGTCGGCCATTACGACTGTTCGACCATCGACTAATCAACTTAATGCGTGCAAAAATGACGCTTTTACAACTACAGTTTACGGGTGGACTGTGTCACTGTTAATTTATTACTTCCTCAGCAGATGATTATCTTTTTCAGTTAGTGCGGGCTGAATTGCTTTATTTATGTGTAGGTCAATAACGGACGGATGAATGCAAATCATACATACCATAAAGTCACGACCTTCATACAAATACAAAAATAGTTAATTTTGCATCACTAGTCTTACAACAAAAAACATCTATTTAAAGCTAAAATAAGCAAAAAAGCAAGTTTGCGGCTGATAAAATGCTATGTATGGGGTATAGCTTTACACGGCTATGAGACATGGACATTAACATAAACGGATAGGGAAAGGTTAGAGGCATTCGAGATATGGTGCTGGAGAGGAATGGAGGGAATAAGCTGGACCGAGAAGAGAACAAATGAACAGGTGTTAATGATGATAAAGGAGAAGAGATGCCTGTTAGCCACAGTTGAGAACCGAAGAGGAAAGACGATAGGTTACTTGATACGACACGATATTTTTTTAAAGAACATAATGGAGGGAAAGATTGAAGGAAAGAGAGGAAGGGGAAGACCTAGGCGTAATTACTTTGACCAAGTGAAAGAAAAGGTGAATGTCGTGCGTCTCGGAAGTGTCTGTTCAAAAATTTCGCCCGATTCGAACCCGCAACTGTTGGTTTCGCTGACAGGATCACTATCCACTACACCAACCGGTCGTGCAACACATACGTGTTGATCGGTTTATTTATGTATAAAAAACCTGCCAAGTGCTTGTCGGGCTACGCGCAGTGTGCCCTCACAATATGCGGACTTAGATTGTTGTTTAGGTACCCTAAAAAATATATTTTTCAAGAATTTAAGTAACCCATCCAAATTACAGCTTTTACTAGTCTCTGAGCTAAGCCTCAGACAGACGGACAAGGTGAAACTATAAAAATTGACTACGGAATCCTAAAATAGTGCATCTGACTTTTAATATAACAACGATTTACAATCTGCTTGCGGACAGAGACTGGGCATACATAAACACATAACGCCAACAAACACATAACACCCATCGTTTTTCGTCGGGGGTTAAAAACAGTGCACAACACTACAACTCCACTCCAGGTCTTATGTTTCGTGGTTTCCTTCTCGTTTGTTTCTTTCCTTAAGTGTTTCTTCCTCAATCACCATAATCTCTGCTCTAATACTCTATGTCTGCTGGGGGGTCTGGTGACCTGTAATTCTGGTTCTTCCTTTTCAGGCACCAGTTTTCCCACAAATGTGTTCTATAATACATAGAACACTTTAGGACTAACCTAGTCATAAAATCACTTTGTAAAGCGTCATTTGTGTTGAAAAAAAATAAGAAATTTTTAATTTACAATCTGTTTAATGATGACCAAAGATCCACGGAAAGATCTGAGACAGGACTGGACACGGCCCACAGAAATCCAGTAAATAAATAAACGCCACGTCAAATGTTTATCAGTTTTATGGACTGTACTTTATTGCAGGTAGGTATCGTTTTTCTTTTGTTGGTGCTAATGTTTTTATGGAAGATTTTGCTTACGCTTGACCTATTTCCTGTCCAATAGAAAACAGACGGTGGAAAGTTGATTAAGTCAGTTGAACTAGAGCTAGAAACGGGCTTTCAATTTGTGTATTATTTTTAATGACTATAGAGACAATGGTGGCGATTCGGATGTACACCAACTAAACTAAAACCAGTTTTGGAGTGGTGCCGTCGCATCGTACTCTTCCAGGGAGAAAGAGACAGTACTACTCTAAAACTGGTTTTAATTTTATTTTTTATGCACGATGGGTTCGTACTTGACCTCAATCACCTGATGTTAAGTGAAGATGAGGCCGAAGGTGGAAGCGTACTGACCCGGAAACCCCAACACATTTGGGGGACTGGCTATCTTATCTCTGACAACCGGAACACAACAATGCTATTAACATTGCTGCTTGGCGGCAGATTTAGATAAGACGGTGGTAGCTAGCCAGGCGGAGATTTTTAAAATGCCCTACCACCAACCAAAAAAGTTTACCAAGTTTAGTTTAGTTTAATTGGTGTAAATCCGAATCGACACCAATCTCTCCTTATTAAGAGAGTATATCCCACACGGCATTTCATACAAACTTTAGAATCTGTCTAAACGAAATGAATGAGATTCTAGCGGAATTTTATACTTATAAGCAGGATATGTAGAGTGAGTAAAAAGTGAGTGGAAAACAATATTTCAAAAATATATTGCATTTTCTCTGTTACTATAGAAAATTAAATCGCCCTAATCTAGTTTCAAAATTTCGGAAATATTCTCTACTAAGTTTTTAGACTTATATACGTGATTTATGCATATAAAATTTAATTAGAATTAGTTTATTCGTTCAAAAAAATTTAAATTTGAAGGTCTGTATGAAATGTCGGTTGACTACAAAAAAAAGGAGGTAATTCTCAATGCTGCTGGTTGTATGTTTTTTTTAAGTGACAATAGTCAACATTTGCACCTTCCTTGCCCCTTCTGTAATCCGCAGAAATCATTAATATGTCTATTGCATGAACTGACACGCATAAATAAGTCGATATGCTGTTAATAAAATTAGGTAATATCGAATAACATTATTGCACGTAGATTAGCAGATTGCAAAATTTGCGGCAATTGATTTATCGACTATCTGAGCATCTGCCTAATGCAAATAGCATTTCGAAATCCAAATATTAAGCTCCAACTCCAACAGAAGCTAATCCATTGTTGCTTCTAACAATAGGATATTGTGGGAGTAGTCTGAAGTAGGCCCGTTCTCATGACCTTCAACCGCCTTAGGCTGAGTAGAATCGTGCATGTGAATATTTTTACTTTTAATACAGGTGCACGTTACTATAATCTAGATAATAAGATTATGTATGTGGTTTTAGCTGTCTGTGGGCGTCAAGCTCATGGTCCATTTGTCTAAGCAGATTCGGTTTTTCAAGATCAATAAAATTGGTTCATTTTTCATTCTATTCCATGAAGTAAAAGTCAAAAAACTTTTTTGAATTTTGAATCTTCAACCTCCAAAAAATCTGTAATCATAGCGATTACCGAAAATCCTTCCGTGGGTAGAGGCTTATATTCAGCGATGGATTTGATTTGACGATAAAGAGATCGGTAGGGCTTACTCAGACTTAAGCAGACTGCTCTCAGATTACCGTCACCTTGCCTTGTAAAAGAAAATAGTTCTAGTGATGAATGAAAGTGATCAAAGATTAGAACCGCACTAGTACGTGTAGTAACACGTATTACGTAGTGACGTTGTTTCTATAAATACCATTGGCTTTCCATTGATTGTTTATCAAATAGCTATTGAACTATTATGCTTTTATGTATTTCAATAGTATAACAACATAATCGATAATAGTCTCATTACTATTGGGTAGGTATTCTACTTGACAATGACTTTTCCTTTGACATTCTATCGAAACCTAGAATTTGCAAATAGCTAATTTGTGACAATGGTAATAAAGATCAAATTAATATATTAGGTCCTTGCCTATGAAATTGGCGTTTTGTATGAAGAATTTCATTAAGACTGTTTTCTCCATACAAACATTTTTGATTTTTTTTTGGGAACGGCAAATCCAAATTTAGCTAAACTTTGTGTGTAAACATTAAGTTAAGTATAGGCAGCGTTAATTTTTAAAAGTAACCGCTTTATAAAAGTTTCAGCGAATCTAAGAAATGATTATGGGAATCACATGAAAAGAGCTCTGTTCAATTTTTTTTTATTATGTGATTTAGCCCAGAAATTAAAAAATATTTCATATGAAACCTTGAAATAATATTCCATTTTCCAAATAAAAAACAAATTTGGATATTGCTTTCAAAATCGCAGGAATTGGTATCTACATATGATTAACGAAGAAAAAAACTCCAATTTGATAGGTAAAGACGCAATATTTTATTGGGCCCGATTATATATTATCAAGAATGCTATATTTACTTAATCATCAATTACAACATAGTATCTTCATAATACACATATAAAGTTTAAATACAAAGCAATAAAACTAAAGCTAAACTAAAGAACGGACACGCATCCAGACCTCCCGTTTGGGGCATGGACCCTAACACACTTGCCGCGTTACCTCCCTGAACAGCTAGACTAAGGCCCCTATTAATAAACCGTTCTCAAGATTGAGAATAGTTTTGTAACCGGTCTCAAGTAAACGTGTTGATTAATAAACCTTACTTGAGACCTGAAACGCGCGTGCATACTCAAGCAGTACTCACTTGAGACGTGCGCCGAGTTTCATGTATTAATAAACGAAACTCAAGACTGTCATTCATTCGCCGCTAAGGCCGTAGGTCACACGAGGTTAGTCACTTAGGTTTAGGCACTAACCTATCTGGTTGAGAGATCGTGAAGGAATTTTTGTGTGTCCGATGACCACGGGCCCATATAGTCTCTACAGCAAGCCCCACAAACTCATGGTTACCGAGTGAAGAGAATTAGCGGCGCTTGAGTAGCTGGGCTTCCTCAGCGGCGGCCCTGAGAAATAAAGCAGCTTTTAACTTCAAAATATGCGGCAAATGGCCACATCTAGCAGCAGATGAGGTAGTTTGCCTCCCTATTCTTTAACTATTAACGTATATATTGCTGTATCGTTAACTGGGTCATGTAACGATCGATCCTGTAATTGTGTTTACTAATGACGTTTACTGCTACGACTGCAGTAATGGCCCATTCTTATACTAATAGGACATAGGTAGCTATAGTTAAAAGTCAAAGGTAATTCAAGGCGCCCTCCTGCCATGCATGATTCATGGTAGCCTCATATAATGGTGCAGACCCATGGGCATTAACGAACGGTTATAAATTAAAGGCCAGGTTCAGAATAATTAATTTATCGAAGAACAAAGATTTTCGTCATAGCCCATATAATTAGAAAGATGAAATGGTTATGCAGTAGAACTAATGATAATAAGGGTCTCCTGGCAAAAACATCAAATTCTTGGGGACTAGAACGCGGCCACGCGTATAGGCCTTGTTGCCGTTGGGGTAGGGGTAGGTCGCCAAATTGTACATTCTATTCTTACCACTTTTCTGAAAATGTATTGTATTGTAATGTATTGGATTGCATTGCATTGCATTGCATTGTATTGCATTGCATTGCATTGCATTGCATTATATTGTATTGTATTGTAGACGAATTGGAGTGGACATACAAGCGTGATGTGCGTTATCTCTGCTGTAGGCCTATGTTCAGCAGTGGACGTCCTGTGGGTGATATGGAGAAAAATAAATTAAAGTTCCTATGTTTTTTTCTATATATCTAGCTATCTATATATATCTAGCATTCGGTGTCGATATTCTAAGTCCATGGCATTCAGAAGGGACTGGCTATCTTGTCTCTGACAACCGGAACACAACAATGCTATTAACATTGCTGATGGCAGCAGACTTAGATCAGATGGTGATAGCTAGCCAGGCGGACATTTAAAACGCCCTACGACCCAACCAAACATGTTTAGTAATCGACTAAACGTATACCCTGCCGGGATCGTACCCGCGACTTCGGATTCGTAAAACCTATGTTGTTTACATTGAGCCACAGAGGCGGTTAAAAAAATCTGTAATTAAGTAGTTCAGTTTTATAATATTTTATTTTATTTGTCATTTATAAAGAAAACAAATATACTAATTCACTAATATAGAGCGTCGGTGGCTCAGCAGTTAAGACGCGGTCTCCCAATTTAGGAGGTCCGGGTTCGATTCCCAAGCATGCCATGTACCAATGAGTTTTCAAATTTAATTAGTTAAACATCGCATGTGAAGTACATAACCCGCATGGTGGTGGACTATGGCCCATACTTCCTCATATACGAGGGAAGGCTTATATCCCCGCAGTAGGATGTTTACGGGCTGATGATAACGATGACTTATAAACTGTTACCTATATTTATGAGTTACGTAATACTTTCAGTGTGTCACTTCATATACATACTTGTAATAAATGAATATATTTCGAATATTATGTATTAACCATCATTCCAAAGAAAGTTCTTAAACTTCAAAACAACTACATTTTGAAAATGTTGACTCAAGATTAAATTGTACTGTAGTAACAATTTCCTACGGACCACCACCCTTCGGTCCGGATCGCTCTTTAAGTTTGCAAGGCGACAGTAAAAATAATAAAACTGAGCTCCATGAATAGATAGAAACTGCGTTTTCTTTTTATTTTGTGAACCGTCCACTGAACAGTGAGACAGTTAGATCTCTTAGAATTTATTACTAAGTTCAATGTCTTAGCTTTCTTACTTAGTTTGAGGTATTATTTCTACCAATATTATTCAGACACTCACTGTCCGTTACTATACTATTGTGTATTCTGTGTTAGTACACACACAGTACGAAATATGTAATGTATATCAAACATGTTATCCAGACAACCAACAATGTATTTGAAAAGGCAGGTTGTGCGGTGTTAGATTATAAATTTTTTTTCAGGAATCGGAGTCAAATACTAGAAGTTTTTACATGGATTAAAGCTTAAACGTGGTTAATTTGTATGGAAACTGGCTGCGTTAATCGGGCTCTTCTTTCTGTTATTATAATTCAGAGCGCATTTAATCCTCTGAAGCACCGATACTCTTTTATAGGTAATAATTGAACCGCCAAAAAATTTACAAAACCACCAACTCTAGGAAGGTTTCATTCTCTATCTCAGGAGTGCATCGTCAGATCTTCAAAAGAAAATCGAGACGAAATGAGATCCTCCTCCTTTTTAGAAAAATGTCACTAATTTTTTTTTTATATGAGAGGGCGGCAAACGAGCATGCGGGTCACCTGATGGAAAGCAATCACCGCCGCCCATGGACACCCGCAACACCAAAAGGGTCACAGATGCGTTGCCGGTCTTTGAGGAAGGTGTAGGCTCGTTTCTTGAAGGTTCCAATGTCGTATCAATGTAATGTAATCAATCATCGAAGACCAAACATTGCTTAACTTCGCTACGACTGCGCCATGAGTGCTTCACATCCGAGGTGAAGCCCTGTACTTATGTATCTCCTCCATAGCATCTTGTGAAGCGATGTAGTTTAAAAAAATAACACGTTGACCTTCAATAAGTGATATTTTTCTATCCTACATTGAATGAAATATTTTTGATTTGATTTGATTCTCCTTTTTATGTGAATCCTTAAGTTTATCTTGTCTTAAATAATATACAGACTGTAATTTCACGATTGCAATACTCCAACCAATCTGTATCATCACCGCCGCGTTCACTTTCAGAGTTATGCACATCGTTTGAAAAGCATTTGAAAGCTAGGAAGTGACGCGTTGTTTCCCGACAATTACATTGAGCGTGTGAAGCATGAACGACAGCGGATTTACTTTACAAGTTTGACATAACGTAAGACACTCGCATTCTTTCCTTTTACAAATATCGTCTAAGGCAGTAGAAGAACTATTAAACAAGAACTAAGTAACCGCTAGGATCACTTTACAATACGACTTTAATTCCGATATGTCTCTGCCTTTGGAAAGTTCTCTGGGAAAATATAGCGATTTTGTACGGTCTAGAACCATGATGATGATGTTAAGTGAAGATGAGACCGAGGAAGAAAGTCATCCAGGTAATATTCAAGTCTATCTGTACTCAAAAGTATTCTAGATTCTACAGATTGTTTCTACTATTTTCAGTTTTGTGTTTGTTTTAAAAGTATTGCAGCATTTTCAATTAGGTATGTAATGTTCCTCCATGTATATGTAGGTATAAGTAGTTTGTGATTGTGAATACTTACACAAGCAATTTTCCATAAATTTAATTTGCTTTAAGCACCATCTAAACATCACAATACGGCGCCTTTCTTGGAGCAAGTCCTGTATAATTACTTTATGATTACAATTTTAATCATAGAGTAATTATAACGTTAACGTTATTTTTAAGGTTTTACTTGGTTCGGTGTGGCATAGTTTTTCTTTTGTAATTTTATTGAAGTGAAATTAGAAGGAAAGAGAGGAAGAGCTAAACCAATCATTACCTACAGGAGGCCAAATAAAAGACCACATCACTGCCATGTCCTACAAATTGAAAAAGTTTTAAGAGGAACAATACAAAAGATTTCCGTGAGCTGCGACAATACCTGGCGATAACGCTTCTTTCTACGATTGATGATGTACTTATGTATTTATTTATGTAAGTTCTATTAATTGTCCAATATAGAGTATTTGAGTGCTTGTTAAAATAGTGGCGTGCCCTCCATACAGGCAGAAAGGCAGTGCCTACCTAGGGTAATTGTAAGTTTTAATCAAAATGCATTGTCAAGACAGCTGATTCATACTGTATGAACAGCAAAATATTCTAAACAGTTGCGACGATCGCTATACGAGTAAGTTATTATTTTGGAGTTGTATTTTTCTCAATTAATAGCTAATTTTCACAGTCACAGAGTAGTGAGGTAAAACGCCACTGGTAAAACAATTCTATATCGCTAGTCGCTTCTCCTTACACCACAATCTAAGACAACAGCGCGAATTCTTCAATAATCTCAACGACGTTTTCTCTCACGACACTCCGCGTGTGTCCGTGCTCTCACGACACTAGACAGATCTAGATGTCGGCTGTCTAAGGAAGTCGAAAGCGTGAGTTTTTGCGCATTCGCGTGAACTCCCATTGTCACGTTACATCCTGGTTTTAGAAAATGGTGTACCTCAAATTGTGCGATTTGTTTTTGTCATTGAGTCGTACGGCCTTTGAAAACTTTCTGGAACCTTGTTAAATTCTTTATGTGATCTATATCAGTCTATACTTACAGAATCTGATGTTAACGGGGTTCATAAAAGAGTGATCAAGAATTTCAATGGTGAACCCTAACATCATCATCAGCACGTTTTTAACCGCCTCCGCGGCTCAATGTAAACAACATTGGGTTTACGATTCGGAAGTCGCGGATTCGATCCCCAGCGGAGCACATGTTTAAGTACTCGGTTTGGTTGGTGGTAGGGCATTTTAAATGTCCGCCTGGCTAGCTACCATCATCTTATCTATATCTAATCTGCCGCCAAGCAGAACATTGCTGCTGATGTTAACTGAAGATGAGGCCGAAGGTGGAAGCGTATACTGACCCGGAAACCTAAATATTTGGGGAACTGGCTATCTTATCTCTGACAACCGGAACACAACAATGCTAGTAACATTGCTGTTTGGCGGCATAATTTTATATATTTGTCCCTGTCTTTTCACAGAGCTATATGAAAAAGAGAGCCTCTGATCTTAAGATAGCTTTTGACATATTACGACATATCTGGCGTAGGTATATTCGTATGTTTAGCTGTCAGTTGATATAAGCGAGCAAGCAATAACGTAAAATAATATCTGCGCCGTATGTGATACGCTTAATTCGGATACACATGTATACGTAACTTATGTCCCTAGCGGGAAAATGCCCGCGACCTCTAGACATAGCGATACGGGTCTCTCTACTATACCAAACAGGTCGTCATACTGCACACATAACCATTCATTTAAGTATAATTTGTTTCATATATCCATAGACTCATTATTCATAATGCCTCATTTGCCTCACTTATACAAGTTGTTAATGTTACATGTTATTATTATTGTTACATTGCTAATTATTGTTTGTTACATAAGTAATAATTCACTAACGAGTATATTTCAATCAAGTTCCATTTTGTACTGTTTTAACAATAAATTGAATTGCATAAATTTCTGGTTTAACGCCATTTTGCGTATGCTCATTGAGGTATATCGTCAGTTAGGTGAGTAGGGACATAGTGAAGAGACCTTTCATTTTAACCTAGATTTTGGCGGGAGTAGCTGAGGCACGCATTATTGGATAACGTATAAATTAGGAATACGTTATTTACTAAATTAGGAAACCGCGTCCTAACCGCTGAGCCACCGGCGCTCCGCGTAACCGGTAACATACTATGATAAGGTGGCACCTCATTTGTCTAAATCGGCCCTTGTACTACCATGTTTTGGAAGTCTGTTTATTATTCAAATGTTAAATTGCTGAGCGAGAAATAAGTCAACCAATCACGCGTCAGTACGTCATCGATGGCGAGACTCGTGAAAAGTCGCTAAAACGTCTCATATTGAACGAAGGTGATAACGACAAGAATTGCAAAAGAAGTGCTATAGTGTTTTATACTATAGTGAAATTAACAGCTAGTTTATTTTCCAAACAAGTGAACAAATGTTTTATCTTTCAATTCAGAATGTCACAATTTGTAATGTGCTTTTTTAGGGTTCCGGAGTCAGCAAGGAGCCGTTATGTTTCTCCGTGTCTGTCTGTCTGTCCGAGGCTTAGCTTAGAGGCTTTTAGTACTCGAAACTTGTAACCTGTAATATTCGCGTCGTCGTCATTCGGGCGGTCTGCCAATTCAGAAGGTCCTGGTTCGATTCCATTCAGTCCATGTACCAATGAGTTTTTAAATTTAATTTAATTACTTATGTGCATTTATCCGACTGCTCTTAAACGGTGAAGGAAAACATTGTGAGGAAACTTGCATGCCATAGAGAAATGAAAATTCTAAGTCTTGTGAAGTCCCCAATTGGGCCAGCGTGGTGGTCTATGGCCCATACTCCCTCATTATACGAGGGAAGGCCTATATCCCTGCAGTGGGATGTAAACGGGCTGAAGATGTTACGAAATATTAAGCTTTATGGGGCTAATTTTAAGACTCGTTGTGTCCCTCCCCTCTCCTAAAATCTGAATGGTTGGTTTTACTTAAGTGATAAAAACTCACGGCAGTAGGATATGAACGACCTGTTTGGTGTAGTGGTGAGAAACTCTGACCATTATACCAAAAGGTCGCCGGTTCGAATCCCGCTAGGGGCATATGTTTGTATGATACCTATTAACCCTGTGTACCTACAAAATAAAGCATTTTTGATTTTGATTTTGATTTTGATGAATACGAACATGTGTACCCGAGTTATGGATGTTTTCATTTACTACTCTGTGTAAAAAGTATCGGGAATATGTCAATAAAAAGACCCGCGTAAAAGAGGTCGTTCTAATTTTTTTACTGCATGTTGGTAGCAGTGTACTGATTTAGCGCGCAAAATTTGAGCGGGATCTGTCATTTAATTTGTTTTAAACTACACTTTTTGTTGGTCATAGTTTTGAGTCCTCGGCGATTTTTACAATGGAAAATATTGTTGAACAAAGAGTGTGCCTTAAATTTTGTGTTTCAAATGATATTTCATGTGGTGAATCACTAAAAATGTTGCGAAATACCTACGGCGAATCGTGTATATCGAAAACAAGGGCTTATGAATGGTATAAGGCTTTTAAAGAAGGCCGAGAAGTAGTAGTAGACTTGCCTCGTTCTGGTAGACCTTCAACCGCTACGACCAAAGAAAACATCGACAGAATCAAGAAGCTAGTGCTCGAAAATCGACGTATGAGTCTGAGAGAGTTGGCTAGTGAGGTGAACATATCTTTTAAGTCCGTCCACAACATTCTCATTGACATTTTAGGCATGAAACGCGTCGCCGCTCGACTAGTTCCAAAAGAGCTCAATTTTGTTCAAAAAGCGCAGCGAAAGCATGTCGCTGAAGACATGGTTTCCCGAGCTTCTACGGATCCGACCTTTATGAAACGTATAATAACTGGCGACGAGACATGGGTTTATGAGTACGACATGCAAACAAGCCAACAGTCTTCAGAATGGCGTCTCGAAAACGAGCCGAAACCCAAAAAACCGCGGCAAAGTCGCTCCAAAATCAAGGTGATGCTGACAGTTTTTTTTGACTACCGTGGTGTGGTTCACTCCGAATTCCTTCCAGAGGGAGAAACAGTGAATAAAGAATATTATTTAGGCGTCATGAAGCGTTTGCGTGAGAGTATCCGCCGAAAACGTCCAGATTTGTGGCAACACAACTCATGGATGCTGCACCATGATAATGCACCATCACATATGTTGTCGCCGGGCTGTGGCAACACTTCAGGGTGACGTCGTGCTGTGACGCAAGTACAAAAAATGATTGTGAAATTGGTAAACGAACGATACTTTTTCGTCGACAACCGCCGGTGTGACACAAAAGTACCCCAAAAAGTAATATCGTATTGTCAAAAAAAGATTTAAGTGTTCTTAGTTTTGCCTCTATCTGTGTGCCTATACGTAATTCTTATTACAGTTGATTCGCGAGATTTATTCTAGTAAACATAGTGCTTGATGTTCAATAAAGGGTGCCACTACGGGCAGTGTAAACATGGTCCATGAGTAAAGTATGATATAGTATATGTATTTTTCTTTCATCAGAAGTGTACGATACATACGCCCCTACTATGCCACGTAGCCGCAAACGGAAGTCCAGTCGACGTTCAAGGAGGAAGCCATCTACGAGTTCAAGTACATCCGAGTCAGTATCGAACTTGTCCAGCTCGAGTAGCAATGACAGAAATCGTAAAAGGAGGAATAAAAGACGTCGTAAAGGATCGCCAATCGTGAGTCAGAATGCAATATTATCATCAGTGATTCCGGAATTTGATCCACTTGTGGATAATGTGGATATGTGGATTAACGTTGTTGAGGTAAACGCACGTGCGTTTGGGTGGTCAGATCATATGATAAAGTATCAGGCTCTGCAAAAATTACGGAATACCGCTAAAACGTGGCTCGATTCATTACAAAAGACGGAAACAAGATGGACCACGTGGAAATGGAAGCAATGGCGTGATACTTTATCAGACACATTTCAAATTAAAAGAAATATGTACATGTTACTTAAACAATTGATAGACTCAAAACCTTTGCCTAATCAATCGTTGTACGAATTTTTCTTCCAACAAAAAGGAAAAATTGATCGTTTACAATTAGGTTTCAGAGAACAAGATATTATATCAGTTATAGTCGGTTCAATAGGTGATATTAACATCAGTGTTGCCGCCGAAGCAGGTAATTTCAGATATTGTGATGAGTTAGCATCATTCTTGCATAGTAAAACATTTGTAGCACAGGACAAACAGACAATATCTAAAAACTATATAGGACTAAAACATCCTTCTCGACCAACATACTCTGGGCAAGTGAGTACCGACCTTCGTTCACGTTCCGTAAACGAAGGTACTGACAATAAACCTGACAATTACCGTAAATCCGAATCTTCTACGAGTGGTAATAATGTTACATGTTTTCGGTGCGGTGAAATCGGTCACAGAAGGAATAACTGTATCGTTCAAGACAGCGTTAGATGTTCTTCTTGTAAAAAATTAGGTCATTTAGAAGCAGCATGTAAATCAAAGCCAAAAGTCGAGAAGGAGGTCGAAGTCAAATTGATCACAGACCTAAAAACAAAACAAAAATTCTACAAAAAAGTGTTCATAAATAAAATGGAATGCGAAGCTTTTTTCGACATGGGTAGCGATTGCTCTCTAATCACTAGTGACCTAGTGAAACAATATAAATTACAACCATTCCGATTTAATATGCCTATTCATTTAGTAGGATTTACAAGTAATTCTAGTGCAAAAGTAACTGAAGCTGTAGCAGTTACACTAAAAGTTGATGATGTCGAACTAATTATAACAATGTATATTATTGACACGCTATCGGGTTGCGATATCCTAATAGGAAGAAACTTTAACGAAGATAGTCGTATAATGTACGCCCGTATTGGTGATATTCTAACATTTCAAGCAGTAGAATCTTTGAATGTGTGTAAGATTAACGCGGAAGCAACTATTTTAAATGAGACGCAGCGTGAACATGAGTCTTTATTAAAAAAAATATTTATCAAATACCCTCAATGCATTTCTCAAGACTTGTCCAATTTGGGAAAAACACCATGCGTTGAATTAGAAATCGAATTAACATCGAACAAGCCTGTCTGTCAACGACCGTATAGGATGTCAGAGTCGGAAAGAACTATTACTCGCGAAATGACAGATGAGTTACTAAATAATGGCATAATTCGCAACAGTAATTCTCCTTATGCAAGTCCTGCGCTTCTAGTTGACAAGGCTTCCGGGGCTAAACGTTTATGCGTAGATTATAGGCAGTTAAATAAAATTACTGTTAAAGAAAAATATCCAATGCCTATGATTGAGGACCTGATTGACAGATTACAGGGTTGCAAGTATTTCACGAAGCTTGATTTGAAAAGCGGGTATCATCAAATCTGTATAAAGGCAGAGGACATGCACAAAACGGCATTCATCACCGCTGACGGTCATTTTGAATTTATGAGAATGCCGTTTGGACTTTGTAATGGTCCAGCGGTTTTCCAAAGGTTGATGAACACCGTTTTGGGTAATCTGCGCTTTGGAAAAGTAATTTGTTATATGGACGATTTGCTCATAGCAAATGAGACCATTGAAGAAAATATAGCATGTTTAGAGATGGTACTAGAGGTTTTACAAAAAAACGGTTTAACTATAAATCTCGAGAAATGTTCCTTTTTCCAAAAGGGGGTTACATTTTTGGGTTATGAAGTCTCTCAGGCAGGGGTTCGTCCTAGTGCCCGAAAGCTCCAAGCCATTGAGAAATATCCTACCCCAAGAACCGTGCACCAGTTAAGACAGTTTTTAGGTTTGATTAATTATTTTAGAAAATTTATTAAAAATTGTGCAATTCTTTGTATACCCTTAACTAATTTATTGAAAAAAGGGATTGTCTGGCAATGGGGAGCACAACAGGATCAGGCAGTGATTAATATTAAAGAGAGTTTAATCAATAATGCAACAATTCATATTTTTAATCCGAAATTGCCAATAAATCTATACACTGATGCCAGTCGTGATGGCGTAGGATGCATATTAACACAATGCACTGAAACCGGTGAAAGGCCTATACATTTTTATAGTAGACAAACAACAAACGAGGAAAAAAAATATCACTCGTTTGAACTAGAGTTAATGGCTATCGTTATAGGATTACAAAAATTTCGCCACTACTTATTAGGAACGAAATTCAAAATTATTACAGATTGCAACTCAGTTAGACATGCGTTAAGTAAACAGGAGATACTACCACGAATAAGTAGATGGATATTAAGTACGCAGGAATTTACGTTTGACATAGTTCATAGACCCGGGTCACAAATGCAACACGTGGACGCATTGAGCAGAAATCCTATTAGTGATAGTGATGTATCAGGGACGATAGACAGTGTGATGACAATAACAGAAAGTGATTGGTTGCTATCGGTTCAGTTACAAGATGCAAGTATTTGTAGTATCCGGGACATTCTATTGACAGGTGAGGCCGAGACTAATAAACAGTTATTTCACAATTATGAATTACTAGGGAATAAGGTCTATCGAAGGACAGAGTATGGAAGACGTTGGTTGGTGCCAAAGCAGTGTATTTGGTATGTAATTCGGGCTAATCACGATGACGTGGGCCATTTTGCACTCGACAAAACCGTTGAAAGAATCCGGTCAAAGTATTGGTTTCCACGTCTAAAGAGAACCGTCTCTAAATATATAAAGAACTGTTTAAATTGTCTTTATTATAAAAATATTCATGGTAAAAAACCGGGAAAATTATACCCAATTCCCAAACATGCTAGGCCCTTCCATACTCTTCATATAGATCACCTCGGCCCTTTTATGAAAACGACGCAACAAAATAGCTATCTCCTAGTTATGGTGGATTCGTTTACCAAATTTGTCTTTATATCAGCTGTCAAAAATACTAAGAGTAAGGTTGTTATAAATGAATTAAACAAAACATTTAAAGTTTTTGGAAATCCGAAACGACTAATATGTGATGCCGGAAGCGCGTTTACTTCCAAGTTATTCACAAAGTATTGCAAAGAAAAAAATATTAGGGCTCACATTATCGCAACAGCTGTGCCACGCGCGAACGGACAGGTAGAGCGCTATAACCAAACTATTTTAGAAGCTTTACGAAGCATGGGCGCGAATACTGATAACAATAAATGGGACCAGCATATAACCAACATTCAGCAAGGGATTAATAGCACTATTAATAAAACTACGGCCGCGGTGCCAAGTGAGGTTTTTTTTGGATACAGAATTCGGATGAATAATGACACAATCACTGATGATGATAACACTGAGCATTCAATTGACGTGACATCTCTGAGAAATACGGTTGATGTAAATATAAAGAAAGATGCCGAAAGACAAAAGGCCTCCTTCGACGCTAAAAGAAAGGAAGCACCCAAATATGAAGTTGGAGACTTGGTAGTACTAAAAATTCCAAGCCATTCAAATGAAGGTCACAGCACTAAACTTATGCCTCTATATAAAGGTCCGTTTCAAGTGACAGGTGTACTGGGGCATGATAGATATAAGGTTGCCGACATGCGAGGAGCCGAAAGAACGTCCACACGTTATGATGGTACTGCATGTGCGGAAAACATGAAGTCATGGATCCAGATCGCGGAGATCGGTAAGACCGGATGTTGTCCAATCAGTAAAGGTAATATATATACTTTTTAGTACAAATCTAATAATACTTTAGTCCGAATACTTTTATAAACATTTTGATGGATTTGTTAGTTTGATTCCGAAATTATTTGCAGAGTTTTTTTTAACATTATTGTAATGTTGTTTATCCTTATGTTTCTTGACTAAAGATATGGATGTACCTAAATCTTATTATAAAATGATAAAGGGCCTAATGCATTCGCTTCGCATAATTAGGAATGTAAGTTAAGTGGTTTCATTACTTGTAAACGGGAATCTGTTATGAACGCCGTTGCAGGTATGTACATGGTGATACACGACTAGACTGATCCTGAACATCATCTAGTTTAAGCCATGAGAGTAGTTGGCCGCTGATGGGATAACTGACTCTATATGACTGAAACACTTCACAGACATTCTCATAATATGGAGCGTGGCCCTCTGAGTGCAATAGTCGTTTCAATAATATCCTTTTCTAATTATGTTCTCAGCTTCTACATCAGGCCAAGACGCTGTTCGAGGGCGAATGCGTGAGCAGGACAGCCGGATGTTGTCGCCGGGCTGTGGCAACACTTCAGGGTGACGTCGTGCTGTGACGCAAGTACAAAAAATGATTGTGAAATTGGTAAACGAACGATACTTTTTCGTCGACAACCGCCGGTGTGACACAAAAGTACCCCAAAAAGTAATATCGTATTGTCAAAAAAAGATTTAAGTGTTCTTAGTTTTGCCTCTATCTGTGTGCCTATACGTAATTCTTATTACAGTTGATTCGCGAGATTTATTCTAGTAAACATAGTGCTTGATGTTCAATAAAGGGTGCCACTACGGGCAGTGTAAACATGGTCCATGAGTAAAGTATGATATAGTATATGTATTTTTCTTTCACATACAGCCATTATAGTGAAAGAGTTTTTAGCGAAAAATTCAACAAAAGTTCTCGACCAAGCACCGTATTCACCTGATATGGCTCCGTCTGACTTTTTTTTATTTCCCAAGTTAAAATTACCACTTCGAGGAAAACGTTTTGAGTCGATAGAAGCCATAAAAGAAAATTCGCTGAATGAGCTAAAGGCCATACCGCAAATAGCCTATGAAAAATGTATGGAAGACTCGGTGAAGCGGTGGAGATGTTGTATTGCAAGCGATGGGGCCTACTTTGAAGGCGATAAAATAAATTTAGATGAATAATTTGTATTTTTTGTTTCATTGACAAATTCCCGATACTTAGTACACTGAATGTATAATAAGTATTTATTTACAAAAAAATGTATTTATGTAGTATATCAACAATCTGGTATCCACAACACAAGCCTATAGTTGCTTAAAGTGGAACTAGATGGCATTGTGTGCATGTCCAAGGATGTTTATTTATTATTTATATATAATGAAGTTACAAGAATAAAATTATAAAATGTACTTTCTGTTAAAAAATATTTATCAAACAACAAGAAGTACCCTTCTAAGTCCGCATTATGAGGACAAGTATAGAAGTACACTTTAACTCTTTAACTCAGGCGACATGCAGTTGGCCAGTTTTATAACATTTCTGAAGCATAATTCAAACAAATTGCGTTAAAAAAATGCTTTTGGTGCTGAGTAAACATTTATATTTACTTTTATCCAAAAACGTTGACGTCCCTTTATGTTTAAAGTAAATATTTAGCGGTCTTTTTTTAACGGGACATACTTATTCGAAAAGGTCGTTTTTTGAACCTCTGACGCAGCACGGGGTGAGTATATCTGGATGAAGTAATCTTTTGGGGTTTTCTAAATTTTCAATGGATTAGATTTTATAAATTTCATAATCAAAATATATTCATAAATTTAAAATTTAAAAAATTCCCGAGAATACAAGCGTTTAAAACAAAACGGCTGAACCGATTTTTAATAAAACATGTCGTAGAACCACCGCGAGAAAACCTGCTTTCAAATAAAGAAAACCGCGTCCAAAACTCTTTTTCCCGTTTAAGAGCTACGATGCCACAGTCAGACACACACTTGGTAACAAATATCGTTCACTTATAGTTGACAGAATTAAAAAGAGAAACAGAATGATTTTGGAATACTTATACATAACATACATAATGTCGACCTTTATCCCAAATGGGGTGGTCAGAGATATACCAAACATTAACGTTTGTGTGTTCTTTTAACTGCATTATATAACTACTGCCGTGAATTTTTTCACGCATCCTATACCAACCGTTTAGCTTTGGGGGTTGGAGGTCTCTAACAAAATTCAGCACTTTAAAACTTAATATTTCTTAAATGGATTCCTAAATCGAAAAAGTTTCCTCGCGATGTTTTCCTTCACCGCTTAAGAGCAGTCGGATAAATGCACATAAGTAATTAAATTAAATTTAAAAACTCATTGGTACATGGCCTGCCTGGGAATCGAACCCGGACCTCCCAAATTGGGAGGCCGCATCTTAATCGCTGAGCTACCGACGCTCCTAATATTTCGTAAACGAAACCCTAAATCGGAAAACTGTTTAAGACAACCTTTAATACTTTTAAGTGAACTATCCAACGACACCCCACACGATGGGGTACAAATATGTATAAAAGAAAATTCATTCCCACTTTACGTGTAGGGAAGGTAACCGAAGAAAAGAACTATTTCAAGATTTTATTTTACCTCTTTGTCGGCATGATTAATGTGTATATAACCGTGCCAAATTACAGCTTTCTAGTATTAAGACCCTCTGATCTTAGCCTCGGACAGACAGACAGACGGATATGACGAAACCATAGCCTCTGATCTAAGTCTTGGACATACAGACAGACGGACATGATGAAACAATAAGGACCGTATTAATAAATCGTTCTTGAGATTGAGATCGTGTCTCGGTCTCAAGACCATTTTTTCTAATGCTGTTTTAATATATGCAACAGATTCTCAAGCGTCAACTTGAGGTCATGTCAATCTTGAGAACGGTTTATTAATACGGGCCTAAGAGTTCCTTGTTGGCTACGGGACTGTTTTCCATCTCTTCACTGACGCTACAATGACAGACATAGTCTCCTAACCTTCTAACCCCCTCTTTACATTAATAAAATTTGTAATACAAAATTTTCCAACAAAATGTTCAATTTCTAAAGGAGACTATACAATTGTAACGTAATTATTAAGTAATTTTGCACCTTAATTACGATAGACAGGTAAGCTAACGAGACGTTCGCGGATTGATCAATCAATTCTGAGTAACTTCAAGTAAGGATGCTCTTTCATCCCGCGATCAAAGGAATGAGGTTACGAATCGAAGGTTACTGTCGGGGTGGCTTGATTAAGGTCACATTGATGCGATCGTTAATTTAAAGATTGATTTAGGGGTTATAACTGAATACGATTATATGGTATAGACCAGTGACGGGCAGCTGTAGCAGTGTCATTGTTTAGGGGCTCCCAAAAAAACCTCAATAGCTCAATGTAAACATACCCAGGATTTTCGAATCGGAGGTTGCAGGTTGGATCACTAGCGGGGTATATGTTAAGTACTCGGTTTGATTGGTGGTAGGACATTTAAATGTCCTCGCCGGTGCCGCCAATTAAGATGGGGTTTCCGGGTCCAGGATCAGTACGCTTCCACCTTTGACCTCATCTTCACTTAACATCAGGTGCGATTGAGGTCAAGTGATAAACCGTTGCGCATAAAAAAGTGCGATCGCGAAGCAGCAGTGAATGCAGATCAGTCCATTGGAGAGACTTATGCTCAATAGTTGACTTTGATAAGCTGTGTATGTTATGATGTGTAGGTATGTCGCAGATCGTTGAATTAGCCATTTCATGAAATGGCTAAATCGATGATCTGATTGCGACATGTATGTTACTTGTATTCATAATTCAAATTAATAACAGTTCGATTTTCTGCTTTTGTGCTAGAAAATGTTTTTCTCTGACTTGCTAATTTGTATGGAAATGGAGAAATAGAAGTACGTAAGTATTTTATGTAGAAAATAATCATAAACAAACGAAATAGTGCTTGGCAATAATAAAATATAGCTGGTGTATAATTATGTCGTTTCCTGGAGATTCATCATTCATAACTTGCACTACATACAAGTGTAGGAAAAAAAAAACCACTCGAAAAGCGGCATTTCGTTCACCGATTACAGTTAATGAAACGTCCATTCCTTCACTAAGAGAATCCTTTTGAATTTGGAACAAGCACTAATTATTCGAATTATGTATTTAAAATAAATAAAACGTGCTGCTGGAATAGTCCATTTTGAATTAAGAAAAGAAATCCCGCCAATTTTTGTTTAAAGTCGCTGCTCTCATTTTGTTGTGTCATTCATTACTTGTAAGAATAATAACAAATAATGAGGTAATATAGAAACTGTACTACTATATAATTTCTCACATTTAATAACAAAAAGTAGAGTAGGTACCTACATAACTAGTGAAAAAATGTTTCATCTCTGTTCTTTGTGTCCGCTCCACACGGGGCATTTATGTTCCCGGAAAAGCATTCCAAATTTAAAACTACACTACCGAATCGAATATCGATTGTCGAATCATTTAGGATACGGGGGCTGAATTCTATAGTCCGTCGAGGGAAATTTCTTTTTTTTAACCGTATGTATGTAAGAGTCCTTTGACGCATCCTGTTGCTTAAACGGCTTGGCCGATTTAGAAATGCATGTTGTCGAGTGTCATAGGATACATTTGTACTAAAAAAATTGCTTACTAAGTCTACTTTTCAACACAACCAAATTAAATTTCCATGGTAAACAGTATTTTATCTTTCCCACTCTTTTATTTGCAATAGACGTGAAAAGTGATAGAACATGTTTATCCTAACCATTGCTTATTTTTTTTTTTAATGCACAACATTTTTACCATAATAATTGCATCTCCGACGAAGTGGTACATATTGCAGGTACGTAATCACAGAAAGTTGTTTCAAAGGCATTATTACAACTAACCAAGTTTGTTAGTAACGTTAGGAAAAATTTACAATTAATAACAACGGATCGTTAAAATCTATGAGCCGTATATTATCGTCTAGAACAGAGAAATGGCGTATAATAATAAAATACATACGTAACTAGTTATATCTCTTGATATGCATTATAAAGGCGGTTGAATGGCGTTTTATGTGACTATAAACACGTCTCTAGCTCATAGAGAGGTTGTTATGAAGTTATGAGCTGCAGACGTCTATGCTATTTCCATTCACAATATTTTGACGACCTGTTTGGTGTAGTGGTTAGAAAGTCTGCTGCTTATACCAAAAGGTCGCGGGTTCGAATCCCGCTAGGGGCATATGTTTGTATGATGAATACAGACATGTGTTCCCGAGTTATGGATGTTTTTCATTTATATATGTATTTATTTCCAAAAAAAAATGTATTTGTGTAATGTGTAATTACCTATGTGTAACTAGATGGCGCTGTGTGTATGTGCAAAGATATTTATTTTATTTTATCTTATTTATTTTACAATAGTAAGATTGCCCTTACAACACATATTACCACCTCTAGCTAGCTACCACCATCTTATCTAAATCTGCCGCCAAGCAGCAATGTTAATAGCATTATTGTGTTCCGGTTCCGGTTCAGTTTTCAGAGATAAGATAGCCAGTCCCCCAAGTGTGTTGGGGTTTCCGGGTCAGTACGCTTCCACCTTCGACCTCATCTTCACTTAACATCAGGTGTGATTGAGGTGAAAAAGTAAACCGTTGTGCATAAAAAAAATATAGAATTACGAATAAGCATGTTGAAGTTTCAAGCCAATGCGCAGTGAATGTCATTGTAAACTATAGGTAGCTTGTTTAGAATCTAAGATACAGACTCGGCCTAGTTTATATGCTAATGCAACCTAGATTAAACACGTTTGTCTTTACGTTAATAAGTTTTTAACTCCCAACGAAAAATGGGTGTTGTGTCGAGTGTTTGTCTGGATAGATATCAGTAATGCTCGATCAGAGTTGATTGTTGGCGTGGGTGTAGTTAAGCATTATATTGTAGATTCATTTTAGTGAATGAACAACCTTATGAGAGCGAATGAAGCAAAAGAAGTGTGTCAGGATCGTAGCAAGTGGAAGTCTGTGGTCTCTCTACCTACCCCTACGGGAAAACAGGCGTAACATTTTCTATGTATGTAATTTTAGAGACAAATCACCCCCCCCTCCCCCCCGTGTCTATTACGTCTAATATCCTGTACTATTCACAAAATACAATAAGATTAACGACCCCAAATTTTGCGAAAAATGTAAATCTAAAAAAGTTTGCACTCTTTTCAAAATTATTTTTATTTGGCTGTGTATTTTTTTATCTTTACTTTATGTATAATTTTTTACAGTAATTTATTACCAACTTTTTAAGCCGTCTATTGGTCGTATTGCTAAATTGAAACACGCGCCCGGACTTCAACGACTTAAATAACTGTCATTTTATTATAGTAGCAAAAAATACACATGGGGATGATTTGTAAAATTAATCATGTTACTCTAAGCATATTAATCCCAATAAAGGCTTCGACACTCGAGCCCAGACAAATTGTATATATATTTTATAAAACCTAATAAAAGACCCCTTAATAGTGCGTGTAGAATTCCGTTGAAATGCCTTACCTATTAGAAGCAAGATTACAATTTTCCAAAACTTGGACATTCTACGACTTGGACGCGCCTAATCCAAGACAATATTCAAAGGTCGATAACATATAGCTCCCATCTTATTTCGACGTCGCCAACCCTTTTAGTTCAATCATGACAAGGAAAAATGTCACAACCGTTCTTTATAAATTTCTCACACAAAAAACCCTGCAAATCACGATTTATACACGATCATGCCACCTTAAAAGCCTTAAAAGAGTTCCGTTCGACAAGCGAAACCCGTGTCAAGTTAAATTGACCAGCACTCGAAGCATGACAGGCGCGATAAACGATAATGTCGCGCGAAATAATATTTGTCCTGCTCATTCATTTGGACGGAATATACAACTATCCCACTCTCATGCGACATTTCATAAATGATATCATGCTACGCGGGCAACTTGTAATAAGGGTAACGTTCACCTTACTTACATGGAAATCTTGAGGAAACTTCGATTGAAACATGTCAAGTACAGACGGGATCAGAAGTAGGTATAAATAATGACCCAATTAACTTTTCAAAACTGCTACATTTTACTTGAATTAAAGGATACACTCGTGACGCACAACGTACCTATAATGGATAACGTATTTGCTTATTCTGAATAACGAAAAAACAGACTGAGAAGATGTTTCTAGTCGCGTCTAGTAACATGCTAGCAGGACGGCCTCTAAAGGTGGGACATGGAATCATCATCATAATATGTTATTCATCATAAGTTAAATATGACATGCTCTTATTTAATAGGACATCTATAACTGTCAACGCATGCACTGTTGCTGGAGTTGCCGACGTTAGTGTAGTTGGTAGTGACGCTGCCTTCAAAACCAACAAGTGCGGCTTTTAATCCCGCTTGGGGTAATTAAATACGAACATTTATTCCGGAGTCGTGTATGTTTAGATTAATATTTATGTATGTTTATCCGTTATCTGGTATCCATACTTTACGCACTTTGGGACTAGATAATTGGCTAGGTACCTACAGATTACCTAGTAGTTCTTCATCATCATCAGCCCATAAACATCCCACTGCAGGGATATAGGCCTTCCCTGCTATGGGACATAGTCCGCTGGCCCAAGCGGGTTGGGGACTTCACATGCCTTAGAATTTTTATTTCTCAGGCCCTCACGATGTTTTCCTTCACCGTTCAAGAGCTGTCGAATAAATGCCCATAAGTAATTAAATTAAATTTAAAAACTCATTGGTGCATGGTCTGCCTAGGAATCTAACCTGGACCTCCCAAATTGGAAGATCGTGTATTAACCGCTGAGCTACCGACGCTGTCTTACGTATACGTTAGTAGTTCTTACGTAAAGGTAAATCTGATAACCGGACTTTCAGAATAGTGCCTTCTTCATTCTTCCTACTATTGGCAGTCTTCAGGATATTTGAACGACTTTTCTGCCCACTGTCAAGTGTAATATTGGGTCTTTACCTATGAAATTGGATTTTTTTTTCTTCGTTAATCATATGTACCAATTCCTGCGATTTTCAAAGCTATATCCAAATTTGGTTTTTATTTGTAAAATGGAATATTATTTCAAGGTTTCACGTGAAATATTTTTTTAATTTCTGGCCTAAATAACATAATAAAAAGAATTTGAACAGAGCTCTTTTCATGTGCTTCCAATAATCATTTCTTAGATTCGCTGAAACTTTTATAAATTAGCGGTTACTTTTAAAAATTAACGCTGCCTATACTTAACTTAATGTTATCCGATAATACACACAAAGTTTAGCTAAAATTGGATTTGCCGTTCCCAAAAAAAAAATCAAAAATGTTTGTATGGAGAAAACAGTCTTAATGAAATTCTTCATACAAAACGCCAATTTCATAGGTAAGGACCTAATACAACCATCATCGAATGAAGCGTTAATTGTGTAATTTGACGGTCGCGTTTGTAGCCTATTCCACATAATTACATCATTTAATTAAATAAAGAAAAATTGTAGGAAATATTATGTTTAGTAACTTATTAGTAATCTGTGCTAATACGAACTCCATTTATATTTTCATTAGTCTTCAATTATGAGTTCCTTATGACGGCTTCTTGTGGGAATATGAAAGTTCAGTATACAGAGTGAAATTTTATTCGTGTAATTCCTGTTATTGGGTGACTAAACCGAATTCGATCAAAAAAAATTCGATTGCCAACAATTTTCGGTTGAATTCGGCTATCGTTTCGAGGGGAAAGTTGTTCGTAATCAGGAGTGGAGTCACCAGCCGAAAATTACTGGACTTCCATACTAAGTGGTTTCAGAATGGGTTACTTTGTATGAATCGAATTCGACTATGGACCCTTGGGGAACCCCGCCAAACCGCCATTGCACCGACGTCCACAGTGAAGTTAGACAGGGTCTTATTGTTAACTTCACATCATTCGACGGTCTGTCACCGCATCGGTGTCGTCGTCTGTCTGTCTTTACCTCTCGAACTCCTCGTACATGGCGGTAGCATCATCAGCTTGTGCACCTAATAAACTGGCGGGTGAGTGGTAGAACAATTGGCCATTTCATTTTATTATATTTTTAATCAATTTTTCATATTCACTGATTTCATTTTATTTATTTATCGTGTACCACACAGTTATTATTATTATTAAATTCTTTATTACACACAAAAATAAAATACAAAGAACATTTAACATCAATGAAAGTTGATCGTAATCAAGAGTGGTGACATAAATTCAAATTCACCCTGTATAAGCTTATATTTACACACTGCTGCACAATATTCTGCCTTTCCGACGCTGCTAACGACCGATTGGTGTAGTGGATAGTGACCCTATCAGCGAAACCAACGGTTGCGGGTTCGAATCTCGCGAGGGGTAAATGTTTGTGTGATAAATACGAACATTTATTCCCGAGTCTTAGATGTTTATATAAATATTTATGTATGTTTATCCGTTATCTAGTATCCATAGCACAAGCTTTGCTTAGTTTGGGACTAGCTGATTGGTGTAAGTGTCCGAAATATTTTAAAATTTATTTATTTATTTTTCCATACACACCAAAACTCAACAAAATATACAAATTGTAGGAAATATAAGAAAAATGCAATATCACTGGCTGAATTACTGTCATAAAGCCACTAAATGTGTTAAGACATCTTCGGCTTCATCGTCGCTTTCCATCAGGTGAGATTGTAGTCAAACGCAAAACCAGTTTTTAATATAAAAAAAAAAAAAAAAAAAAGGACTGCCCCTTTTTATAAGAGGCTCAGGGAGCTTCATATAATTTCAGAAATCTTTGCGCAACAGGCAGGTTCTGGTTCATATAACTGTGACCACAACCAATGAAGACGAAGCCTTATGGGTTAAATTAGAGGTAAAGGGTTTGAGGAGTTGAATTTTGATTTGAAAATGTATGCATTTAGATCCTCGTCAAAAAAGGAAATATGTAAATTATTCAATACAGAACTCGAATTCACTAAAATATATAGCGAGATATAATACACCGTGTAACGGTTAAGTGTAGTCATATTTTAAGGGCTTGTTCTACCCATCAATACGAACAACTTTTACTATGGGGGCAACTTCGAAATCGCGAAAAAAAAATCAGCTGTTCCATAGAAAATTTCAATAACCTCCCGATGCAATGTATGAAACAGCTGATTTTTTTTTCGCGATTTCGAAGTTGCCCCCATAGTAAAAGTTGTTCGTATTGATGGGTAGAACAAGCCCTTAAAATATGACTACACTTAACCGTTACACCCTGTATAATGGAGAGGTGTGTATTTGTCTAGGCGTTTGAAAAACAAGCTACTCGAGTTTGTTTAGGATAGAGCCTACAGGTGAAAATTGAAAATTTTCTGGGGTATCAGCTTTGTGAATGAGCAATAATGTCAAAAACTTTAAGAATCAGATAAAAAATGTGACGTTTTCAAGTGATAATTTTTATCCTACGAAATGAATATTTTTTGATTTTGATTTTTGAAACAGTTGAGTAACGAAACATCTCCTTCTATAACTATTGAAGTCGCAAGTTCGAGAACTATTGGGGATCATCCCAACTAATATTATAAATACGAAAGTTTGTGTTTGTATGTGTGTGGATGTATGTATGTGTGTATGTGTGTGTTTGTGTATGTATGTATGTGTGTATGTGCGTGTGTATGTATGTCTGTATGTTTGTTACCTCTTCAAACTTAAACGGCTAGACAGATGTAGTTGTAATTTGGTTGGTAGACAGATTAACATAAATTGGATTAAACTATTGGATTGGATTAATTTTGAAATTGGAAACCTGGATTAACATAAAGATGGATCCCAACTAATATTTGTTTGTGTGTACGTTTGTTGAATTTGGAATTAAATGGCTGGAGAGATTTGGTTGAAATTTGGTTCCTGGAATAACACAGGCTTCTTTTGATCCCTGAAAGTGACTGGTTCCTGTCCTACCTACCTATCCGTATCATTAGTGGGAATGATTTTGAGTCAGAGAGTGACGCATTTGGTAGTAGAATTGAATTCTACACGGTCTAAATGTTTGATATTTTTTAGTTACCACCATAGGGTCTACTCTCTTATCCTTTATCATCATCAGCCCGTAAACATCCCGCAGGGATGTAGGTCTTCCCTCTTATATTATGAGGGAGTAAAGTGTAAAAATGGATTCTATCCTCACTGATGCTGGGAGTCAAGTTATTCTCAAAAACGCCGTCGTATCTACAACTTCCATCTTGTCTTTATTAATTAGGTTTATATTGGAGCATCGGTGGCTTAGTGGTTAAGACGCGGTCTCCCAATTTGGGAGGTCCGGGTTCGATTCCCTAGCAGGCCATGCACCAATGAGTTTTTAAATTTAATTTAATTACTTATGTGCATTTGTCCGACAGCCTTTAAACGGTGAAGGAAAAAATCGTGAGGAAACCTGCGTACCTGAGAAATAAAAATTCTAAGGCATGTGAAGTCCCCAACCCGCATTCGGCCAGCGTGGCGGACTATGGTCCATACTCCTTCATTATACGAGGGAGACCTATATCCCTGCAGTGGGATATACAGGGCGTCCCACGGCTATGCCACATGGAGGGAAAGTACCTTGAATTTTGTAGATGGAACATTTTACTGAAAGAAGACATTATTTTAATTTAAAAAACAATTTAAACTGCATTCATAGATTTTTAAATAAGTACGTGGTTGAACCGGGAATCAAACCCTTTATTTATAAAAAAAAAATTACCATGTAGCTTTATCATACCGATCGAAAGGCTTCATCATAAGGATTATTTTTTGCTAAATAACATAGTGTCAGAAATAAAAGGAAGACCATGAATTTTAACATTTTTAATACAAAATTAATCAATTTATCAAATGCTCAAAATGAGCCCCTTCCTGTTCAATACAAAGTCGCACTCTTTTGATTATTTCGCTACCTGTCGATTTTTTGATCATGTTGTGGTGGATATTTAGAATAATACGTCGAAGTTCTGTTTGTAGCTCGTGGACACTTTGATACTGGTTCTTGTAAACTAAATTTTTTACATAACCCCATAAAAAAAAATCTAATCAGCCAGCCGCATTGCGATGGAGAAAATCATTTACGCGTCTTTCGGCAGATTCAGGATACGGCATACAACCAGGTACCTACTTACTAATTACGTATCTCTTTATCATTTTATCATGAACTTAAATTATAATAGGGAAATGATGCATACTTCTCGAGTGGGTAATTAGTATTAGTAATGATAATGTCAGTTGTATGTCCTTACGGCAATGTCAGCTTTTCATTTTTCTGAACACAATTGCACATCTAATGTTAAAATTCATGGTCTTCCTTTTATTTCTGACACTATGTTATTTAGCAAAAAATAATCCTTATGATGAAGCCTTTCGATCGGTATGATAAAGCTACATGGTAATTTTTTTTTTATAAATAAAGGGTTCGATTCCCGGTTCAACCATGTACTTATTTAAAAATCTATGAATGCAGTTTAAATTGTTTTTTAAATTAAAATAATGTCTTCTTTCAGTAAAATGTTCCATCTACAAAATTCAAGGTACTTTCCCTCCATGTGGCATAGCCGTGGGACGCCCTGTATACGGGCTGATGATGATAGTCTAACAACTCTTTTGTAATGACAAATTTATTTACAGTATAATGTGTTATATGTGGCGTGAATCACGCAAACCGCGGTCGTTTAATCGAGTAGCTTCTCATTGATGCGAATCTTACCGCAAACGAGACGCGCGTGTGCGCAACATCATTAACCAAAGTATCCAAACAATCTGGTCGAACTACATTGCTATCTCGGAGACCGCAGTCTCGCAATGCACACACACGCTTATGGAACAAGACACTAGAGAAAGGCGGCTTGGGAAATACGCGCGAAATTCATTTATCTATTTATTTAACACTATAGTGCCTACACAATACACATTAGACAACCGATTGGTGTAGTGGATAGTGACCCTGTCAGCGAAACCAACGGTTGCGGGTTCGAATCCCGCGACGGCTAAATGTTTGTGTGATGAATATGAACATTTATTCCTGAGTCATGGATGTTTATATAAATATTTATGTATGTTTATCCGTTATCTAGTATCCATAGTACAAGCTTTGCTTAGTTTGGGACTAGATGATTGGTGTAAGTGTCCGAAATATTTATTTATTTTATTAAACAAAACAAATAACAATGACATAGTAATAAAAAAATACAAAAGGCGAGCTTGTCTCTATAAGAGATCTCTTCCAACAAACATCAGTAAGGAGACAATTGAAGAGATTGATTCATACGCGAGAATACTATTTCTTTTCATCATATTTCACTGTTGGATGTCCTTCTCAATCAATTGTTTATTTGCAAGAATACATCCATACATAGGGATTAGAAGTGTTGGTGATCTACCCACAACACGATACCCATCTCGAGGCGTCCAGTTACTGTGCCCATTGATCCTTTTCCCGTTAAATGTAATGCGTTAATGTCATTCCCCTTAAAGATGTAATGCGAATCTGCTGTTCACAACGATTACAAAAAAAACTACTACATTATATTTAATAAAATGTATTTGCGACCAATTTCAGATTATTCTCTTTCGTCTAGAAAAAGAATCTCTCGAATCGACCGCCAAATCGCGGAGTCGGTGTATAAAAACATAGAAACGAATTAAGAAACTCCTCTTGAAGTTGGTTAAAATGAGCATATAGCTTACTAAGCTACTTAAGAGGCGTCGCCAATTGAGTATGAATACTTGGTATTTTTTTTATTAACTATCAATATGTTATATATTGCTCAGGCTACCAAACTGAATTGAATTTTCACTATGGGACCAACTCTGAAATCGAGGAAAAAAATAAGCTGAATGTAAATATATTTCTTTTATGCACAACTGGTGATCACTAGACCTCAATCACACCTGATGTTAAGTGAGCCTGAAGCGTACTGACCCGGAAACTATTATTACTTGGGGGACTGGCTATCGTATCTCTGACAACCGGAACACAACAATGCTACTAACATTACTGTTTTGGCGGCAGACTCAGAGGAGATGGAGCTAGCCGGGCGGACATTTAAAATGCTCTACCACCAACCAAGCCGAGTAATAAATATGTACCCCGCTGGGGATCGCACCCGCGACCTCCAATTTGTAAACCCTATATGGTATTGAGCCACGAAAGCGGTTAAAATATGTGGTCTGCTACAGTATACTTATACGTCTATGAATTGAACCAAACCTCGCAAACATCTGAGCAACCTACATACTGAAATAGTAATTACGTCAATCACAAGTTAATTACTACAATTATAACTATTTTGCAAAACTCTAATTTCTTTACAATACGAGCAGAATTAATTAAAGTATGATTATGATGCTATAAATGACTCTCATTCTTCACAGTTCGTTGTACTTACATCTATTATTTTTTAGAGTTCTGTAGCCAAAGTGGGAACCCACACAGTTTCGTCATACCCGTCTGTCTGTCAACTTGTATGTTAAGTATTCGCGTGTCATATTTGAGTCAGGAACTTTCCTACGACAATAACAAGCGCCAATTTTTATTATATGCGCCGCCTGCGAGAGAAAACAAAATTATCCCTTGTTACTTTTTCTCCGTTCAAGTGGCTTATTTACCTACCTAACTTACCAAATACATTTATTTTATAAAAAAAACAATATAATGGTGTGAATAAATGTCTCACTCTATTACAGAATGTTACTCAAGCAGAGATCTCCGCTTGAGGACAGTTAAAAAGGGACAGCTTTATGTAACTTGTATAGCGGCATCTCTTTCTAACTATGCTCAAGCACATATCTACGCTTGAGCAATATTCTGAAATACCATTCAAGTACATGATCTCATTCGCCACGCATGAAATAATTTGAAAAAGATGTCTCATAAAATGTACAATAAGTTTTAAGCAAAATGCAAATGCGTTGTTTAAACAACGCACGCAACGCACGCAAGATGAGTTTAAACTCATCTTAATAAATAAACAGTAATTTTACTTATATATTATGTAGAATCGTCTCATGTAAAGAGTGACAGTGTCGTTTCCCTATAAATTCGCACTGACTTGATCAATGATCCTGTGGGTTTCTTGCGCCCGCTTCTTTCCCCTGACGCAAAAAGAGTGTGTTATGTGTGTCGCCGTAGCTCTTAAACAGGTGAACCGATCTGGATGGTTTTAATGGATAAATGTTTTAATGGAAAGCAAGTTTTATAGCGATATGGTTCTTAGACATGTCTTTTCAATCGGTTCAGTTGTTTTAATCGCTTTTTTCTTAGCGATTTTCTTAAGTTTCCATTTATACCACGGATGATTTGCCTTTCCGAAGCGGTAGTAGCTTGGACTGACAGATAGATAATGCAATAAGCTCTGTTATTATTCCAATAGATTTAAATTAATTCCTTGAAGTTCGACTTTCCATCTTTTATCTATCTTCAATGCCAATCAGGCAGCCTTGACTTCTTAGTAGAGCTAGATGGTGTTTCCTACTAGCGTATAACTTTTAATTACCTACTACCGCTTGTCATTAAGCCATCGTCGTAACTATACTAATGGCTGGAAAGGTAGAAAGCGTGCTCGGAACAGTTAGTACCGCATCATTCTTGATGGTCGCGTTAAGGGTTACTGTTAAATAGAGTTTACGAGGTATTTAACAAGCTTTAGCAACTCAAGTGGTTGATGTTGCAGAGCAAAGTTAACAATAACATAATTTATGGCTCTGTTTTTTACTCAACTGTCCCAGGAACAAGGATAATTGTTTTCGTGTGTATGTAGATTTCTACGTTATCTCCTGTAGCCAAAACAGCTTGACTGATTTGGTCATTGCATTCCTCTTGATTCCGGAAGTGTCATGGGTAGAGGATCTATACCTATCTATCCTTTACCCCTGTCAGAGTTCCTCGTAGTGCTATAACACCATTATGTCCGCCGCTCCGAAAAACTGTCTTGGGCAGTAGTTCACCAATCTCCAGGCAAGTAAGATATTAAATACATGCAGTGATCAAACGGATGTGCACTTTGATTCCATTGCTAAGTTCTACATTGGATTCTCTAACACACTAAAATCTTACAATACAATACAATACAAATACACTTTATTGCACAACAGAAAAGAAAATACAGTTTCAGGAAAGTGGTAAGAATAGAATGTACAATTTGGCGACCTTATCACTAAAAGCGATCTCTTCCAGGCAACCTTTGGGTATAAGGACAGTACATTTGAAATAGGTAGTTTGTGCAGTATTAAATAGGGATGCAGATACAGATCTTAGATTAATTTAAGAACTTCTGAAGTGTTGAATTAATTATTAATTAGTTGTTATAAATATATATTGTTAGTGCATGTGGTGTTTACCTGTAAGTGATTGTTACACTTAACGGTATCAGTTTACTTAATGTGTATTTACATTGAAAATTAAAATTAAAATAAAATAAATAAAAATAAAATTCCTTTTCTTTGTTGCATGCTCTGCAGGTTAATTGGGATTATGGGATAGGAGGATTATAGGATCTGACATGGTGCGGGCTATGAAACAAAGTATGCTCTCGGGTTTCTTGGTGTTTAAACTTATATTGTGATCTTGTCACAATAATTAAACCGCAAAACCGATTTCAGTGATATTCAATTCTCAATCTCCAGAGTACATCAGATCTGCTCTTAGATTATGTAACTTCATCGGTCGTCGTCGTTGTCATCGTCATCAATCGACCAATGAGAAACCGTCAAATTACCGAGCGAGCGATGAGCCAACCAATCACATGTTAGAACGTAACTGATGACGATAACGATGAAATTATGTAATAGAACCCAAGAACCAATTATTTTGATAGGGATTACTTTGGCAGAAAACCCTAAAAAAAATAATCAAAGTCGGTTAACAATTGACGACCGATTGGTGTAGTGGATAGTGACCCTGTCGGCGAAACTGTGTGATGAACCTGTTTGTGTGAACCCGAGCCATGGACGTTTATATAAATATTTATGTATGTTTATCCGTTATCTAGTATCCATAGTACAAGCTTAGTTTGGGACTCGATAATTGGTGCAAGTGTACGAAATATTTATTTATAAAAAAAAAATTGGAAAGGACATTGCTTAAAAAAATACAAAAAAAATTAAGCTAATTAAGAACCTCCATTTTTTCAAGTCAGTTAAAAGAGTTACTTATACGGTGGTGATGGCGAGTACTTACACCAACTAGACATGAATATAGATTCTATTTCGTAGTCTGTAATTTCGTAGAATATAATTTCAAAGAGTATAATTTTTGAAGTTTATTTATTTTCCATATCAAAAATGGCACAACTCATAATGGTTTCGTGTCATGAAAAGAATAGAACCAACCCATTCTTCCAGTAGGTGTGGTAGGAGACGACTAAGGGACTTTCCACTAAAATAACATATGTAGAATTATATGTTTTAATGGCGATAGGCGATATTTCGACTGTTAACCGTGGATGCTATTTCAAGCATTAATCTTTTAATATTTGGAACATCCAAACGCTAATGTTTGGGATATCTCTGACCATCCCATTTGGAATAAACATTGTGACTTTATGTTATGTAGAGTCACATAATGAATAACCTCGGAACCTGTCCGTCTATCACAGCCAATTATTTCAGAAAGTGTTTGACGTAGACATAATAAAATTTTCATGAGTAAATTGTTGGGATCCTCAAAGAACTCACAAGGTAAACAGTCGCACAAAGTGAAAGGGAAAATATGTAAACACTTTCGGGATTAGTTAAAAAAGGTGAAGGCAAGATTCCGAAACGAGTATGTGTACATACTTAAGGGCCACTTGTGTACCCAATTACGATATTTCGTATTTACGAACAAGTTTATATAGGTATTCACATTATTATGCCACTGTACCCGTTTTTAACCGATATGCAAAAAATGAGGAAATTCTCGTTACATCGGGTATGTGATTTGCTTGAAACCATTTTTATTCTAATCAAATCAAAAATGCTTTATTTTGTAGGTACACAGTGTACACTTAAAATAGTCAGATTTTACATTTTTAAAGCTACTGCTTGTTCAAAAGGCAATTCTCCCCTGAGAAGAACAAGCAACGAAACTCGAGAGGTGGCTCTTTTAAAAAAAAGGTTTTTATATTATAAAATTATTAATTATTATTATTAATTGTGAACGGGCTGGTTATGTCCATGAATGTTTATCATATTAATAATCTGATATTTTATAATATGCTTTCTTAATAAGTTTCTGTATTATAGTAGGGGAGAGTGTGCATGAAAGAGCCAGGCTTTGAAAGAGCCGATGTGATTTTCCATTACTTATCGATATTCTACCAAAGTTTAATTTTACTCCTTAAATGGCAACACTGGATAGCTGTCACCCACAAACATTTGACAGTTCTACGACAACAAATGGCCTCACAGGACTGTTACGAAAATTCGGAAGCCAAAAAGTAAGTTTCTTTGTGTTTCTTTCATCTTTTTTTTCAAAAAGGGTATTCCATAAGTTGACAAAACTGATATACAGTATTGGCGTCTGTATATTTGCCCTTGTTTTGCATAAATAATATCAGATCAGCGTTCTGGTATGGTGCCTTTTTTTGAGGTTATATTTTTAAAAGCGCCGTGTTTTGAAAGAGCCAGTTATTAATGCTTTGAAAGAGCTGGCTCTTTCATGACACGATAACTGGCTCATTCAATACATCGTTTCGTTTTAATTAACCCCCGACGAAAAAAGAGGGGTGTTATAAGTTTGACGTGTGTGTCTGTGTGTCTGTCTCTCTCTCTGTGTGTGTGTGTGTGTGTGTGTGTGTGTGTGTGTGTGTGTGTGTGTGTCTATGGCAACGTAGCTCCTAAACCAATGGACTAATTCTGATGGTTCTTTTTTTGTTCGATAGCTGATGTGATGGAGATTGTTCTTAGCTATAATTTATTTATTTATTTAATCTTTATTGCACAAAATACAAAAAAATGTGTATGTACAAAAGGCGGACATAATGCCTAATGGCATTCTCTACCAGTCATATTTATGGAGGTCGGGGGTGTCCAAAATTTTTAATTTTAGTTATTTCATTATATGATATATGTTTCAGAATAGAAAGATATGTTTTCGCAAGCGTCAACAACTAAAACTACTAGAAGTATGGTACAAGTGCAAGATATGTAACGGGTGTGCAAATGAATCGTGTGGCCATAAAGTGGTGATTAATTTCTTCTCCAAAAATGTTTTTAAGTTTAAATTGTTTTTATATTGTTTTTATTTAAGTTATAGAGTATACCGAAAAGGGCTCGATTTTATGTTTTTGACTAAGACAAAGTTCAAAAGTTTTAATTGTTGATTAAGACAATGTTTAATTATTACTGAGACTGTTTAAAAATTGTGATTTTCATAGAATTACCAAAGTAAGCTCAGTATTTATCTGATTTTAAATACTTAACATAATTTTAATTGATAAAAAATCGTTTAGTACCTCAAAAGTAGGTATATGCTCTTTCATAACACATGGTAGCTCTTTCATTGACCTGCTGCTATGAAAGAGCCGATATCGTTTTTTTTTTTAACTATTTATATAAGAGATTATCAGCGATGTTATCCTCTTTATTTTCATTTTATAACATTGCCAATTAAAGTGATTATAAGAAAACCTAGTTTCATTTGAAAATAATATAATAAAAGTGTGTCTTTTTTTATACTATTCAAAACTGGCTCTTTCATCCACACTCTCCCCTATGTGTAAATTTATTGAAAGGAAGATTTTGTAAATCAACAGGAACCTTATTGAAAAACGACCTTACCTTATTGAAAAACGAATTATGACGAGGTGTTCAGTCTCCATCTCTTTCTTTTCGATACTCTTTGGCTTTTTACTTTCTTGGAATTGGATTCAAAATTCGAAATTCTTTTCTGTAACAGGTCAGTCGTTTTTCGGTACTGCTACGACAAGGATCTTTTTCCAGATGTTTATTCTTTTTCATTTTTTATAGTAATTCTCAAATAATATTGATATTGTACGTGTAATAGTTTTAATCTAAAAGTGTGAGAGCTAATAAAACACCGAACTTCAGCCTGTTTTTTTCACCGACATCCCCTGCACAAGATTGCTGTCCAGTGCTAGCTTACTGGACCAATAGTCGCGATTCCACGGCCCTTTCTCATCTTTTACGGAGTCCAACTCCATTCCTACTACATCAACATCCCAGGGTGGAACCCTACCACCCGTCGCATTATAAGCTTTTATTTAGCTTGATCGTGGGGGTTATCTATGGTACTCATGATTTAGCCTTTAAGAAGTCTCCGACTTGATCATTTTACGTTTTCTCTACCTACACTAACTACCATATTCGCTTCATACATTCTTTCGTCAGTCTTCTTGTATTCCCCTTCGACGTGTCCAAACCATCTCAGCTTACCTTTTTCAATCTTTGTCATTACGTTTTCTTTCACACTGCTTAACTCTCTAATTACAGTAATCCTGATTCTATATGTTTCAGTCAGCATTCATTCCCGTAAATCAGTGTTGGTTGTAGCATATATACTTATGAGAGTGAATGAAGTAAAAGAGGTGTTTCGGGATCGTGTGTAATCTCTGTCTACCCTTACGGGAAACAGGTTTGACTTTATGTTATGTTATTATGTATTTAGCTTGCAATGTTCTTATGTAAGTCGGTAAGTTGTCCGTTTAAAAATTTGCCAACCATTTTTCAACCATTTGCTGGTATCTGATTGAGCTAAAATTTGAAAAATTTATATAAGTTCGGGGACAATATGATATTATGGTATCATCGAGCTGATCTGATGATAGAGCCGGGATATAGGGACTGCAACTTCCTGACGGCAATGACAAGATAGTCGATTTTGGGCTAGTTTGTTTTGTTGTCATGAACACTTGCCATTACACTGAATATCCGTAACCCCAGTGTACCCTTTTTTTCGCCTCTTACGACTGGTAGGGGATAACGACAACGCATATGAAATCACCTCGGCGTCTCTCCGTCTGTCACAATTTATATTCGGTTAAACACACGTAGTAAAAATCCAATCGTATTGGAGAAACATATTAATCTACCCTGGAGCAGAGCGCCTCCTTTCGGCCTATGACCATAAAACACATATAAGAACTTTCCCTGCAGTGATTTATTCTGTGATAACTTCGTAATGCAAACCGCATTTATGTCGGTCCAGTCACATTGGAAGAAAGTAGTTTTTATGAAAAACTGTACAATCTCACCTAGCGGAAAGTGATAATGGTGTCGATTCGGATTTACACCAACTAAACTAAACTAAAAAAGACAGCGTAGTGCCGTCGCATCGTACTGTTCCAGGGAGAAAGTGACAATACTACTTTAAAACTGGTTTTAGTTTAGTTTAGTTGGTGTACATCCGAATCGACACCAATGGAGCCGAAGATGATGACGATTCCTGCCTATTCACCTTAGATAGACACACACACCTCTTACCCTAAACGCATATACCTCCTCCGTTTCGTCGTGGGTAAAAATTGTTAACTATAGCAGCGTTGACCGTCTTACGTGACCGTCTCGTCCGCACAATACGTGTGAAACAATTCAATGTCACAAGTCAAACGTTCATTGCGCAGGCATTGCGCAAGTCGGAAGCGCTTTCACCGACGCAGGCGCACCCTGAGCTACACTATGACATAACGTGAACTAAGACAATGCGATGTAATGTTCCACTGTGGCAGTTTATTAGGCAAATTGTTTAAAATGTCGTTAAATTTTCATATGGGCCTTTATTGACCATACATTTTTATAATTATTTTTGTTTAATTGTGGTGGTTATTCTGCTCACTTATTCTGACTCCATGGGCACAAGTTCACACATAGTTTGATAGACAGGGGGGATCAACGCATCCGTTTTGATAGGTATAAGTTATTACTTATCCCTAAGCGTGATATGCAGTTCTGTTTTAATAAATAAATGGTCTTGCCTTATCTAAATATCCTATAAATATATCCTTGGACATGCACACAATGCCATCTAGTTCCACTTTAAGCAACTATAGGCTTGTGTTGTGGATACCAAATGGTTGATATACTGCATAAATATTTTTTTTTGTAAATAAATACTTATTATAAATGAAAACATCCATAATTCGGGTACGCATGTCCATATTCATCATACAAACATATGCCCCTAGCGGGATTCGAACCCGCGACCTATTGTTATAGTGCTCAGAGTTTCTAACCACTACACCAAACAGGTCGTCATCGTAATTAGTTTATATACAAGGAATCATGACTGATGAAAACTTTTCTAATGTGGTCTGTAGTACAATTTGGAATCACCCTATTCCTAGCTAGGAACGGTTTCATCATATCAGCCATAGGACGGTTACTGTATAGAAGCTAGTCTTGCCAATACATTCCAGAGCGACGGGCTGGAAGTGGTCTACGTCCAGTGACTTGCCGCAACCTTCATGAGTTCCTCCATGGACGTCTCGAGCGTGGACTCTACTCAAGAACTTAATGCCTGGAGCTATGTGCCCTACCGACTGCCACATCAACTTATACCAATCCTCCTGACTATTTAGGACCTAATTTCATTGTACGTCTTAAGGGGCATACTTACTGGTGACTGCAAAACTGATTTTCAACTGTGTCTGCGTCAAGGTAGTGAACATGTTAATAATGTAGGGCGAATAAGGCCCGTATTAATAAATCAATCTCAATAGAAGTCTTGAGGCTGTATCAACCGAGATGCGTCTTAAGCAGTTGACGCTATCTCAAGCTCCGAGCTAATTAATAAACTAATCTTGAGGTCTACTCAGCTTCTCAAGTACTTCTCAAGTATTCGCCTCAGCGGCGAATTAATTCGTTTATTAAATACGCGCACCTCTCAGGTGAGTACTGCTTGAGTATGCACGTGCTTTTCAGGTCTCAAGTTAGGTTTATTAATCAACACGTTTACTTCAGATCGGTCACAAGACTGTTCTCAATATTGAGAATGGTTTATTAATAGGGCCTTAGTTGTGTTTATGTATTACACCATTACCTTCATCCCAAATGGGTTGGCCAGATATATTCCAAACACTAGCGTTTGGGTGTTCCAAAAATTTAAAGTTGCTTAAAACGAGATCAACGACTCACCCTTCGAAATATATAGAAATGCATAAGTGAATACGTGCAAATCTATAAATGGTTTTTGGTGGAAAGTCCCTTAGTCGCCTTTTCGATACCTACGGGAAGAGATTGGTTGGTTCTATTCTTTTGTGCCGAAACGACGGTTATACAGTAAAGTCACACATCTATAGCCTTATGTGCCCATTGCTGAGGCAGATCAGCCTCTTGTCACTAAAGATTTATATACTTGGTGGCGTGGGCCAAAACCACGTGGGTCCAGTTTCGGATTGGTGGACTAGTAGCCGGTTCCCAAACACAGAAACACTCTTACAAAATTGGTACTAGTGGTCACCCATCCAAAGAATGACCGCGCCATAGCTAATGCTGCTTAACTTTGCTAATGGAAAATTATTAGCGAATACGACTTCACCACAAGTGCTTCAAGTAGTATCCAACGAGTCGATAAGAAACAAAACAAATTCCGTTAAATGCGAACCAATCTCCTAGGAATAAGCGAAAACGAACAAGTAATGAGTTTGGCAAAAGTTTCGTGAGCGCAATTTGTCGGTGCAATTTTCTCCGTTTTAATGTTCGGTAACAGAAATAATGAAAACAGAAACAATAAGAAGATATTAGTATCTTATAAGAAGATTTTGTATATGTCACACGCAGTCTGTGCAGTATTATCTAGGTACCTATATAAGGTCTAACAAGATTAACCCGACCAGCGTTGGCAAAATTTCGGCGTCTTCAAAGATACCGCGGCGCGATTGAGGTGTGAAGGTTCAACTCACAAAATTTATATTTCTAAATTTTATTTATTGAATAATGTTTTATTTTTAATTTTCTTCGTAATAGGTACATCCTATACATACACTCTGCAATGTTATACAAAGGAACTGTGTTAAAAGTTAAATATCATCGAAAGGGCTGAACCGATTCCCATCAAACATTGGTAATACCTTTCCCCTATTGAAAACCGCCGCTCAAGCCGTACCAAGCGTTATTGAGATACATCGGGGCCAAGACTGAACACATACACACATATACAACACCGTCAAAAATATATCACCTGTCGTCTTTCGTCGGAGGTTAAAAATTTGTGAACAAACTTTGACGGTGGTGTCGTTTCTAATGTGACTGTTCTTTAGTTCTTTTTTTTTTTTATTAAAAAACTGGTTTCGCGTTTGGCTACAATCTCACCTGATGGAGAGTGACGATGTAGCCGAAGATGTATCACGCGCACCCAGTAAATGCCTATTCACTCTAGACTTGAAGATCCCAAGGTTGTAAGTGTCGGGAAAAACCGACGCGGGCATTGAGTTCCATACCTTAACAGTTCGCATTATAAATGATGAAGCAAAGAGCTTAGTGCGGATGTTCGGTATGTTGACAACCTATGGATGCAACATATGGATGGATGGAAGTTCTTTACTAAAACAAGTTTTAAACCAATACTGTCACCTCCTATTATTTCAAGATTAGAATCGACACTAATATTGCATTAAATTGTACCTAACTACCAATATAATATATCTACAATAACATAATACAGCTGTAAAAGCAGGCTTAACTCTGCTTTGAAGTAAATATATCTAAACCACAATACAAAGTTTTAATTCTAAATTAACATTCAAGCTTTATGGAAAATACTTGATTAAGGACTATTCAAAGAAATTTGGAAAGAATTAATTCCGGTATAATTTTGAACATAACAAAGAACAAATTACTCACCTTGGTCTTAGAAATGTAAATAAAACAGCGTAATGTGGAAAAAATAACAATCCCAGGAACTGAGGATTACAGGGCATTAAGGAAAACAAGGTATTCGTAGGTAAGACCTCGTTAAAAAGAAGAGACAATAAAACAACCGTCCTTCAGGAAATTGCATTCTTCCCGTGACGAAAAGAAGGTCCTTGGCCCCGATAAGTCCTTTTTGCACTAAAGCATCTACCCACAGTTTAATTTTTAAATTTATGACTTGAACAAAGGAGTTTTTGGTTTTTGTTATAAAAAGTGAAGTTCCGGCTTCCTGTTCGGATCTTGCAGCTTTTTGAAAATGAAGGATATTTAAAATGTTATTATGTTGCGCTTCTTAACAGAGTTCCACATTATTTACCTACAGATTAGAGGCAGTTTTTGAATAAAAATCACTATGATATGTTAACTAGGGGTTGTTAGTTGTACAATATATTAATCAAGTGGCCTTTTTTACAAGCTTTCATTTATTTGCAAGGTTCATATGTAAATTGTCTGTTTCAAAATTTGCAAAGCGGTTTTCATCCACTTGCTGGTATCTGATTGAACTGCAATTTGACATATTCATGTAAGTTCGATGACAATGCAATATTATGCTACCATCGAGCTGATTTGATGATGGAGCCGAAATGTAGGAACTGGAACTCCCTGGTGGCAAATGGCAAATCCATTACATATGATGGCGAGAGTCTGAAGATGGAGCCAGAGGATGGCCACTGGAACTTCTTGATGAACTTTATGTTACTCGTCTTTGTACTAGAACAATATGTGATAATCATGATGGACTATTAAAAACTTTTTTAAAGTACATTTAAATGTAGAACTAATTTATTTACAACCCATGTTAGCCTTTTCTACAAGTTGATCTGTAAATGGAATGATGAAATGAACATTTGAATTTGGAATATGAATTTGATTGACAAAAAAATATTATTTCCAGCCAGCAAGTAGGTAAGCAAAATTAGTATTTTGTGTACCTACTATATTAATTCTGTGCTACTGCTGCAAAATTATTGAGCTATTGCATTCTTTTATTCTTCTGACGATATGACCAAAAAAAGTAAGATTATAGCCCCAGACCTATTTTTATCTGAATTCGAAAACGAAGGAGGTTCTATGTTGTCTCTTTTTTAAAAAGATTTATTTTGCGTAATGGAAGTAAATACTTACATGATATTAATGCATACCAAAAAGGAGGTATTTACAAGAAATTAAAAAAAGAATAAAATTGAATACAAACGCACGGAAACAGACACGGAAAAAACACGTTTTCTTCGTGATTATGATAAGTAGTAAACGTGTTCGAAATCCGTACCTTGTGAGAGGATGCCCAAAAGACGGGCAGCATTACCTCGTTGTATAGCAATGCTGCCCGAGGTAGCTGCCAGCTCTTTTGTCACCAGAGATCTCATATAAGCGCGACGACAAATCTTTGTCTTTTTGTATGTATTATCATTTATCATCTACATCTTCGTCAATTGTTTACCGATTTTGAATCTTTTTGTTTGGTAGTATAAGATTATCTTGTAAATCTTGCACTCCGGAGACACAGAATGGAAATGAAATGAAAATCATTTATTCATGTAGGCAATACAATGTGCACTTATGAACGTCACTTGTTTTTTAAACTACCACTAGCTCGGACGGAACGCGACCACTACTGAGAAGAGCTAGCGAGAAACTCAGAGGGTTGTTGTTGGAAGCCTACTGAAGTCGCTTATTTTGCAAAATTTTGGCGGTTGACTTATTGTACAGGCTCAACAGAATAATTACTGGTACCTGTAGGTGTCTTCGGCCACAGTGAGGGTGTTGGGACTGTAACGTCAACTCAGACGGTGGATAAATCACTTTTATTTACAATAAATTGCCTATATATACCGATTAGCTTTCCGCCCGCAGCTTAGTCCGCGTGGAAGATAAAATCGGTTCAGCAAAAGAATTAGCCTATATGTTAATCCAGGTCCATCCGTCCAGCGGTAGGGGTAAAGAGATAACAAACATACTTACATACACACACACACAAACTGATAGTTGGGATTCATTTAGTATACACATTATACACCTTGCATTTTTACAACGTTATGCAGACGTGGACTTATTTTAAATTGAGACCGCAAGCCGTTTCTGAGAAAAGGGCCTTAATTTTTTTATCTATGGTGATTGTTACCTATATCCGAGTTCGACTCGTACTTGACCGTCTTTTTTTTTTAAATTATATTTTCCTTGTTTCAGTGCTCCTAGCAAGTGCAGCGATCGTATCGTGCACACAAATAGAGGACCCTTGCAAGACCAAGTCGCGGGTAGTCGCGGACGACAAGTACTGCGACAAGTACTGGGAGTGCGATAATGGACAGACGGTGCAGTACGACTGCCCCAACGGACTTGTGTTCGCTGGAAAGCACAGGGGTGTTACGGAGGGGTGCGACTACCCTTGGAGGTCGAACTACTGCGAATACCCGAAAGTGCAGATAAGTGAGTATTTATCATGATTTCTAATTTTGTCTTACCTTAGCGTGATGGCAAAGTCTAGCCAGATCAAGATGACAAATACCGCGAAGTACTAAAGCCCGTATTACAGAATGTAACTTAAGCAGAGATCTCCGCTTGAAGACAGTTAAAAAGGGGCAGTTTTATGTAACTTGTACATCGGCATCTCTAACTATACTCAAGCGGAGATTTACGCTTGAGCGAAATGTTGAAATACGGGTGTAAGCATGAGCAAACGCCCCAGCACTCGTGCTCCGTATCTCTATCGCATTCGCTATTCGCTTTACGTCTCGCCTGTTATTAGGAGTCTATGGACTGTGTAATCAATGGACCTAGAGCTGGAATATTCTCATCAAGTATAATTGCGGATGACCGTGGCTTGTAGAGTCGACCAATCCGACTCTTCCTGTGGATGTAAAAGACGACTAGACGAACGTGAGAGTAACAGCATACACCAGTGATGAGCGCAACGTCATTAGTCGACTCTCAATATTCTGCCATCGCCAACCCCAGGCAGCATTAGGGTAGATCCTCTCATATAACAGTATATTTATCTGGGCTATACGGGTTATTTTAAAATTTTCCCTTCACCAGATCCTCCAATCGGCACGGAGCACTGCGATTGGCTGTACGGCATCTTCGGGCACGAGACCTCCTGCACCAGGTACTGGACTTGCTGGAACGGCACAGCCACGGAGCAACTCTGCATCGGCGGTCTGCTATACAACGAGAATGCGCACTCTTGCGACTGGCCCGAGAATGTCGACGGTTGTCAGAAGCATCGTGAGTACATGCCCCATTTCTGAATAAGTTTGTTTCAAAGAAGTTGCGTACTGCTTCTGATCCGAAGAGATCAATAAAACAAAACATCATGACTCTAAAGTTATCCTTTCTTACCCCTTGCCTAACGACGGGTGCTATGTATTTGACGGTGTTGGTTATCTACAGACTTTGTCCCAATATCTCAATTGTAATGTTTTTTTTTTATGCACAACGTGTTGGTACTTGACCTCAATCACACCTGATGTTAAGTGAAGATGAGGTCGAAGGTAGAAGCGTACTGACCCGGAATGTGGACCGATATCATTATGGCTTTATGTTTAAAATTAAATTAGGGGAAAGGTTATTGGTGTAAATTCGGATGTACACCAACTAAACTAAAACCAGTGTTGGAGTGGTGCCGTCGCATCGTACTGTTCCAGGCAGAAAGAGACAATACTACTGCCCCCCAACCCCCCGATTCATCATGATCCACAGAGTTATTTTGGTTGAAGTTGGTCTTGGTATTGTCTCTATGAATGTCTTTTTATTCTACCCCCGATTCTTCATGATCCACAGACTGGTTTTAATTTAGTTGGTGTACATCCGAATCGACACCATTAGCAATGTTTGATGGAAATCGGTTAAGCTGTTTCGAAGATATTTAGCTTTAAATAACCCGCAACGCAAAACGACTGGTGTTATGTATTTGATGGCGTTATATGTGTGTGTGTGTGTCCAGTCTTTGTCCGGACGTATCTCAGTAATGCGTGGTCCGATTTGAATGCGGTTACATTAAAGATTAAATCCGGAGATAAGATCTTAGCCATATTTGATGAAAATCGGTTAAGCCATTCCGAAGATATTTAGCTTTTAACATAGTTTGTTTGGTTTAGTAGTATATAGGTAGATGAAATAATAATTTGTATTTTTTTGGGACTTTTCTAAATTTTCACAATATATATAATTATAACACAGTTTGGTTTATCTGGATGATATAATGACGTCCGTCCCCCGGCTAAATGGAGCGACGATCTGCGTCGGAGGTCGTCTGGCCGCTTACGAAAGGTCTTAATTAAAATAGTCATCCAAATAATATTTATATATACCTATATATAGTCGGGTGTGTTACTAAATATAACGTTCTATAAATTTTCTCGAGTTTTAACGTATCTGACCAAAGTTTAAGCCCATGTTAAGCGTCTATAGTGAATTTTGGTATCTACCCGACTGCCCGAGGAAAGGCAAGGGCATTAAATAAATAAAAATTTCGGACACTTACACCAATTATCTAGTCCCAAATGAAACAAAGCTTGTATTATGGATACTAGGTAATGGATGAACATACATAAATATTTATATAAACATCCATGACTCGGAAATAAACAAATATCTATGCACATACACACAACGCCATTTAGTTCCACACTAAGCAACTAGGCTTTTATTATGGATACCTAATGGTTGATAAACTACATAAATACATTTTTTTTTGTAAATAAATACATAAATAAATGAAAAACATCCATAACTCGGGAAACACATGTCTGTATTCATCATACAATCATATATATGCCCCTAGCGGGATTCGAAACCGCGACCTTTTGGTATAGCAGTCAGAATTTTTAACCACAACACCAAACAGCTCGTCAAATAAAAGTTCGTATTGTATTCATTACATAAACATTTACCCCTCGCGGGATTCGTACCGCAACCATTGATTTCACTGACAGGGTCGCTACCCACTACACCAATCGGTCCTTAATAGTATGTATGTACTCGTAGCTTTCTATATTACCTACTGTAGGCTAAATTGCTTGACCGATTTTGAAGCGTAACATTCGATTCGTCTTTATCATCAGAGTGTCAGAGGATGCATTTTATGTTAAAAGAAATGGAACATGGCGCCCATAAAATGCAAAATAAGCTGGTTTACCTTCATATTACAAATTACAAATTTATTGTGAACAGCTTAGCTTTGCTAAAATGATGTAGGTTTGCGTCCTACTACTTGTTCAAATTGGAGTGAATTTTAAAGGTAATTGGTAGAATTAAGTATCGGTCAGGGAATCATAGCAATTTAGTAATATATTAGTTAAATTGTTTATTGTTAGGTTAAGTTCCTCTACGTAACTAGATTATATTATCGGAGTAATAAATTACATATTATTATTACATATACGTACCTACCTAAGAATAAAATAAACAAATAAATACTTCAATCATCTAGTCTCAAAGTAAGCAAAGCTTGTACAAACAACATATGTAAATATATAAATATCCATGACTCGGGAATAAATGTTCGTATTCATCACACAAACATTTACCCTTAACGGGATCTGAATCCGCAACTCCGCAACCGTTGGTACCTATACAAAAAGATTTCTTTTTAAATATAGCATAAATCAAAATATTGCTCTGACCTGCACTCGCAAAGCTAATCTAACTAGTATTATAAATGCGAAAGTTTGGATGTTTGTTTATTTGTTTGTTTGTGGCTCAATCACGGCGAAACGGATGGACAGATTTGGATGAAATTTGGTATATAGGTAGAATATACCTTGGATTGAGATATAGGATATTTTTTATTCCGATAAAGTGAGTAGTTCCCGCGGGATATACAAATTTCGGCCATAAAGTTATTCAACGCAGACGAAGCCGCGGGCGGAAAGCTAGTTATAAATAATACCTAAATAGCTTTAATTACGGTTATTTGGAAGAATTTCAAATTACCGATAAAAACAGCCGCTTTATAATCGTGATTTCCGGAAAATAATTCCCCAATAAATCTATTTAAGTATTATTTATTAGCTTTTCGACTTCTAGAGATCAAAGTGATTTTTTTTTATTTCTACTGTATTTTTTAAATACTTAATTTATCCTGAGTGTGTGCCATTGGACTGAATAAAAGGCAATTAGTATCGTATATACCTATGTGATCACGCTTTTTACAAGCTCTTATTTAGCTTGCAAAGTTCGTATGTAAGTTGTCCGTTTCAAAATTTGCAAACCATATGTCAACCACTTGCTGGTATCTGGATTTAGCTGACATTTGGTTCGGTGACAATGCAATATTATGGTGCCATCGAGCTGATCTGATGATGGAGCCGGGATGTAGGGACTGGAACTCCCTGATGCCAACTAACAAGATAGTCGAATTTGGGTTAGTTTGTTCTGTTGCCATAAGCATTTTCCATCACGTGATGACGCGGTCTGGAGACAGAAGATTTCCACTGGAACTCCTTAATGGACTTTATATTACTCTTATTTATATACTAGAATAGTATGTGTTAATCATGAGAGAGTAATAGAAGCTTATTTTTAGAAGTATTTTAATGTGGAACTTATTTTGGAATTCTAACCAATCATACATAAACTCATAAGTATATCTGAATCTAATCTTTAGTCTCTAGAGAGTCTAATCTCTAAATAGTACCTATATCAAAGTCCCTATTCGCGTGAGTCTATAAATTAGTTATTCTGGACTACGCAACGCATTTGGATACGCTTTTCACTATCATGTAGAGCATGTCTTCCGGAAGGTTTATATTAGCTCCTACCTATGCAATTGGCGTTTTGTATGAACAATTTCATTAAGACTGTTTTCTCCATACAAACATTTTTGATCTTTTTTTGGGAACAGCAAATCCAAATTTAGCTAAACTTTGTGTGTATTATCGGATGATATTAAGTTAAGTATAGGCAGCGTTAATTTTTAAAAGTAACCGCTTTTTAAAAATTTCAGCGAATCTAAGAAATGATTATGGGAAGCACATGAAAAGAGCTCTGTTCAATTTTTTCTTATTATGTGATTTAGCCCAGAAATTTAAAAATATTTCATGTGAAACCTTGAAATACTATTCCATTTTCCAAATATAAAACAAATTTGGATATAGATTTGAAAATCGCAGGAATTGGTACATATGATTGACGAAGAAAAAAAACTCAAATTTCATAAGTAAAGACCCAATATTATACATGTATATTATATTTGTAGAAAGTACATCATTACACCAGTGCGAAGCCGGGGCGCGCCGCTAGTAAACAATAAATCATGTTATTTACTGTGGAATTAACTTTGTTATTTCCCCATTAAGATGTGAGGGATAAAAAACAAAGGCTAATCTCCTATCCTATCCCTATCCCTCACATCTTAATGGGGAAACCCATTAAGATGTGAGGGATAAAAAACAAAGGCGAATCTCCTAATGGACAACTTACATGCCATAACAAAGCTTTGATCATCCTTTCGGTACCTCGAAATACCGACATTTCTTTTATCTGCAAAAGTCTCAGATCTGTATTGCCTTGTGACAAATAAATGAATTCGTCGCCCGAAATTAAAGGAGAATCATTTATAGAAGCAATTCACTTGTTCCAAAGCCTGGGTAGACTCTTAATATCATCCACCTGTGTTCACTTCAACGACTTACAGACGAAATATGGAACCATCCACATTTATAAGCCCTATCAAATGTTCTGAAAGAGAATTAATTATTTCCACCGTATTCTGTTATACAAAGACAATCTCGCCTATACTCACGAGTTCGTGGACAATGGAAGAAAAATGAATGTTTGTTATTGGTGTTTGTACTTTTTAGGATTCCGTAGTCAACCTTTATAGTTTCGCCATATCTGTCTGTCAGTCCGAGGCTGTAATTTGGCATATGTATACATGTTAATCGGGGCGACAAATATTACCTACCTTACACGTAAAGTGGGGATGAATTTTCAAAAATATATAGAGGGTATCTTGAACAGTCTTTTGATTCAGGGATCCGTTTAAGACATATTAAGCTTTGACGACCTGTTTGGTGTAGTGGTTAAAAACTCTGCTGCAATACCGATTTGAATCCTGCTAGGGGCATATGTTTGTATAATAAATACGGACATGTGTATTACCCGAGTTATGGATGTTTTTCATTTATATAATTATGTATTTATTTACAAAAAAAAATAATGTATTTATGTAGTGTATCAACCATCTGGTATCCACAATACAAGCCTAGTTGCTTAGTGTGGAAGTGGGTGTAGATGGCGCTATTGTCATAGGATATTTTATTTATTTATTTAAAGTGCTAATTTTTGTTAGAGTCAAGTGTCGTCGTCCCCTTATACCAGCTTCAGCTAAACGGTTGGTTTTGGGTACCTGAAAAAATTTATAGCAATAGTATTATAATGAAATATAATAGTTGACATGCCATTTATAAGGACCAAGCGTTTTAGGTCTTCGTTTCTCATGCGCACGGCTAAGGAGTGGAACGCATTGCCTCCGTCTGTGTTTCCAATCGCATATAACCCGCAGCTCTTTAAAGTCAGGTTAAATTGGCATCTTCTGGGAAAGCTCGTTCCATCGTAGACCTTATCTCGACATTAGTCCAGATTAAGGTCAAGAGCGATCCCATTCTATTATCACAGGTAAATAGATATTTTATAAAATGTATAAAAAATTAGTAGGTAATGTAATTGCAAAAAGCCCCTTTCGCACTTCGCATATTCTTTATCGTGTAGTGATGGGTAATTTTCCGAAATTTTGTGAAGGGATTTTTCAATGTAACCGGAACCGGAATAAACGGAAAAATAATGGAAAAATTGTTAACTGTAAAATTTAAATTTTTACTTACGTCTTTATCGAATTAAAACTATGCTTACAAAAATAACTAGATTATAGTAACATATATAGATTCACGATTCATCAACCTGTTATTGTCCAATAATCATAATGTTTAAACAATAATTTGCTAAATGAAAATCCACCATTAAAAACTTGTTTGTAAATATATGAGATACAGAAGAATACAAGAGATATACAATACAAAGAATACAAAATATCAGAAAAACTACTGGAAAAATATGATATTTCTTGTCATTTCCGAACGAAATTTTTCCATTACCCATCACTAATTGGGAGCGCAAGTTCGGAAAACTACACTGTGCGTGCCCAACGCACTTGGCCGGTTTTTTTTATGTTCGATTCAGAACCGCAAAAACGTACACTCATGTACTTCGCTATACGTATTAGTATATATCTACCTGTTAGAAAATATTCTTTCGACATCCGACGGTTTCATCAACTTCACAATATGACTATAACGTTCACCATCTGTCATACCCAACGTGTCTTAGAACAAGATAGCATTTATTGCATCACTGACAAGTCATATAAGTAATGAATGATCGTTCCCCATACAATAAGGCTTGAAGTACTGGCGATTTTAGAACGTTCACCGAAAGATTCAGAACATTTGGAAAAACATGTTTGATTTTATTTTTGACAGATATTAGAGGGATTATACCGTCCAGTGGCGTCAATTGAAAAAATAAAAATTATTTAAAGTATTAGGTCCTTACCTACGAAATTGGCGTTTTGTATGAAGAATTTCATTAAGACTGTTTTCTCCATACAAACATTTTTGATTTTTTTTTGGGAACGGCAAATCCAAATTTTGCTAAACTTTGTGTGTATTATCGGATAACATTAAGTTAAGTATAGGCAGTGTTCATTTTTAAAAGTAACCGCTTTATAAAAGTTTCAGCGAATCTAAGAAATGATTATGGGAAGCACATGAAAAGAGCTCTGTTCAAATTTTTTTTATTATGTGATTTAGCCCAGAAATTAAAAAATATTTCATGTGAAACCTTGAAATAATATTCCATTTTCCAAATAAAAAACTTTGGATATAGCTTTGAAAATCGCAGGAATTGGTACATATGATTAACGAAGAAAAAAACTCCAATTTCATAGGTAAAGACCCAATATTAAAAGCTGAATTTCTTCTAAACGACTTAACCGATTTTATTCAAACATTGGTAACAAAAACATGTGCCATATTCATATAAAAAGCCCTCGTCATATAAAAAGACCGCACTAAAATTGAACCACGTGCGGACAAAACACACCCGTCGTGTTTTGTCGGTGTTGAAACCAACAACGAACACGCAAATGCCACCTTTCGAAAAATAAACCACTATAGTTTCACCTAGCCGTTTTCACCCTAATCATTTAACGTATAATTGTATGGGTTTATGTCATTGTTATGTATGTGATTGTTGATAGCCACTGCAGTCTAATACTGAAGCTACTATTCCAGAGCAATGGCATATGAAGGGAAAGTCGCATCAATTCGTTTTCTATTGAAACTACCGTAGCATTAATTTATGGTTGTATAAGTATTACGGATTAATCATCCTCTCTTTTTGTACATCAATTATAAATAGGTCTTTTTGTATTGTCTTTGTGATTTAGTTAGTTAATAGTCTATTTTATTCTTATGTATTGAAACTGTTTACCTGTGTGCATGCTGTGTTCACATCCAGTAGGATACATTCAGTTAATTATGCCGTAATGTTGGGTAAGACTGAAAATATTTTGAATTGTGTCCAGTTTTGTGAACCGTTTAAAAAAAAAGCTTTTGTGGATCTGATGGTGACATATTTCATATTTCAGAATATTTGATCAAGCGTAGATCTGCGCTTGAGCATAGTTAGAAAAAGATGCCGCTATACAAGTTAAATAAAGCTGTGCCTTTTTAGTGTCTGCTTGAGTAACATTTTGCAATACGGGCCTAAAGACTTACATATTTTAGAGTTAGGTACTAAAAAGGTAGAAACCTAACTCTTATAGAATCACTTTGTTATTCGTCCATTTGTCTGTCCATCAAGACTCTGTTTTTTGGAACGCCTAGAGGTATCAAGCTACGATACTTTTAAGACGCCAATCGTAGAGTTCATCTCGAATAGGCAGCGTTCGGGAAATTGCACAACCCTGGGTTGACAACAACTCACTGGATCGTCCGGATATTGTTATAGCGTTTAGACTTCGTATCGGACACATTCCTTTAAATAAGTTCGCTCACTTGATAGGAAAAGTCCCATCTCCGAATTGTGCCGTGTGTGATGTGGTGGAGGATACATTTATCAGTGCTGATAGAATACGTCCGTGGCTATAGAATTATAAGGTGGTTATAGAAGAGAAATTGTTTACAACATACGGGTATTGGGCGGTCCCTAGCAGTAAAAAATATGTACATTTTATATAAAATTATCTGTCTAGTACGTATAGTACCTCAGTAGTAACCTCAGTGCTTCAAACGAAATTCTAAAAAACAATGACTTGTTTCAAATCATTTTTATTTTTATTTTATTTTATTGATAATACAGAATCAACAGCATCATTATAAAAAATATTACACAAAATCTACAAGCCAAAGTCATGCCAATTACAGATTCTCATTTTTCATTACAATTCTCTTAAAAAAAAAAAATTAGGTGGAAAGTCACTCATAAATAACAATCACTATACAATCCAGAGGCAAAAGTGAATAGTGAGACAAACTAAGTAATAATAAATAATTTAGTCAAAAAGGAATATTACAAATTAAAAATTGGTCAAATTATTCAATCAATGTTAAATCATACATAACTTCCACTATATTTCTGCCGTGTGAAACTGTAGATTGAGTCCTACATGAGACATGAGGGAATCTCAAACACACCATAAAAGCAACAGGCACCCTCTAAATTCCAATCAAGATCGATTGTATGACAAATATTTGAACGGTTGAATGTTAGGTACGGAACCCCAAATGTTTGTCCTTCTTGATTTCTGTGGCGTTTAAGGCCCTGCGTACATGGCGGACAATATTGTGTTAGCAAAAATGTATTCTATAGCGCCTAAATCATATTACTCACAGAACGTATACGAACGTAGTGCAATAAAATCTTGACCTGGCAGCCGTTAATTAATACCTAAAATTGAAAATTCAGAAAACCTCCGACCGCGGAAGTAAACATACTAATATCATCCAGATATACAAAGCAACTGTGTCTGCAAAATGGCTGAACCTTTTTCATAGAATATGGAATATAGTTTAATTTTAAATATAAAGAACATCGGGGCAAAGATTGGGCGCACACACACGACACACACACACACACACACGCACGCACGCACGCACGCACACACACGGGCAAAACCACACCAAATACCAAACCAGTCGTTTTTCGTCTATACTTAATCAACCGTGGCGAATAGCGAATAGCATTGACAAATACATAACATGGAAATATAAATAATAATTCAAAATATCTGCGTACTTTTTCTCTACATTTCCTAAAGGTAAAAAAAGGTGGCAACCCTAGTATTGCATCTGTAGACAGAGATTATTGTCTGCCTTAGGTCAGGTCTACGATAGTTATTAACTTATATTATTAACGCTTATAACGCTCACTGCTGCGGGAAATTACAAATTTCCCATTTCCCCTCTGACCTACTTTGCCATAGACGTATCTGGCAGGTCAGTTTCGTGCCTTATATTATTTATTAATCCATTTTAGTATTTTTTTATAGCAGCGTCCCATGAAGAGCCCGAATATAGCATAATCCGGGAATCTACAAAAAAAATATCAATATTTTCATCCCATTTCGTAAGGCTTAAATAGTCGACAATTTGTCAAAAATGGCGACCTTTGTCATTGTCACGATATTGCCGTTCCATAAAACTTGAAACATTCATAAATGTAGACAGGAATACAGTGAAAGTGGTCCGTTATTAGTGTGTTTCTAAAACAATTTTAATGACAATCTTAAACACTGGTTTCTATACTGGTTAACTTTGTATGGGTTAACGATAATTTTTTTATCGAATTCGACTATGGTCCCTTGGGGAAAGTTGTTCATAATTAACAGTTAATGGGAATTACACGAATTGAAATCCCTGTATTACCGTTGACAAGTAAACATTGTCAATGACAGGTAGATAAAATTATCCGACTTATCGCTAACAATTAATTGTTAGCGATAAGTCGGATAATTTGACAAGATTGTACTTGGATATTTATGGGTACTTAATGTATTATGTCCAAATTTCATCGTCATTTGTAATTTCTTATGAAACACAAAAATGTCATGACGATTTGACAAACTTATCGGCTTTTCTAATTACAAATATGTTAGGACAAACTTAAAAATTACAAACAGTTTAATTTGAAGGTTTCAATTGTCACATGTCAACTGACCATTGAAAGTTTTATGAAATCTCATCAATCTCAAGCTGATCCTCATTTGTCAGTTACATAATTTAAAGGCAGAATTGCTGTGTGGTTTCTGTCTCAATCCTTGGGTGTCGACAACACTCCTTTCAATTTATGTATTATTGTATACCTTATTTAAAAAGAGTTAATGTAACCCATAAAAAGTACATGTACATTAAACAGTGTCCAAGATGAACACCGTTTTCTCGTTATATGTACTTTTTAATGTCCAAGATGAAAATCGTTTTCTCTAATAATTTTAAATTATAAACTTAAGTTTAAGTAAGATAGTCTTAAATTTTACATTCCTAAAATTAACATCACAACTTCCAGCTCTCTGCAACGACGATCCTAACGGCAACGTGCCCCTCGGCAAGTCGTGCAACAGATATTGGCAGTGCCAGGGCGGATACCCCAGGCTCCAGCGGTGCCCGGCGATGTTGGTGTTCGACAGGAGGTCGCTGAGATGTGTCGTCCCCCCCACTGAGGAGTGTGACGTGCCGACCACAACCGCGCCGCCTCCAGAGGAAGAGGAGCGCCAGGAGTTGAGACCGGTATGCAAATCGTTGTTTTAAGTTATTTATGAACAGAGCTTTCTGAAATAAGACTCGTTAGTTCTTCATTGCATTGCGTCATTGGTGCACAAGGTTGTCAAAATCAGCGAGAATCAATCAGTCAGCATAGTGGTAATGCTCCTGGAAATTTGAACTGTCCTAGCACTTGGCCCTCTGTAGGATTGTGATGTGTGAATGCATTAGTTTAGACAGAGAGCAACTGAAGCTTTGATATAAATTACGTATTGTGTTACGTGCAAGATCAAATCACATTGAATTAGATTGTAAAGGAGTCATATATCTGTGTTTAACAAATTAAAAGCTCACATCAGTCCACAGCGCGCGTTGAGAGTCGTAGTTACGAGTATATTGAATGAAGCATACCTACATCCAATCAAATCCAAGGACTTTTGTATAAGGTTTAGAATAGTTTAAATCCTTTACAAGTTATAGATACATTTCAATGTGATCTAATTATGTTTCTATTCATTGGACTAGGATCATTTCACATTTCATTAATTTAGCCTTAAAATTTTGAATATAATTTTGCACTAGATGCCTCGAAACGGACATCGCGGTGTGGCTAAACTGTCAAGTACCTAGATAGATGGTTCTATACGGGCCCGTTATACCAGGCCATGTAGACCAGAGAAGCTGGTGATTGGACCTAATAATGACATATTGGACAGGCATATATCCATTTGTGAAACCTGCTGAAGATAATAACAATTCTGAGGCTCAGGACTACTTCATATTTCGCTACGTAGTACAAAATCAATGGACAACATTAGGTACTTCTACGTTCTTATGTTCGTATGACTTGATTCAACCTTTGACGGAGAAATTACATCACACCCCGAATACTTGAGTAACCAAAACCCAAATGTAAATTCGAACATAGAACACGTCCGAAATTGAGCCAGATTCGTGATTCGAATTTTAAATATAAGTAGTAAATATTTATACTTGTTGAGTTGGAGGAATGCAATGTTCACACCTTTGGTTGGTCGTCGCATATAGGGTTGTCAAGTTTCACGTTACCACGGTACTTTTGTGTAAAAAAAAGAATATAGTGGTAAGGTAACACTCAACGATCGCAATAGATCAATAGTGCAGGATTTGCGGGGCGGGGGCGACTGACCCCTCTGCCTGCGGGGTGGTACCACGACGTTGTTCCGTGCCGTGGTAATCGACGGATGCATGTCAAAAAGTCGTTTATGTTTACGCTGCTGACTTTACATTATTTTACTTAAAATTATCTTTTTACACAATTTCAGCGATCTGAGATTTGAGAGTATTTTATATAGATATAAATTGCGAACTTAAAATACAAGGAAATAATAAAGCAATTAGTTTCTCCACCATGACATGTATAGATAACACGTCTCGACTGCGTGCGACCACATAGATGATTACGCACTATTCTTTTCTTTATACTATCGGTATGGTAGAATAGGTCGATGGCCACTTCACTTAGACAAGCCGCTCTCATCCCGCACCCTCACTCATGATTGGTCAAATTTGATAGTTAACCAACTGTAACGAGAAAGAAGGCTTGCTTGATCTTGTTAGCTGTATTAGTACAGACTATCTAAATATTTTAAATATTTCTTCAATGTTTCAGAGCCATCAACACAAGCGGCCCAGCAGCGGCAACGAGTACCAAGACGTGCAACAGGGCCGCACCAGACCTAGGAATTAAGATCATCCATCAACCTTCTTACCACTTCCATACCTTCAGCAATATAACGATCCTTCTTCAAATATCACTCATTCTTCATCTTTCTTATATAATCCTCACATTAATAAGTAAAATATTTGTTTGGTTACCAGTTTATGAGTTTCAGGCCTCCTTTGGTATATATAAAGTATATACTATTCAGTAATCACTTATTACACTGTAAAAAAAATCTTGTAGGTTTAACAAAAAATGTGTTACATCCAACAATATTCTCGTACTATATACGAGAATCGTTTAGTAACCAATGCAAAGTGGAAACGGTTAATATTTTTATAATATTCATTATTCACCGGTGTCGATTCAGTTGGCACACGCTTAAATTAAATTTACTATAAGCATATAAAAAGGACGAGATGATATTTAAATATCAATAAAACCCGACAGTATATTTTGTATTTTGCTGGCGCCATGTTAGACTTGTAACCATAAAATGGATTCTATGAGACTCTGGGGATCAAAATGAACCGAAAGACACGTTGCACTTTAAAATTGATCCAGCTATTTAGGCTGCAGAAGGTAACATAGAAATTTGCATTGATACATAAGTCGGATAAAAAAGGATAGACCAACCTAAATTAAGGTGGCCAACCGACCCGGATTCTGCGGGACCGTCCCGATATTGTAGTTTAATGTGACATGTCGCATTCATAGCCCAGTTATAATTAAAAAAAAACACTCTGAGAGTGTGATATCATAATAATATAATTTTTTGAACACGCATATATTTTATTTTGTGATTTTACGGCAACCATTCCAACCTTCACTAACTCGTGACCCCCATAAAAAATGTGCACAAATTGTCAGATGTCCCGCGGTGACTTTCCATAGAAATTTAGTTTTAAACGTGTGCCACCCCAATCGACGCTGTAATTTCTAGTTCACGTAACAATTTTTCTAACTACTAAAAGTTCTGGTAGTCTTGTTGCCAATACTTTTCAGTGTAGCTTGTGGAAATAAAACAGAAATGACCAACTTAGAATATAGCAGCGGCGTCAATTCTGATGTGACTTCAAGTTACAGGTACAGGGTCGCATTAATGATATCTTGATGACTATTCAAGATAAACTAAACAGCAGTTTTCTAAAATGGCGTTGTTGTCCATACCAAAGTACTTGAACGCGCGTTATCATTTAGCCACTATGCTTTTCACTAATAATTTTAAAGAACCCTGTATGATTAATTAAAGAGCCAACTGTATTATCGCGTCTCATTATTCTAGAAGGAATACAACTTGGTTTAGTTTGGAGAAGTCTCATTGGAGTCGGTGTCCAATATCAGGAAATTGGCTACAAAAAAAAAGTAAAAATAAATAAACTTATGACATTCGAAATAAATCATTATTTATCCAAGGTCTCATCCATCCTTCACTATACCTATATACTCGAAGGTAGATTCTTTCCCACCATAATCATACTTCAAAAACTCCTGTAGAAGTTATAATTCATATAAGAGTAGTCATAATAAAATAACTAACTTTAATTTAGTCTTAAGGGCTCATACGACCTACTTTTGGGCGCCTGATAGTATATCTGACCTTTTCCTTCTACGTAAGAGGGAAAAGGCCGAATACTACCGGGTACCAAAGAGACGGTCGCGTGCGAAGATGGGAAGTGTAAAACGTGAAACACTGCCAGCAAGAATTTCCAAAATACTCGATGTTCATTAATTATTGTACTCATACTCATTCATTCGTAATACAAATGTTCAACTGTTCATAATATCTTTCATTAAACTTAGTCAGTATTTGTGTTAGCCTTTACACCATTTTTAATTTTTAGTCAATAAAATTATTTTTACATTGGTAATATTGATTTTATTTTTAACCGTCGATTTAAAACGAGCAGTGTTATATGTTTGCCTTTGTGTGTGTGTGTGTGTCGATGCTTTGTCCGGATGTATCTCAATGACACGTGGTATGACTTGGGTGTTTATTTAATATTAAGCTAATGGAAAAAATAATTACCTACCTACACACAGACATTACAAAATAATTTCCATTTGCACCAAGTGTGACAAATCTATACATTCAATTTAAAGGATTTGAAAAAATTTATTAAAAATATGCTTTCTGTTTAATTCTGTTACATATGGTATGTCTATGTAAAGTTATTCCTCCTGACATCTACTGCTTAATGAGTCGTCAGTCACACGTCAGCAATCAGCTCCTCTCGAGGATATGCAGACGTTGCGCGACGATGAAACGTAGAAATTTAATTTGGCCCAGAATACCCGAATAACGAGCATTCTCTGTAAGGGAGGAACGTAGGGTACCTATTTAAAATAAAACTGGTCATGAGTCTTTATGCTCCTCTCGTTCGTACGTACAGACATGGCGCTTGAGGCAAAATTAAATTCTTTTCATATACTTATCTACCTCTACAGTTTCGAAAGTTAGTTACAGTTTGTACTGTGTTACTTATTATGTACAGCTTCCATCAATGTAGAATTTTATGTATATGTTATTTTAATAAATAAATAATAATATATTAATATTTCAGACACACTAAACAATTAAGCAAAGCTGTACTTCGGATTTTTTTTTAAATCTTACTTTATTTTGGGATTTTTATCCTTTTGGTTATGTCAATCCCATTGTACCTAACCTAAATAGCGAAAGAGAGAATTATTGATGACAAGCGTTCGTCAGACTACACAAGGACAAAGTTGCGTCAGAAGTAGGAACAACTATAGGTAGTATGCTTTGAATAATGCCTACATCGAGTCTGTCCACATTAAATTTTCTAATAAACATTATGTCTAATAAATATATTCGGACACTATATATAACAAACATACAATTTTTTTTAAAAAAACAACGGTGTAGCACGACCTCAATGACACCTGATGTTAAGTCAATATGAGGCCGAAGGTGGAAGCGTACTGACCCGGAAACCCCATCTTATTCTTATCTCGGATAACCGGAACACAACAATGCTATTAAAATTGTTGTTTGGCGGCAGATTTAGATAAGATGGTGGTAGCTAGCCAGGCGGACATTTAAAATGCCCCTACCACCAACCAAACCGAGTACTAAACATGTGCCCTGGTGGGGATCGAATCCGCTGACCTCCGAATCGTAAACACTATATTGATTACATTGAGCCACGGAGTATATTTTAACAATATATTTATATAAACATCCATGACTCATGAATAAATGTTAATGTAATGCGGTCTCCAGTTACACCTACTCATTGTTTTAACATAATGAAATTTCTGGATACCTCAAAAAACATACTTAGTACCAAAAGTGTGTAGTAAAAAGGAACATTTTTAACCCCCAACGAAAAACGAAGGGTGTTATGTGTTTGATGAGGTTGTGTGTGTATGTTCAGGGGCCCGATTCTCGCTCACACGATATTTATTTATTTATTTATTTGGAAGACCAACAGCATTTGTAATAACTTAGACATGTATATTTCCAATATGATAGACTTAAGGTCTGTTTTGAGTGCGATTTCAATTTTCCAAGACGTCCACTCTCAAGGTGATCAAGGATGCAGGCCACTTCCAACCCGTTACTCTGGAATTCTATGGAGAAGGCCTACGTTCAGCAGTTCACTGTGGCTGACAAGACGATGATGATGAATGTTTCTCTACAGTCATTACTACAGGATTTCCCGTGGGAATTTCAGGAAATCCTTTCTTGGCTGACGTCTCCTACCTATCTAGCTGCCAAATCGTATCGTAGATATCGTATTTAGTCATTGAGTGAGTTGTTGGGAGAAGATAAACTGCAGCTGCATGGTGATCGAGGGGTTATTATTGGATGTTGTACGATCGTAAGAGAGCGAAAAACTGGCCGCGCGCCAGTATATATACATTTAGATTGCGCCATCTATCGGATTGTCCTGGAAGCGGTGAGAAAAGTACACTTGTACCTATTGAAGTGGATAAATTGATTAGTGGTGGGTTCACGGGTTCGCCGATAGATGGCGCCAGTCTTTACATAATCGTGCCGACTGCGCCAGGCGAGGTTCTTACTGAACAGAAGTGACCTTTCGCTTTTATATATAGAGAGAGAAAATTATTCAGTCCTTATAGAAGTACGTAGACATAGTTAAAAAGGTGAACTATTTGATAACCAACACCCTATTGTCTCACGTGATTTGACACTGACAAAGGAGGTAGTTCACTTGTACGTAACTATCTCCTAACCTCCAAGATAAAACAAGTATACCTAACACATCTCGAAGTGAATTCAACTCGAGTATTGACCTGTCTAAAGCAAACTTTTAGCTAATGGTCTGAACAAGAGTGCAGTTTACTGTGTATTTACTGAGCAGGGACGACTCTCTAGAGGGTTTAAATTTTAAACCCTCCACAGAGTCGTCAATGCGAGCCCGGTAGGCGCTAGGGAGTTGACGTTCACATAGAGTATGTTTATTTCAGGAACACCTGTAGTTAGCTGTTAGACTACGTTCTGGGCACTATCCATCAAACAAGTTTGGATATCTGATGAAAAGAACTGACACTCCTAACTGTGAAGTCTGTGGAGTAGTTGAGGACGTCCAACACCTGTGGATGGAATGTGCTAGAAACCGAAATGAAAGAGATACAATGATGAGACAATTAAAGCTGAGTCAATACGCTGTAGGTTTGGTTCAATCAATTTTGGGTAAACTTGGATCAATAGCGACCAGATTATTATATAATATGTTTGTATCTTCTCATCAGTGAATCTTGGTCAGGGTACGATGGGACTGTCATGTCTAGAAGGACTCAAACCCCTAAATTAAATAAAGATTTAAAAAAAGGAACATAGCTGTATTTTACTCAGTATTCTGTGGTACTAGCACAGGTATTACTATAGTTAAGTTTAATCCCCCACAGGCTAGTAAATATGTATGCCATTTGCCACAGATTTGGAAAAGAAAATATTAGTTTATCAAGCCCGACGCGCAAAAATGGTGTGCGTATCTGTAGGGGAACTTGGGGCATAACGGGATACTTTAAAACAAAAGAACACCTCGAGAATCAACAAAGCTATTTATTTAAGAAATAACAAAAGGTAAACATTATTTGTATTATTAATAACTAAAATATAAGAGATCTTCTTATAATCACCATTAATCTTTGGACAATAGGAGCTTTAATAAAACAAGTAAATTTCCCATTTTGCCCCGCCTATGGGGCAAAACGGGATATGCCATGGGGCAAAATCAGTAAAATGTTTAATCTTCATCTTCTTGCTCTTTGTTAAAAACTGGTTTGTATCTCTCCAAGCTTTTCTTCGCAGAATCTCTATCACGCGACTCGTCATCTCTTGCAATTCGAACGCGACGTTCTAAATTAAACTTACCATCATAGTGATACTATCCTGTTTTGCCCCCTTCATTTTGCCCCTAACACCAATTTTCGGAAGAGGTTATAAATTAGCACAGTAAATCGTGATATTTAATTAAATATCTACGGCAGCAAAAAGCCTAGTAAAATATCTGATGAATGTAATTAGCATAAGGTAATAGTCACAAATACTCACCTGTCTACACGCGATTTTAAACAACACGTCACATCCAAAGAATTGCTCAAATACTATTTTCGACCGCAATGGAAATTTAGCGCATAACGACGCGTTATTTAAGTATGACCCGCGTGGGGGGACTGGATCACGAGCCAGTGGTGACAGACGCAATGCGTAAACGCAAACCACGAGCACACAGGTACATAAGTTCCGTTTTGCCCCGAGCCTCATTTTGCTCCAAGTTCCCTATGAGGCATTATTTTCGATAACGGTTGCCAAGATATTTAGCTTGTAACACTGTTGGTTGGTGTACATAGATGATTTGATATAGTCTCGGATTTTCTCTAAAATTTAAATATACAGTTATAGAAAAAAATGATGTAGATATTCCAGACACATTATTACCAAATGTATGGCAACTTAAAATAATAAAAAAAAATAGTTAACAATCGATTTTAGAATATGAAAGCGACGTGTATATATATACGTTTACGTATGTCCAAGCTGTTGATCACATCAAAGAAGATTGAGAAACGGTTACTACATGAATACGGAAAAGCTAAATTTTTATTCCAACAAGAAATAAACGAAAAGGAATTTCATTTTATGAAAATTAATTTATCAATTACTGCGAAAGCAAAAAGCGTTTCGTTTCTCTGGCCATGACATTAATTTGCAATTCCTATGTGAAATGATTAATGCATATTAAAATCACTTCCAGAAGGTGGCAAAAAAATTGAAAATTTCTTTGAAGAAAATTGCTGGGTCCCAATCACAAATAGCAACATCAATAATTCTCCGATTGAGGTCTAAGCAGTCTAAGCGTCATCTTCATGGTAAGGACTTCAAACTTCAACTTCAAAAAGTAATAAATAATTCACGTTTTGTTAACGTGAAAGCACGCTCACCTGGAACCTCCAGTTTATTTGGGGGACCGACTATCTTAACTAGGTATCTTAACAGTCTAAAAACTTTTCTATCAACATTACTACGTAACGGTAGGTTCAGACAGTGGTAGCTAGCCAGGCGGTAGCTAACCCAACCGAGTATGTTTTTACCCACTACCCAAGAAAGGAGAGTAATGTTTTTCAAGAGTTTGTATATATGTAAGTATATCCGTTTGGCGCATCCTATAGCCTAATCGACTCGACCGATTTCCAAGTGTATGGTGTCGTTAGATTCGTCTTGATACCTTTTCTTTTTTATGCACAACGGATTGGTAATTGACCTTGACCCGGAAACCCCAACACATTTGTGGGACTGACTATCTTATATCTCTGACAACCGGAACTCAACAATGCTATTAACATTGGAGTTCCATGGATACATTTTACATTTACATAAAAAAAAAAATGCGGTAAATTAATCCAATATGTTGTCCGCAAATTACAAAATATGCTGTTGGGGTTTTTGGTTTTTAAACACCTAAGTTGTTATTACATGGTTTAACAAATTTCAACGTTTAGGTTTTTATTTTACACCCTCTTCATATACAACTACGCATATAAGTAAGCATTCACTGGTGACCCGAGAGCTGGTTGTTTCCTCGCTCAACGCTTAAGTATCTGCATCCAACGAGCAAACACTGCCAGCGTTTTGGGTACCTTGCCCTTTTAGCTCTTTATTTGTTACTGTTATCAACAACAGAGATATGAGACGTGCTCGACTGTATCTAAAGTAAGCACCTATATGCTTATATTCAACATGCTACTAAAACCTTGCCAACTCCAAACTTGTGCATTAGAGTGGATGATACCAACAGAATATGATCCAGTGGGAATTGCCTTTAGTCTCGGTCGATAACTTCTCTCACCAAGTTTGTCTTTTGACGTCAGGTGAACGGCTAAGTTTTGACAGTACTGTATTTCAATGTGAATGAGACTTCAGTGCCTCCAAAGGATCTAGTAGCAGATTTAGAAAATTCGTATTTTGTCGATGGATTATAATATAAGGGTGAAAGTCATATACTACTAAGAACATCATACAAGTTGATGCGTGTCCGACGCATTTGGTGGTGTTTAGGGTTCCGTGCTCAAAATCAAATCAATATAAGGTTCAAAATTTACATAATAATACCACTTGTAACTGTAACACTAGTGCCTGAACTAGGAATATCCTGTGTTTCAGACTTCTATAACTTCAAACAATATAATATTTTTTTTTATGCAGAACCTCAATCACACTTGACGTTAAGTGAAGATGAGGTCGAAGGTGGAAGCGTACTGACCCGGAAACCCCATCTTATTTGGAGGACTGGCTATCTTATCCCTGACAACCGGAACATAACAATGCTATTAACTTTGCTGCTTGGCGACAGATTTAGATAAGATGGTGGTAGCTATCCAGGCGGACATTTAAACTGCCCTACCACCAACCAAACCGAGTACTTAGACATGTACCCCGCCTGACGATCAAACCCGCGATTTTATATGCAAGATTACTTTAAGACAGTCAATAACTACTCTTTATTCTAGTAGGACAAATTTTGAAGAAATTCTTGTAGTATATAGGCAGTTTCTTATTATGACTATAGGTAAAGTGGTACATGGATGTTTTCGCATTTAATCTATTGTAAAGAAGTGTTCCGAGGATCTAGATTGATTCAAATCTAGATTAAAATGCATGTTTTTGAGACTCTATGCGTGATGGACGAACCATCTACATTCACGCACTGATCGTGAATTAGGCTCGCACTTGTCCAGTTCATTTTATTTAAATTTATGCTTGATGATGGTTGTGCACATAAGAGTATTCACAGATTTCTAAAGCCTTTTTAGACGTGACACTACCCGTCCACTATAGATATCTAAGTACCCGTATTACCTATAAGCATCTTTTTTGATAAACCTTACACACATGATCGCTCACTTTTAAGCGACTTACAGAATGTCCTGCGATATGGTCACCCTTTTCACCCCACGTGTGATGGATGATCCATTTCACACGCCCTAACTCAATACACCGGTGAATATATTTAATATAAATTCCTGAGTATTGTTGGTATAATGTATTCTAAACAGCTTTTGTGATAACATGTCTGTGGGACGCTTGTGACTTCGCACGGGCAACTTTATTGATGGAGTCCTACGCTGCAGAAGTTATAATATAATTTAAGGAAGAGACTTTTCCTGTTTCTGTGCGAAGCGATACGTGAAACGGAAATGTTCTCGTGTACCTACCCGTGACATTTGGCAGGAGAGGCGTAATACTTGGAACAATGACTACCTCTTTTTATATAACAATCCAGCAAAGAATTCATCTGATGCGTAGTGCAGATTACTACGTTCCCACTACATTTCTTATTTCTCAGGCGGGAACTACAGGTATTCAAAAATACGCCGAATTGCTTCGAAAAATTACTACAGTGCCCCATCGTTAGCGTTTATTACACTATTCTATTTATAGGAAATCTAATTTCGACATACATTGATGGTTGAACTAAGGATATTTGAATCTAAAGAACCAAGCCTCCAAGCAATGTATGCCGAATTACTCTCTGTATTTGTATACGTAGTACGTAGATAGTACGTATTACTTGCCTGAGAAGGCTTAATTGGAGGAACCCCCATGAGACCCACCAATAAAATGTAACAATAGAAGCAAATAAAGACCGCCCCGTGAACAACATACTGTTTATGATTCGGTTGTCGCGGGTTCGATCCCCAGCGGGGTGCATGTTTTAGTACTCGGTTTGGTTGGTGGTAGGTCATTTGTCCGTTTGGCTAGCTACCACCATCTTGTCTAAGTATGCCGCCAAACAGCAATGTTAATAGCATTGTTCTGTTCTGGTTGTCAGAGATAAGATAGCCATTCCCCCAAATAAGATGGGGTTTCTGGGTCAGTAAGTGTAGATGAGGCCGAAGGTGGAAGATTGACATGTTAATACACATATTCCACAAATCCACAGTATTTTCTATCAGAATAAAGCAGAACTTGAAGTGTGGAAAGCGGTGATGACAAGTACCTCCACTACTCCAAAATAGGAATATTGGAAATTGGAATGCCTAATGCCTAGATATGTGTGATCAAAAACTATTATCCAAACATTTACATACCTACCAATTACTTCAAATTTTGGTTAAGGAGACTGCAAAACTACCTGCGCATCACAACGAGTGAAAACAGAACGGCTTGATTCTCATGAATATTCTCTATGGCGTAGAAATTGATGGAATGAAGTAGTGGATATATTTTAAAAGAAAAACAGAAGGTTAATTCTGTAATGCGTTAATATTAGGTCCTTACCTATGAAATTGGCGTTTTGTATGAAGAATTTCATTAAGACTGTTTTCTCCATACAAACATTTTTGATTTTTTTTATAATCCAAATTTAGCTAAACTTTGTGTGTATTATCGGATAACATTAAGTTAAGTATAGGCAGCGTTAATTTTTAAAAGTAACCGCTTTATAAAAGTTTCAGCGAATCTAAGAAATGATTATGGGAAGCACATGAAAACAGCTCTTTGCAAATTTTTTTTATTATGTGATTTAGGACAGAAATTAAAAAATAAGTCATGTGAAACCATGAAATAATATTCCATTTTCCATATAAAAAACAAATTTGGATATAGCTTTGAAAATCGCAGGAATTGATACATACAATTAATGAAGAAAAAAAACTCCAATTTTATAAGTAAAGACCCAATATTAACGTTAGACAATCAAATCACTCCTCTGTTTTTTTTTTCATATATGTTAAGATCATTAATGCACTTCTTTGACTTTTCATTTTCTAGAACCCCCTCCCCGTAACTAAAACCTGGCTACACTCATGGCTAGTGGACATTCAAGAATCTGGATTAGGTACATAGGCTGGCTAGTGGCTACATCGGCAAGTAGACATCATGTACCGAACTGATTCATTATATTATTTATTACAATAGAAAAAGAACCCTCCAGTATTTTTCTTCGACGAATACAACATCCCACCTCTTTATCAACGCTATTTTCATTCCATCAGAATACAAGGCATCTATTTACATTCGTAATGAGTTTCTTGACAAGGTCTCAACGGGAAAATATTTTTCTAGGACGACAGACTCAAGGGGCGGTAATTGATGCTTTTTCAGACAAAAGCAGGTATAATAACCTTTACATATACCTACTCGTATTTCTATCGTGATTACCATTTCAATCCCATATGTAAACTATTGTATAACACTGGTTAGGTATACCATCAATCTGCGTGGTGACAATTAGTCGTCTTATCTATATAAAATTTGTTGGAAATAAACAGCCTTTCTTAAAAACACAGTAAGATAATGTACATATTACTTTACTTTCCCACTTTCTAGGTCCAAATTCCGAGATAGAGACCAATCGACGAATCCAGCTCAGAGGGACAGCTTTAGATAAGATGGTGGATTTAGATAAGATGGTGGTAGCTAGCCAGGCGGACATTTAAAATGCCCTACCACCAAACAAATCGAGTACTTAAACATGTACCCCGCTGGGGATCCAACCCGCGACCTCCGAATCGTAAACCCAGTGTTGTTTACATGGAGCCACGGAGGCAGTTAGAAGATCTATTGTATATTGTGTATATGTTCAGCAGTGGACGTCCTGTGGCTGAGATGGTTTCCTTTATTCACATGACTTCGACAGTTTTATAGTAATATTTTAGTTGTTTCTACTTTCTTGTTGAGGGTGACCTCGCTTCCACCTTCTTCCTCATCATCACATTAACATCGGATGTGACTATCAGAATATCAGATGCTCACCCGTTCGGCAAAAAAAAATACAGTAAAAATCAATCACCTGGATTTGTTAATTTTACCAGATTAGAATGACAAATTACTAGAGCATATAGGTGTCATCCATTAAGCGAAAACACGGCTAATTCCCCATTCTCAGTTCATTGGTTCGTAAAGAGAAGGCTTTTCATCGCTAGGTATTTGATATGATGAATGGTTTCCTCTACTCTTGTCACTTGCACACGCTATAAACTCGTTCTGTGAGAATGGAGTGAGAACTTTTTACCACAACCTATAACTTTTGCTGTGTGGTTTCGGCCAGTGAAAATAATAGAACCAACCCATCTCTTCCCGTGGTTTTCTAAAAGGTGACTAAGGGACTTTCTACCAACACTTGCAACATCTAATTAGGAGATTTTCCACTGATTAATTGTTACGCTGTGGTTTATTTAGGTAGAATGCAATCTAAAAAGGTAAGGAGAGGTAATCTATACATATTTTATTCATGCAGTTACGAAGTCTACTGAATAAACGGTGTATGACAAACCACTACTATGGACCATGGACCCAGACTGGACTGTACAATAATTATTTTATACCTTTAGTGTACCCACGACCGACTTTTTGTAGGACCGATAATCGGCCGATTGTTTTCGTCAATACTTGACCGATATTCACCGATATTGTGACCGATTTTTTGCAATCAGGACGTTCCATTTTTCTCCTACATAAAATTGGTCACCGATTGTCGGCCGTGGGCGGGAAGCCTAAATGCAAAGCTGTATGACGAAAGTTTCCTTTTGGTCGTAGGTAATATAACGAAAGATCAACTAGGATAGAGAGAGCCACTTAAACATGACAGTATCGATATTGCACCGATAATTTATATCCCAAAAAACTATTCATAAATCGTGCCACCGAAATATGCAAGTCTCATACATAAATGATACATATATTATGTAGTTGCTCCGTCGTCGTAGCGAATAAACTTGCTTGAGAACAAAATAATTTATTGGCGTTTTCGTCAGAATCTGAATTTAAGATTTTTCATTAAGAAGTAGACTAATTTATAAGTTATTAGTATGATTATTTCGTCACTTTGGTGTTTTCATGTAAAACATACAAATGTCGAAATAATTATACTGTGTATATTTTTAAGCAAACAATCCGTACACGTGGTATTTCGTACGCGAACGAACAACCTTAAAGCTGTGTACAATAAAGAATTTATTTATTTCTTTCTTTCTTTCTTTATACTAACATAAAATTTTAGCACATCACTATCGATATTTTCCGTTTCTGCCTCCCTAGCATACACTTAACTGACAGTGACAGGTATGTCAATGGATAATGACTTTGCGTTGCCAGTGCAGATATTTTGTTCGGATTGTGAATCTTTTCGACCCTCCTTGGAACTTTTAGGGAACGTAGTAGTATACTATCTAGAACAGTGGTGGGCAAAGTACCGCTCGCGGTCACGGGCCAGCTTCTTCCTGCGAAAACATTTCATTCGGTCCGCCGACGACGGTCCTTCGAAATGAATAATATATGGCCCGCGATAATTATAATCGCATAAATGTTAAATTCTAATTTGTAACTAACATTTGTGAAAGTATGTAATACTGTAATGTGATGTTTTTATAATATGATTATAAAATTTCAAACCACTCATTTTATCTATACGTAATTATGGCCCTCCTCTGAAAAATCTTTAACATTCTGGCCCCCTATCAAGAAAGTTGTCCACCACTTATCTAGAACGTACATTGCAGATTTTTGTAACTTTGATCTTATGAATTTAAGTAGGTATAGCTTAATACTTATATCAAATCAACATAATACATATAACAATCAACTAGGTAATATAATAATAATAAAAATTTATTATCTCACAACAAAGAAATAGGTACATTGATTAAATAGTAATGTTAGGTAAATTCAAACAAATTCCTTTGTGAGAGACTGGAGTATGAAATAGGTTCGAAACCTGTGCTACAGATCTCCAGGCTCTCACTCCCTTACTATTAGACATTACAACAATCAGCTAGGTACTACTAATCTGTGTAATACGTGATGGGATCATTATTTCATTTAATGGGATTATTCAAACACTATTTAAGTAACATTAGTAAGTTAACATAAACTTCAACTAAATCTATTAGCAAAGATAAGTTAATGGGACCGGTGGGACCTTATGAAATGACCGGTCGGACATAACATTGAGGCTTACGCCTTTACCTAGTCGATAGGTGTCGTCAGAGCTCCATCCTGCTTCATCGAGTACAGTGGTTCAATAAGTCAAGTATATTCCATTTATTTCGCTTCACGTACACACAATTTTCTTATTATTGGTATAGTAATAATTTACCTTAATTTATAACCGATTTCACAAAGGAGGAGTTTCTCAATTATCGCCGGCTGTTTGTTTGTTTTTTCGTTACGTATGTACACCGATATCTCCGAGATTTGGCGGTTTCGTCACATGGTTCTTTTTATAAATGAAAGAGGATACCGTCGGTTGGTCTCACTGTAATTTCAGCGCAATCAGTTCAGTAGCTTTTTGTAATCATGGTAAACGCAGGATAGCATTACATTAGACGATTGTGTAGGTTTTGCATGAAAACTACGAGTGGGAAAAAAACAGTGTGGGTTTGTATGGAAAAAGTTTAGAGAAGGTCGGTGTGATTATCAATAAATGTGACAAATCGAAAATCATCAGGTCGAGCTGGTATACCCCAACTGCACACCTAACATGTAGAAGCAAGAAGGATTGCCATCGCACAAAAATGATCAGGGAGATTGGCAAGCATGCTGAAAATACTAAAAAGTGAAACATAAAAACTTTTCATCAAATAAAACCGACCTCGCTGAATGAACCATTACAAGTAAAAAATAATTTTATTGAAATGCTCGTATCTCTCAATCAGTTATTTTGTATGTTCACTGTCGTAATTATTATTATTTCTACCATATGAAAAAATATTTTTCGAAGTCGGCGCTAAAGTGTAGGTAACAGTGATTATCAAGCAGATGGATTTACATTCAATTGTAGCGCCGATTCCGAAAGACATTTTTATATTTTTGATTCAGTGAAGTCGCTTTTATTTTTGTTAAAGAGTTTTTAAAAATATAAAACACTCAAACGCTAGATCATATTTGGTTTAACTATTGCTGTGTCGTGATTCTACATAATGTGAGACATTTATGTAACTTTGAATTTTCTCTATCGACAAAACAAGGAATCGTGTTTTCCAAACGTATGTATTTTATTGTGTAATTAGTACAAGGTGTCGCTTGTGTGGTCACCACTTGGTGACAGCCTTGGTCCATCATCCGTCATTCGGTCTAGCCCCCCTCCACCTTAGTTTCGTTATTCACTTGCCTAAATCCTACAACCCTGGAATCCTCAAGAGCAGGGTGAATAGGCATCTACTGAGATCGCGTGTTTCACCTTCGGCCACTTCATCACTTTCCATCAAGTGAGATTGTGGTCAAAAAGGTATCCGGCTAATCATAAAACCTACATCTTCCATTTGTCATCGAATTAATAATAACTTATTTATTTATTTAAAATAAATGATATATAATCTACATAGAATCCGAACTTTTTGTAACATTTTAGGCCTGGAATTGGAACTTGGCAACCCCTGCCGCCGGCAATGACAAATGAAATGACAGACAGCTGCTTGCTGACGGGTTAGGAATTTCATCTTATCATTTGAATATTTAATTCAGTTGTTGTTTAGTTTGAACTACATTCAAGTTTTGTTAGACGCGTGTAACTCTGTAGTATTCTTATCAATTATCACCTTTTTATCGACTTACAAAATCTGTCATGTCATAGAGGTTAAGTTTACTTGATCTATTGTTTATATTTCTAATTTATCTTTATAGATGATGTTTAAGTGGAGGCTCACATTATCGGCAGTTGTGAAAAGTAGCAGTAGTGTTGTACAGCAAAGGAATTTAGATTTAACAGTGAGAAATTTCACAACAACTTCAATAATGTGTGATAAATTTAAACTGCCTTCTCGCTATGGCGCAGGGGAGAAAAGTGTCTGGTAAGTAACTGGGATAACGCTAAAGCTACGTTTTCGAAAACGGAGCAGTAAAACACTAGAAATTTCGGTCAGGGCGTCTCTAAGGGGGCGCAAAAAGTTTGAATATTCACACTTTTTCACCTCCAAGAGTTTGCTCGTGCTAAAAGACAGTGAAATTGAGAACGCACGGAAATATGCGAAAAGTTTCCTCTGTAACCAGGGGTCCATATCTTCTCTCAAACCTAATAAAAATTTAAAACTTCAATATAGTGAGAAACTAACCACTACTAAATAAAGGAAGACTATACTATACATTTCTTGTAGCCTATTATATAACTGAGTGAAGTTTTTATCAGTATTGTAAATACATGTTATCAGTTTTATAGAGATTGAAGATGAGGCAAATTTGTATCACTTGTCAATAGCAGTACATTCTTCATTGAAGCTTCTCACAAATTGCTGCTCGTCACTAGGGTATGCTATTTGGTTGATATCTTTTAATCAAGTAAAGGACTTGGGTGTTCCATATTTTTTATTTTTTTAACTCAATTTATCTACATGACACCAGAAAAATAAACCATTCAGATACATATTGACAACTTATCAATTATTTGAATGCACAAGTCAATTTATCAATGTTTCTTTGTTTCCATGAGCATCTTCATAAATCCTATGTACACTTGAAAATTGCCATTATTTAAGGATCATATCAATAAATTATTTTCAAGATTGAGATTACTCTAAGTTGATACAAAAATTTTATTGCAAACCAAACGCGATCTCAATCTCAAGATCGATTTATTATTTGACGACCGATTGGTGTAGTGGGTAGTGACCCTGTCAGCGAAACCAACGGTTGTGGATTCGAATCCCGTGACGGGTAAATGTTTGTGTGATGAATATGAACATTTATTCCTGAGTCATGGATGTTTATATAAATATTTATGTATGTTTAGCCGTTATCTAGTGTCCATAGTACAAGCTTTGCTTAGTTTGGGACTGGATGATTGGGGTAAGTGCCCGAAATAATTATTTATTATTTATTATTACGGCCCTAAAACTTAGTTTTCCTTTGAGATGTAGCCCAAGAAACTGAGTTTGCTATTTTTATTGTCAATAATGTTTGATGAGTACTCAATTTTTACCCACTGGCCAAGAAAGAAGAGTAATGTTTTACTAATACAAATCAAAGAAACAACTTTAGAATCGAGCTGTCTCTTCCATGCGTTTTTATTTTATTTTTATTTAATCAAAGTTTTTACAGGGACTTTTACAAATTTTGTATGGCAGTCCCATCGTACCCCTTAACTAATCGCTACACTTAACGAGACACCGATGAGTTCACAAAACTGAATAACTTCATGGCTCTTTCTGAGTGCCATAATGATAAAATAGTGTGAAACACTCCTACATCAAGTCCGTTCAGTTTAAGTTTGCGTTTTTATCTCTTTAGTAGTTAATTGTTTATTTCCTAATAGCCTTTTACACACAATAAAATTTGCTTTTAACTGCAGATGTAAGATAACACCAGTAGACCTTGAATCTTCAAACTATGTAGAATATTCATTGTAATGGAGCGTGCGTAACAAATGAACTAGCACTAATTATATAAGAAAAAGAATTTAATGTTACCTCTTTACAACAACTAATTTCTAAATCATTTAAATGAGTTGGAACTTAACATTGTGTTAGTTTCAAGTGCTCTAGTGATGTCTATGAAAATATAGAATGATGACTTTGAATTTGTTTTAAAATATTGTTATACTGGGTACCTTATCTCTGACAACTGTATTTAAAGTTTGTTTTTTTTTTATTTTCTGGAAAACCTTATCAGATTTGGTTTAACTGATGCTTGTTTCTGTAGGTACAAGAGGTATCAATGTTGACCTAAGGATCGCGGGTATAAGTTTCTTTCCCTTGTTTCTTGTAGATAACCAAATTTGATAACTGGTATTCTACTAGGAAAAATAATTCCTTCTAGTTAAGTTGTTTATCAAACGGGATTATAGGGAAAGGTACACAGATTTCTGGGATAGGTACACAGCAAGTATGTTGGTTATACAACAAATTATTCGAATGTGACGTAATACACTTGCTATTGAAGATGAGATCGAAGGTGGAAGCGTACTTACCCGGAAACCCCAACACATTTGGGGGATTGGTTATTTTATCTCCGACAACCGGAACACAACAATGCTATTAACATTGCTGCTTGGCGGCAGATTTAGATAAGATGGTGGTAGCTAGCCAGGCGGATATTTAAAATGCCCTACCACCAACCAAACCGAGTACTTAAACATGTATCCCGTTGGGGATCGAACCCGCGACCTCCGAATCGTACACCCAAAGTTGTTTACATTGAGCCACGGAGGCGGTTGAGCATAACCCTCTCACAACTTTTAACTTGTGGAACAAAGACTTATCCATAAATCCACAGGGTGGAATATATCCAGTTAGCAGCCGAGTACAAGCCAGCTGTGAATCTTGGGCAGGGCTTCCCTGACTACCACGCTCCACAAAATGTCACCAAAGCACTGGCCGATGTTGTCACTGGAGAGAACCCTCTGCTCAATCAGTACACTAGGGGATTTGTGAGTTTTTTTTTTAAATTTATCAATTTTTTAATCATCCCTATTTGGCGAGGGGCTATATCTATTTTATCTGATACATCCAGAATATAACAACACTTTCAATTTAAGTTCTAGGCCAAATAGAATCTACCTTTTTATGTGTTTGAAGCTGTAAGGGTAGTCCCTCACTGTGAAGTAGGTTTGTGATATTTTTGAATAGAGGTTGGTTATAGAGCCTAGATATATGCAGCTTTTAGTTAAACATTTATTTATTCAACGCTATTGCATAACAATATTGTACGAAGGAATAGAAAAGACTTAATGTACATGTACACAAATAAATGAATTTATAGTTTGAAATATCTCATTGTAGATAGATTTACATAATTGCAATGATTAATGACACACACTTGTTATATAGAAATTTACCGTTTTAATCCCGACGCAATAAAGGGGGTGTTTGGAGGACATTAAAACCTAGGTGGCGCCAAAAAGCTGAACCGAATTTGAAACGGTTATCTTCGAAAATGTTTGTAAGACAGTTCTTAGCTCTTATTGCTTTTTTACTCTGCTGGATGATATTATATTATTTTAATGCACTCAGCTATGACCGTGTTGCATGACGTTGCACACATGCCCCATACAATCGGCAGTAAGTTTTGAATGTATTGGGAAAATGCTTATATAATTGTTATGGTATATTTGTTGACATCTCTGTTTGTGTTTGTTAAAAAAAATTGTATGGCACTTATGTATGTTTCTTTCTTTCTTTTATGTGTGCCAGTTGCAATAAACTTTTTATCTATCTATTATAGTCTTTCGGTCTTTCATAAAATTCGGATTTTAATATATTTTGTTATCAAAGAATATTGAAAATAACACTCAATTTAATTTAATAACGTCTGTAATGATGAATGAGTCAATTTTTAACCTCCAACGATAAACGACGGTTGTTAGGCGTTTGACGGCGTAGTGTGTTTTTCATTTTATAGTTATTAAAGGTGGTTTTACAAAATTATGGGTTCGCTAAACGAATCTGTGTTAGGAGACTAATAGCTTGTTTTGCATTGCTTAATTATTCTAAAACTCTTTTTTTAATTTCAGGGTCACCCACGGCTGGTGCAAAGCTTATCAAAAGTTTACTCTCCGCTCATTGGTCGAGAGATAGACCCAAACAATGAAATTTTGGTGGGGTGTGGGGCCTATGAGGCTTTATTCTCTATTATTTTGGGTAAGCCCTCCAGTTCCCAATGGGTTAGTATTGTAATCTAGTTAACGTAGTAGTAATAACGAAGTTTGTACAGTGTGGCCGCCTGCGTGGCTCAATGTTAACAACATTGGGTTTACGATTCGGAGGTCGCGGGTTCGATCCTCAGCGGGGTACATGTTTAAGTACTCGGTTTGGTTGGTGGTGGGGCATTTTAAATGTCCGCCTGGCTAGCTACCACCATCTTATCTAAATCTGCCGCCAAGCAGCGATGTTAATAGCATTGTTGTGTTCCGGTTGTCAGAGATAGCCAGTCCCCCAAATGTGTTGGGGTTTCCGGGTCAGTACGCTTCCACCTTCGACCTCATCTTCACTTAACATCAGGTGTGATTGAGGTCAAGTACGAATCCGTCGAGCATAAAAAAAAAGAGTTCATGAAAATAATAAATGTAATCGAAACAGCTGTTACCTATTTAGCAGAAATACAAAGTTATACTTCTTTATTTATAAATCAATGGAAACCTCTTAAAACTGAGTTCGTATCATCAAAAGTAACAACTTTTGTCCCAAATATTTAAATTCGGGATTTTTTATCGCTACCCCAAACATTAGCCTATGGAATCCCGCTGTGAGATAAATGATTTTAAAATAAAAGCCTTTCATATTTGTCCTTCATATTCATTCCAACACTTTACAGGTCATGTGGAGACAGGTGACGAGGTGATCGTCATCGAACCGTTCTTCGATTGTTACGAGCCAATGATCAGACAAGCTGGAGGTATTCCCAAATTCATCGCTTTACAGCCAGTGAGTTGAGTTTTTATTTATTCTGTGTCAAAGCAACGCAGCAAACTTCTTACTGTGAAAATAATTCAACAACAAATTCAATAACAAAGTACATTGAACTCGCCTGCTGATTTTATAGTCTATCAGGTACGTACGTACGTAATTTTTGTGAGGTAACTTCCTAAAACTTCCTGAATTTTTGTAGAACTATCAGTAATAGAATAAAAATGTTTTCTAATCATTCTCTTAGCTTGCTTTAGGTATAGTATAGGTATTTAATCATAAAACCTACAATATGAAATTAAAGTTACCACTGTGAACTTCATTTCGTTGTAGAAGATGTTAAGATATCCTAAAACATTTTTCAAAAAAAAAATAATCAATGGCTACTTGATATTTTCTAAAAATACTTAATTGAGTCATGATATTTGCCCTCGGGAAATTAAGAAGTTATTGATATTCGACGCAATGAAATCAACAGTGGTAATTTTAATCTAATAGTCTATATTTTATTTATAATATAAATATGGAACCCACGATACAGTACCTATGTTGCTAGGATTGAAAGGATTCAAAAAAAGTTTATCAGGTATCTGTGTTATCGCATTGGGGGTCAATATCAGTCTGGCGATTACCTTCATTTCTGTAGAAGGCATCATCTGTTGCCTTTAGAGGTACGGCGTGAGATAGGAGACCTGATGTTCTTACTGAAAATCACTTCAAACTCCATTGATTGTCCTGAGCTTCTGTCTCGTGTTTGCCTCCGTGCTCCTGGTAAATCCCTTAGACATAATAACCCGATTGCTCTTCCATCATCTTCCACCAATTACAGACAAAACACGTTCCTTTGGCGTGCGAGCAATAATTTCAATAAATTATCCAAAGAGCTAGGTTTGGACCTTTTTAATACTACCAATATAACTGCGAGGCGTCAACTTAGTAGGGCATTTTTTGAAATTTAGTTTTTGCGCTGAGTGTTAGTAGGATAAAATTAGAAAAAAAAAAAAAAAATCCGGCATCTCATGATTTGCTGTCATAGTGTGTTTGTATGTGTGCTTTCAAATGTTTTATGTACGAGTGCTGTTTATTAGCTTTTTAGTTTTATATTGTAAGTCTATCAGTGAAAACCTGTAATTAGCTTTATGCTTCTTAAAATGCATCAATTTTATTATAACCAGCTGTTGGTTTTCCGAAAAGAATAAAATAAAATAAAATAAAATAAATAAAATTACTAAATACCTATATTATATCTAAAGCAAGCTACCGACTTGTTAGAAAACATTTTTATTCTATCACCAATAGGTACTGTATGCATGTGCAAAAAATCAGGGCCTTTAAGATTATAGGAACTTAAAAATGTATCCTTACTGGACTATTGCATTATGAGTAAGTCTCTACATATCGTGTCCTCTTTGCGTGCATAAAGATTCATTTAAATCCACCTTTGTACTCAGGTCTACGTTCACAATCATCGCAACCAGTAGACTAACGATTTTTTTTTATTTGGGATAACAACAGCTAACGTTACATTAATTTACAACAAATAGTTACTACTTAAATAATACAGACAATTTGTTGTTGAGAGAAAGATCTCATACATAAAGCTTTGTAGAAAATAGGCTGCAATTATACAAATCAAGATGAGTATATATTATAAGCAAGAAGAAATATACATAAATAAATGAGTATACATTTATCAACGATGCCTATAGCGATATATATTTCAATTTGATATTATATTTAGTAGAAGACTACAGCTTTGGGAGTTTCAGAATATTAACTACGATCAAAAACTATCCTGATATGTTGATGACGAGATATAAGTGGCTGCTTATTAAATACTTCCAATATGAGCCTTATCGGTCAAGCAGATAATGGATAGATAGTGTGGCACCATATTACAGACTCATTTCGTTATATTGAAATTACATTGGCCTTTCTATGTTGTTTTGATGAACTTATCATTATACAAGTCATTCCCATAACAAATTATATTCCATTCCCATTTTCTATTGCATCACTAAAGTGTTGATAAGTCATATTTAACCGACTTCATTTACTTATCATCTCCCATAAAAAAAAAAAACAAATTAAGTCACTTGACATCGTAATCAATGTCGTTTTGATAAAGTAAGGGTCAATGTGTAAGTACCTATAGCAGGCGCAGCGGCATGACGCCCTACTTCTGTACAAAGTTGCATGTGAGATTTATGATTCAATTTAAATTTATTGGAAATAAATACCATTTTTTTTGCACGACGGGTTCGTAATTGACCTCAGTCACACCTGATGTTAAGTGAAGATGAGGTCGAAGGTGGAAGCGTGCTGACCCGGAAACCCCAACACATTTGGGGGACTGGCTATCTTATCTCTGACAACCGGAACACAACAATGCTATTGACGGTAGGTATTGCTGCTTGGCGGTAGATTTAGATAAGATGGTGGTAGCTAGTCAGGCGGACATTTAAAACGCCCTACCACCAACCAAACCGAGTACTTAAACATGTAAAAAAGTAGTACTTAAACTAAAATCGTAAACCCAATGTTATTTACATTGAGTCACGGAGGCAGTTAACCATTACCAGCTTAACAGTTAAAGCATTAACAGTTACCAACCATAAGCGCAGATCTACGCTTGAGCTACATTCTGAAATACGGCCCTAAGCAACTAGGCTTGTATTATGGATACCAGATGTTTGATATACTACACAAAAACATTTTTTTGTAAATACATTATAAATGAATACATCCATAACTCGGGTACACCTGTACAGGACTGTATTCATCATACAAATATATGACCCTAACGCAATTCGAACCCGCAACCTTTAGGTATAGCAGTTAGAGTTTCTAACCACTACACCAAACAGGTCGGACACCAAATAGGCTTAATGCATTATTTTCATCGTGACGATTAAAGTGAGTCCTCACATGGAAATCGCGCTATGGCAGAGTCTCATATCGAGCAGTTGTTGATATGATGGGATAATGTTCATTCTATTTCTTCTCGTTTGTCTGCTAGAAGAATAATATCGGCTTACTTTGTACCCTTAGGGTAGGGAACCATAACAACGAAATTGTTCACTCCCAGCATAATACGGATTACAGAAATCAACTGGCGCCAAGAACGTGACGTCAGCGGATTGGGTCCTCGACGAGAAAGAGCTGGCATCACTCTTCAACAGCCGCACAAAAATGCTTATTTTAAACACCCCTCACAACCCCCTCGGAAAGGTGTTCACTCAGAAGGAGCTCGAGGTGATAGCCAATCTGTGCAAGAAATACAACGTCCTCTGTATTGCTGACGAGGTTTACGAATGGATGGTATTTGAGCCAAAGAAACATATTAGGATTGGTAAGTGTGTGTTGTGATTAGTGAAGTTAAGCTATGTTTGACACGGTCAATCCTTGAGTAATTGCTAGTTGCATTTTCAGGCGACTGTTTCCTTATTACATCATTACGTCACAACCCCTATCCCAAATGGGGTGGTCAGAGATATCCCAAACAATAGTGTTTGGTTGCTCCAAACATTAAGAGTTGAATGATTGAAACAATATCCACGGTTCACATTATGAAATGTACAGAAATGCGCACGTGACAGAGGGTGAGCCCATCGCCGTTGAAACGTGCATATCTATAAATGTTTTTTGACGGAAAGTCTCTTAGTCACCTTTTACGACACCCAAGGGAAGAAACGGGTTCGTTGTATTCTATTTGAATGCCGAAACCACACAGCACGCACCTTATTATGTAGATCGCCATTACTCGTCGTCCGAAAAGGCGAATGACTTCGGACGGCTTGAACATATTGTGCAGAAGTCTGTACAATCTGTATGTCTAAATAATGTCACACAACTTCACCAATCTGTTCCAAGTTCGCATGAGGACCCCTATTAAGTAATTAAATACCTGTACAGGAGTCCCCGCTCAATAAAATAGTGCAGAGACTCGTGGCAAGTCAACGGAGCTATAATAACTTTTGTACAATCAATAAATTTTTAAAATTAAAATGTAAGATGTGTGTGTGTGTGCGTGTGCGTGTGTGTGTGTGTGTGCGTGTGTGTGTGTGTGTGTGTGTGTGTGTGTGTGTGTGTGTGTGTGTGTGTCTGTGTGTGTGCGCGTGCGAGCGAATGTTAGCCCTACGACAGTGTCTTGGGATCGAAAGCTGGATATCAGCTTTCACTAACTAATGTGTACGTGTAAGTTTCAATTGCATTTATTCGTCAACCCACCACTAAATAGGTCACCAGATACGGCCACTGACTGTATGTAAAGGCTTCACAACAATTTCGTCATCGTATGCTTTGACTACAGGATATTTTACAGGATGTATTTCGGGGAGTGTGCGTTGGAATTACATAATCTTATTCCACCGTCGCCCTTCCATCTTCGGACTTGGGGAGGGATTCCACCCGTATATAGTTAATAAACGGAACATACGCACTAAGAAATTCGATTCTTCATTCGTCATCCGAACAGCCAAAGCATGGAACTCCCTTCCGACGTCAGTCTTTCCTAAATCCTACAACCTTGGGATTTTCAAGAGCAGAGTGAATAGGCATTTACTGGGATCGCGTGCTTTATCTTCGACCACATCGTCACTTTCCATCAGGTGACGTTGTGGTCAATCGCGAATCCAGTCAATCATAAAAAAAAACATATGACTTTGAGCTTATGAACTAACCGCACATCAGTGTCCATCTTTAGGCTCCGCAGATCATTACTGGTAGGACTTTTGGCTTAATACGTGTTATTGAATTGTGGTTCATCATCATCATATTAATCATTGGACGTCCAATGCTGAACGTAGGCCACTCCGGAAATAGCTTGCAATTATTAACTTCCCGCGTCCTTCATCAAATCATCAGTCTACCTTATGATTGGCAGTCCTACGCTGTGCTGGCCGATGCGTGGTCCCCACTCAAGAACTAATAACCTATTAGCCAACAGTTCTTCGAGCTATGTGTCATGCAACGAGTGTACGATGATGACATTGGTACGGTGTTTGGATAAACCTATGTATGTTTTTGTGACACCTGTAAATATATCTTTGCAACATTTTAGATAAATTAATAAATACAAATACTTCAACTTACTGTATCAGCCATGTTGGTGACTTTCGTTTAGGGGAGATTATACGGAAATCTTTATTTCAGGTTCGATCACGTGGTGAAACGCCGAACATCACCCTCACCATAGCTCGTTGCGTTTTGTTAAATTTTGGCTACCTATGAATATTTAATAGTATTTTCAATATTTCAGCCTCTTTCCCCGGCATGTGGGAAAGGACGATCACTGTGGGATCGGCCGGGAAGACGTTCTCCGTGACCGGGTGGAAACTGGGCTGGGCATACGGACCAGCAGCTCTGATGCGCAACGCACAGGTGGTGCACCAGAATTGCGTCTATACATTATGCACACCCATCCAGGTGAGCTACACGTGACTAGTTGGATAATTCCTATGTAACAATATGCTGAGATGCTAATTTAGAAAGGCGTTAATAAGAAGCCTATTAGAAAAACTGTGGTATAAGTCGATATATTAATAATGCCAGAAAAAAGCACTGATTACCTGCAGCTATACCACGTAAAAAAAATTACGTTCGATTGCTGAAAATTTGCCTTTTATCTCGTCTGCGTTCGATCGATAAATTTGGTATCATGTAAGTGCCCTAAAAGTAAAGGATAAGAATAACGTTTCAGTTGTATAAAGATTTTGATGAACTCTCATCTTTACTACATAATAAATACGGCTGAATTTAGCTTGTCAAGAAAATCGATCTACCTACTACGATCTATACGTATAAGGTCGCAGTCGCAAGCTGCCAACTAGACATGGCGGCGACAATAAAGCGGAAAATGTAATGGTTGTCACATTATTTCCTTGTTTCAAGTTAGCAACAAACTATCCATATACACTGCCTGATTTAAGAGTTCTAACAGCCCTAGGATAACTATGAATATGCACCCCCCGATCCAGCCTGTGCATATCCAGGATATGAATATACTTGTTTTATGTTTTGCGGTTTCACACATAATAAATCAAATTTTACCATGAGCATAAGGTATGTTTCTTCGGTAAAAGGTTTTCCCTAAGGATGCAGTGGTATCTTGCCTTTTCGAAATCTGTTCAATAGGTTTAAAAAGGTAACACTCAGCATGCAGAGTTCTTTCGCATTTATATTTAGTTTTTTTATATATTTAATTAGTTCTTGATTCATTAATAAAGTAATCGATCTGTAGAGTAACTAAAAATTTTAGTCTCTATATATTCGGCGTCGACAAGTGGTGCTTGCAAAGGCAAGCTCAGCGCCCTCTTGATCCTTGCGCCCTAGGCTAGAGCCCAATTACCCTGTGGGTAAATGAAGTCCTGTCTATATAGGGTCTAACAAAATTAACCCGACAAACTTTGGCAATTGTACGTACATGACAATAAAATAATATATTCATTAAAAAAACTATCCTTAAAAATTTAGTTTCCGAGTAAAAAAATTAAATGAAAATACAAATTAACCGACTTACTTAATTTTGATTGTACCTTATTTTATCAATGAGAAAAAAGGCAACGTTCATATGGAAGACGCCAATGGGGGTGGCGGGGCACAGGGCGCAACCAATCACAGCAAGTTGCCGCGGGCCCGGGGCAAGCGCCGGCGGCAAACGGCTTGTGGTTGCCTTTCGGCGTCTTCAAAGATACCGCGGCACGTGTTTGTGTGTTGTGGCAACGTACTTAGAGCGCGCGCGGCCATTAAGGTACAACTCACAAAATTTACATTTCTAAATTTTATTTGAGTTAAATCTTTAAACTTTAATTTTTTATTTTTTTCGTAATAGGTACATCCTATTCATACACTCTGCAACGTTTGTCGGGTTAATTTTGTTAGACCTTATATATCTCTAATCTACGCAAAATACTCTCACATCTCGGATTGCAGAGGTGGTTTGAGAAGAGAATTGGACGTAAAACAATGTAACGTCAGCGTGAACATAAACGTATGCGCTCGAGCGACAGTTTTGACACTGCGCCTCCTATTACCACGGCACGGAACAATACTGTGGTACCGCCCCGCAGGTGGAGGGAGCAGAGAAGCGCACCACCCGCGACCCGCACACCCCGCACGATTGACCTGTTGTGATCATCGAGTGTTATCACTATATTCTTTTCTTTAAGCTTCATGTTGTTTTCTCAGGAAGCAGTGGCCCGATCGTTTGAGTTCGAGCTGGCGCGTTACGACTCGCCTGATTGCTACTTCTTCTCGTTAGCCCGCGATCTGATCTCCAAGCGGGACTACTTGATAAACGCGTTGCGGGAGAATGGCTTCAATCCGACGATACCGGAGGGCGGATACTTTATTGTAGCCGATTGGACTAAACTCTGTGAGTAGACCGTGCAAAGAGGCTACGGCACAGCTATGAAAGTGTATTTACCCGACTATACCAGAAAGTAGGATCATTTAGGAAGGTGTAATAAAATATTAATATTTAATCTTGTAGTGCAAGTTGTCGTTAGATTCGTCTTGAAACATTTTTGAAAATCCAACATGGCGCCTGAAATATGAATAAATAAATATCTTTGCACATACACACAGCGCCATCTAGTTTCACACTAAGCAACTATAGGCTTGTATAATGGATACCAGATGGTTGATAAACTACACAAATACATTTTTTTTGTAAATAAATACATAAATGAAAAACGTCCATAACTCGGTAACACATCTATTCAACATACAATGCCCCTTGCGGGATTCCAACCCGCGACCTTTTGGTATAGTAGTCAGAGTTTGGTATAGTTTCTAACCACTACACCAAACATGTCGTCTAATATACAAAGCGTCTAGCGAATGGCGTGGAATTTTGAAGGAAATAGTAGTTGCTTTTATTCCCCCTTTTATGTGCAGTCAGGTCTTTTGGGATTTTACGTACTGTATGTTATTTACAATATAAATGGACATTGCCTAATTGCATTTATTTTTAGTATTCTTTACCAAAAATGGCAAAACGGAACATTAAACAGTCACACGTTATCTGTTCGGTGTCACCGCCTATTTCAGAATCTATTACCTACACAATTGAAGAACAACAATTGAATTTAAGCTTTAGAGGTTAGTTTTAGGGGGCTTAATAAAACACTTTAGAATAACCATTTCAATATTGCTGACCCTCAGCTGATATCTCAGTTTAGAAAATTATGAAAAAAATATTAGAAATAATGTTGAGATTGAAGAAAAATTAAGAATGGTGGCCTAATTAAAACATTGTATTTGAAGGCTTTAGAAGCTAGTTTTAGTGGGCTTAATAAACACTTTAGAATAACCATTTCAACATTGCTGTTGCCCAGTTTATTTTAAAGAGTGGTTTATAAAATTTGAAAAATGTTGAGAAGAAAAATTATTTTCGTTATCTTTTGATGCTTTTTTTTTTGTAGTTTTGTTTTGTAATTTAGGTCTGTTTGCTTAAAACCAGAGTTAGGTAGAAATAATTGTGCTTCATCGTCATACTTAAGAATGTGTATTGCCCTGCTCTGATTTGCACCTTGTTCGGTTATTTTCAGCTAATAAAATCGACCTATCTTCAGAGCCGGATAAGTACAAAGACTACAAGTTCACTAAGAAGTTCGCCAAAGAGTCGAGCGTGCTCGCAATACCGCCCAGCGCCTTCTATTCGGAAGAACACAAGCATTTAGGGGAGAACTTCGCGAGGTTCTGCTTTAACAAGGTAATTTAATATATTTAGATGGTCTGCTCTTATGGTTCCTGGCTAAAACTGCATGAGTGGGTAAAATCTGACCAAATTATTTATGCAGGTACTTATTCATGTGATGCGTATATGAATGCATAAGGCTGCTTGCGTGTTCGACAATCATGACCGATTTTTGTCGGCAAAAAATTAAACCTACAGAATGCAATATTGAAATGCACACGTCCTACGAAAAGTCGGTCACAAAATCAGGGATAATAGTATCGGCTTATAATTGGCCCTATTGTTCGACCTTTTTTTTGACGCGGGAAAACGCATTACGCGTACCGCTCCCATGGGGGACGGCGAGACGGTTATGTGGGACTCCCCTTCCTATCGGGAGGGATACCCACTAAAACCCCGCGGCGACCTTCCTCGGCAGTAGAGGAGCTGGGAACGCCCTATTGTTCGACCTACAAAGGCAGTGTAATCAAATTCATGTACTCTCCTGAATACACATGGTTATTGCTTTCAAGAATCTTGGAAAACTTACCTAAATTAAATTGGCCGTGTGGTTCCTGTCAGAGTAAACTGAACCAACCCGTCTCTTCCCGTGGGTATCGTGACTACCGGATCGTGAACCATACAGCACAGACCAATGATGTACAGCAACGTCATTGGTGCGATGCTCCCAAAAAATCTGCAATCGCCGACCGTAGCTATTAGGGTAAATCCTCCCAATTTTGTTCAACAGTGGACTTTTATAGCCTGTTGATCCTCAATGAATATTTCAAATTTATTTTTAATCACACAACATCATGCTGGACTTATTTATATCGTGAGTAGGCCAAGTGTTTTCAGGGAAGTACCTGAATTTGTATAACCGTACAAATCTTTATTGCACAAGAAAGACAAATAGGAAAACAGTCAGGAGATGTGTACAAATATTTGCACAAGAGATTGTAGTGTCTTTGTTTGTACTTCATACATCATTATCTTAGATTATAACTTACCTTTTTTTTTTTTTTGACGCTGGGAATTGCGTTCCGCATACTACGCAGCTCCTCGGGGGGGAGCTGCGCAGTTATGTGGGACTCCCGGGCGATTGCCCGGTATACCCACTAAAACCCAGCGATGAACCCTCTGCGTCTATGAAGGGCGGTGCAGGCTCCCTGACGAATACCACTGCCACCGCCCCAACGCTAGGCACATTTACGCGTGCCTTCCGGCCGTTGTAGGGTGCCCCGGTTCATGGGAGACACCCTCAGTTTTTTGCCCGTGTGTGGCGGTGGGCCCCCCGACCTACCGCCTGGGCAGATTATAACTTACCTAGAATGACACGTGACTTTTGACAGTTAAATGATTCAATTATTGCATTTTTTTTAACAATTCTTACTCTAACTTAATGATAAATAACTTCTTCAACTGCTTTGGCCGGACATTGTATAAGAAGTTAGCTACTTACTCGAGTAACATGACAATGACATTCTTAACACGTTGACTGTGTAACTGAAAATTAGACATTGATCCCACAAGTGCAATTACTTTTTTTGGTAAATCCATTCGAATATATAGATTATGTGAAATGGGCCTTAATTGCATAGAATATTAAATTCAGACTAATTAGGATTAGTAATAGATCTAATAAAATTTGTTGTAATTTTATTAGATCTATTACTAATCGTTTTTTGGAGTAGAAAACAAAAGTAACAGCAAGGAACAATGAACTCTAACTACTGTAGCATAATTTTCACGACTTCAAATTATCGTCCTTACCCTATACGAGATGGAATAATCCGGTTGATATTTTTGCAGAAAGACGAAAACTTGGCGTTGGCCGTAAAACTAATAAAGGAATGGAATAATAAGAAAACATAGAATACTTTATAGTAACTGAAACTAGCCTTGAATATGTGATAATACTCCTATGTATTGTATCTTATAAGATTTGTAAATGGAAAATACGTTTCATATTATTTTTACACGGTACAGTCACGGAATTTGATTGGTGATCTAAAATAATTCAAAAATGTTTGTATGGAGAAAACAGTCTTAATGAAATTCTTCATACAAAACGCCAATTTCATAGGTAAGGACCTAATATATCCTCATTAAATTCACTGACTGTAAGTAGTACCTCCTTTTATAAAATGTACCTACCCACATAATGTTACAATCTTTTTTTATCAGAAAAGCTTTATTATTATAGTAACATATATTTTTATTGTTATTTAGTATTTGTAAATAATAAACATGTTTTGTTGAAAAAAAATTGTATAATTTACGTGTATAAAAATTGACACTAAAGATTTGTCTGTTACAAAAACTATCACACTGTCTGATTTGGAGCGTACGGGATGTAAATAAGCGTATACTTGTTGCCTCTGAGCTTCACACCGGTTACGACTTGAAGTCTCCTCGGAGCCAACGTTTTGCGTCCCGAGTGTCGTTTCCATACGTTTTGCCAAACCTGGAATAGTCTCATATTTTTATTTCATCTATACCTAATTAAAGGGAAAAAGGAGGCCTTTGCGCAGTGGGACAGTTCAGGCCTATATAAATAGTATCTACTTGACTCAATTTGTTTTCTTTTACATACAACGTCACGAACTTTATCCCTAATGGGGTGGTCAGAGATATGCCAAACATAAGCGTTGGGTGTTCCAAGCATTAACAGATTAATGCTTCAACGCTATCCACGTTTCATCTTTTGAAATGTACAGAAATGCACACGTGACACGAGTTGAGCTCATCGCCGTTGAAACGTTTTGGTGGAAAGTTCCTTAGTTGCTCTAAGGCGGGCTCCGTGTGCAAATCTCAGGAGTACAGACCAGGTTTAAAATCATATAAGTAGGTTAAATATACCTTAGCATTCAAAATTGGCATTGCAATATAACATATGCAATGCAAATTAAAATTTCCACATCCGTGGCTCAATTTAAGGTTTGTAAGATGCAGGTAGTTCGATTCCCAGCAAGGTACGTATTGAGTACTAGTATGAAGGAATTAATACCTCCTCCACCTCGTTGGAAATACTCCGCGTCCATACACGTCTACTCCATCGCAGATCGGATCGCGGTAAGTGCAATGATTTCAACATTTCTGGGGATGTTATAGCAACCATTATGATACCTACCTACTCAATCTGAGAATAACGAAGGACGGCTGAAAGTGAACAAAGTCATACCTGAACATAGCCCCTGGTACGTGACCCGCGTAGTTGGGCAACATGCCCACGTGCTTGTGGTAGATCTCTGTGGGGTTGATGGAGAGGGGCGGATCGGGCCTGGAATATGGAAGGAAATGTTAGAGAGAGAAATAGGAGGTTAAGTAAGTTTTTCCCTACTGCCTTAGGATGGAAGGAAGGGAATGTTTTTAGGGTTTAAATATGTTGATTTCTATGTTACCTCCTGCAGCCTATAGAGCTTGACCGACTGAGTTCAAGGTGTGGTTAGCTTCATTTTGATCCGCAGAGTATCATAGGATATGTTTTTGGTAAAAAAATCCAACATGGCACCCAAGAAATATAAAATGGCGTCTGCTTCCACGCGTGGAAGCGAATGGCGTAACGGAGTTTGAATTAGTACGTTTTGGTTCCTTTTTAGGGTTCGGCCGAATGGAGCCCTATTGCTGTCGCTCATAATACCGTCCGTCTGTCACAAAGCTTTAGCAGCTTAACCGTTAAAGCTACAGTCTTCATATTTGCACCATAAAAGGTTTGTCTTGCCGACCCAAACCCAGGTAAAGTATAAAATATATTTTAGAGAGCTCCTATATAAGGGAAGCTGCGTGAAAAAAAAAAAATTCTCGAGTAAATCCAATCCATGATGACAGTGTTGGAATTACAGAAAAGCTCAATAAGCATGAATGCTCCATGATAGCCAACAAAGCTGAATTGAACAGTTCACGAGTTTGCCTTTAGGATTCTCCTAGGGAAATGAAATATAACAACTTATTACATTGATATGCAGCACGTTGAGTCATTTTCAATATTTATTTTAGAAAAAATACTTTCAAACCTAAAAATGTATGACGTATAACAGGTCGCTAGGTATAGTCGGCAACACAATTAAGGTAGCAGGTTTAATTTTTATAATATTCTTTGGGAGGGTCTTTGATTTTGTCATATTTTATTTTATTTACATAGAATCAACAGCATTATTACAAATTCTTATACAGAAAACTAATACCAAACTTATGCCAATGTTAGTGAAAATGGTTACCGTTAAAATTAAATGGGTAATATTTTAATTAAATTACAATAAAATTGGTACTATTACATTATTCATTTAATTATTAACTTGAATGACAATTTTCTGATCTCGAATCATTGTGAATACGTACCACATAGGACTAATAGAGGTACTAATCAGTAGGACCATGGTCCCATTTAACAATTTTTACTTTTTTTTTTTTATGATTGACTGGATTCACGTTTACTGTTCTAAAGCTTAATCATTTCACCGTTGCATTTTTATTCACAATATTTCACGATGCGAAAATTACCACGAACTGAGGCTAGAAAATCAAAGCGCCACAAAACATAGTATACCTACTCTAGAAATGGCAGAAAATAAATCAAACAACACATAAAAGGTCAAGGGTTTTATTTACAAACGCTCTTTATAAGAGCTGTTAAATCTTACATTAATACCTATTATAACAAGCTTTAACAAAGTTTCAAAGGCTTTCTAAATCTTCAGTAGTCGCTATTTAGTTCCCTATGCGAAAAATAATTAACAGCTAGCGGAAACGAAATAAAAAAATATTTAAATATTCTTTTTTTATGCACAACGGGTTAGCACTTGACCTCAATCACACCTGCTGTTAAGTCGAGATGAGGCCGAAGGTGGAAGCGTACTGACCCGGAAACGCCATCTTATTTGTACACAACAATGCTATTAACATTGCTGTCTGAAGGCAGACTTTAGATAAGATGGTGGTAGCTAGCCAGGCGGACATTTAACATGCCCTACCATCAACTAAACCGAGTACTAAACATGTACCCAGCTGGGGATTGAACCCGTGATCTCCGATTCGTAAACCGTATATTGTTAACATTGAGCCACGGAGGCGGTTAAAATATTCAGTATTAGTGTGTAGATCCTCAATCTGATACGCATTATACGTTATCACTGTTACACTCGCTGCATAACCAATTCGTTATCAAATGCATATTTATTCCAACATTTTGACCATATAAGGTCCTTCCAGGTGATACCCAATCTTGGCGTAGTAGTTCCTAGTACCAACTCCCGATATGACCGCCATTTTGTCGGAGCCGTGCTCTTCGCGCGCTATACGCTCCGCTTCCTCCATCAGAAGCATACCAAAGCCTTGGTGTTGGAATTTGGTGGGGTCTCGGGCGTTTACCTGAAAATATGGAGAAAATTTTTAACATTGGTTGAAAATATTGAAATATTGTTTATAATGTGTATAACCACTAAATGAGCTTGAAGAGTAATGTGTAAAGGTCAAAATGGCCATGTATCAAATTTCCAACTAAATAAATAAATAGCTATTTAATTGGGTAGTAAATTTGTGACAAAAATAATTAAGCGACAGTCCCGTCGCACCCTTCCCCGCCCCATACATACAACGAATGTTAATTATACTCAATTGATTGGTGGCAGACATAGATAACATGGTGGTAGTATTATTTAAAAATGCTCTATCACTAGCCAAACCGAGCGGGTTATTTTCCAGAATTCACGATTATAAAAAATGTGGCCGTTTTTATCAATAATTTGAAATTCTCGAAAATAACCGTAATTAAAACTATTTAGGTATTATTTACAATTAGCTTTTAGGCTTCTTAACTGCAGGTCAGAGCGATTTTTTTGACGTAATCTGCATTTAAAAAGAAATCTTATTTATATAAACCCTTATAACCCCGAAATAAAGAAAAAGCGGTTGATGTGACATGTAAATCAACTTACCGGCACAACAGACCCATACACATGCAACTCCCTAACAATACTGCACTGCTTGAAGTTGGAGTTGGGTCCTGGCTTCAGCTCGGGTCTGTATGTGTCAGAAGCACACTTCCTCAACCTGAGTAGACCAACTAATATATCCTGATCAGGATCCTCATATGCCAGGAAGGTCTCCCAACCGCCGTTAGCCACGTAATCGCGCCTTATTAATTCTACCTGAAAACCGTAGACGTAACTTTAAAATTAAATGAATGTGTGATGTATTTGGAACTTGGCATATCAATACATATGTCAACCTTTTAAACTATTGAGTATTGAAATTTAGTTTATTTTTTGATAATATTTTAAAAAATGTCAATAGATTCGAAAATCACCTGATATGGTCGAACCCTGTTATGAATCTCTTGGATGCCCACTTCTCTCGTTCTGACGTCTCTGCAATCAGTGCCCAGGTCAGCCATCCTGGCCAGAGCCAGCTCCCTCAAATTGCCATGTTCAACACCAGATGATACTAGGGGCATAGGGATGTCGCGTTGTACTCTGAAAGTACATATATTAGAAATAAACTCAAGGAATAAGGGAAAAATTGGTCAATTGTAAGGAATCACTTTAATTATTTTTCTAAAATTATATCACCTATAGTAAATAAATCATTCACCTGTAAACCCTAGTCCATGGAGGCACAAGTGCTAAGATCTTAGCCACTAAATCCACCAGAGTTGATGGAGGGTAGCTCTTGTATCTCCCAGTTTTCCATAGCTCATACAACCCAGTCCCTCTGATCACGAGGGTGGGGTATATCTTGAGACCATCAGCTCTGAATGCTGGGTTTTCAAAGAATTCAATGAACTGCTCAACATCACGCTCAAAATCCACATTGGGAAGATCAGGCATCATATGGGCTACAATCTGGAAATTGAAATAAAAACTCAGATAAAACATTATCGCAAACCTTTCTCAAGTACCTATATCCTATTTTCACTGTGAGTAGATACCACCCTTCATACCTTCGTCTAGGAATGTGGTCTAGGAGGAACTTATACAATGTTATTTTTTTCACTCTTTATTTACCAGCAAGATGTAAAAGGTTGCAGTTTATTATAATATTTGTGTCAGAGATTACAGGACAAAATTGGTAGGGCTAATACAATGTTTCTCACTTTTTTATTTTACACCCATAATACCTACCTTATATCCAGCATCCTTAGCCAGGTTGAAATTCTCACAAACAGCTTTGACAGTGTGTCCTCTGTTTGTGTCTCGTGCAATGTCTTCATATACAGATTGTACACCAATTTCCAATCTGAAAAAGAAAAATTATGACATAATTTCAAACTTTACTTCTGTTCACACTATTTCAAGTGGAAAAGTATGAAATCAATAAAGAAATTACTATATGTGTAAGTGGAGAGAGTCTGTTCTCAAAGATCTCCGACTAAACTAAATACAATAAAACTCAAGGATCTGAACTGAAGGGCTTTATAACTGCACTCGGGTAAGTAAATCAACAAACTGACAAAAGTCATAAAAAAGCAAACTAATATCAAGATTAAAATTAAACTATGTAGATAAGGTTGGCTGGAGAAGCTACCAGTCACCAACAACATGTATAGTACATAAGTTTACTAACCAAAGTAGCTCTGTAATGGATAACCTATCTAATGCTCTCAATTTTTAAGACTTTAGGCATGTTTCCAATTCTTTGATATAGTTATCCTGCAGTTCATGTAAGAGGGTTGACTATCTATATTATTGGTGGACCTGATAGTATGGAGAACTCTGATCTAGAGTTTAAAATGGAACAAATCTCAAATCCTCACAAAATTTAATTATATTTAGTAATGGAATGAGTTGTTGAATATTAAAAAATACATTTGTAATACATATTTATGTTATGTGATAGAGGTACCTGGTACAACCATAGTTGAGCATATCACTCATATGCCTTTGCAGACAATAGTCTGGTCTGGTTTCAATTGTAATACCAATGCACTTTGTTTTAGCTCTCTCCGAGTACTTCACAGCTTCTGCTACGGAACTGGATGTGTGTCCGGATAGAGCATCATGTAAATTCCTGCAACAGAAACATAAAATCATGAAGTAAATTGTTCAAATTATCATATAGATTCAAAAATATGGTCATGGTGTAGCCTTCAGGGCGGGTTGTTCAAAACATATACTGTAATTATGAAAAATACATAGGCACATTCAAATATTACTTATTAACACAAATTATTTATCCTGTAAATGCAAAAACTGGGAAACAGAATGAAATAACATATTTTAGGCAAAGTACTATCTATAATTGTATCAGTAAAAAACAAAGTAAATTGTACTATCCCCTTTTTCTTATTGTTGTACAATAAAGAATATTTTGTTGTTGTTGTACAGTCTAACACACCTTCTGAAAGATACATTCAAGTACTGGAATAGAAAAAACATTTAATAAGATGTTAGTTGAATTACCTTATAAAATAGTCTCTGTAATCCTCAGGTAGGCTCATAAATGTGCCACCCATCACTATAAACTCCACCTTGTCCACACTGTGACCCAATTGTTTCAACTGCTCTACTCTGTGGCGCGTCTGCAAGTATGGGTTGTAACGCGCCCGTATGGCTCTCATGGAGGTCGGCTCATAGCCTGTGTAACTTTGCGTTGAGTACTCAAAATCCGAATCGGGGCCACCAGGGCAGTATACACAGATGTTGCCAGTGAAATTTATATGTGGACATCTATGAGGTTTACACATTACTGCAACCACTGCTATCCCAGAGGCAGTACGAATCGGTTTAGCCTTAAGTTTCGGGAGGAGAATCTTCTTAGAGTCCGCTGGCACTGCCGCGATGATATCGACCAGCCTCGGCGAAGTTCCAAGGCCGTATTTGGAAGAAATTCTTGTCTTCATCTTGTTGAGGTTAACATCTTTGCCGTGGCGGTGAGCCAATAACAACTCTTGTATTATCTCCGATATCACAATCACCATTTTCTCCTCCTTCGAGAGGTTCGGCAACACCTTCTTTTTCGTCATTTTATCTAGTTTTTGTTAACAATACACAGTAACAACAAAAAATACTAAGTTGCGCGTGAAAAAATAACCTCAAAAGATTTAATGACAGTAAGTGACAGATGACAGATCCACCTCAGCCAGTCAAGTGTCAAAAAGTTTTTTAAGCATTATTTATCCCTTATACAGGCAAAGGGAGCTATGCTGGTACAACCAAATTTTCCAATTTCTCTCATTATATCTTCTCGAACATACAATAGAATCTCGGTTACGGATTTATATTTACAATCTCCTTTATATTATATACGTATATAATAACGTAGGTATTTATTAAATTAAAATATAGATCCTATTAAAAGTTATCGCAAAATAGAAGTTAGTATTTACTTCTGTAGGTAAAATAAAATTAAACGTAATACGTACTTGACTACATTAACCGGTGCCCACTCGGTACTCTGTCTTCTTCTGTAATTAGATGAGAAGTCACAAAGCGCAGAGTTTGTGAGCTTCTTCGACGAATCGCCAAAGCGTTGGAAACCATACGGTACATGTCCCGCAAAACCTGTAAGTTTATAAATTTTAATAACTCTCCCCAAATTAATTTTATTGCTTTCCCGAAAGGTTCTAGCTACCTATTCCATAATTTTCAGTGACCTGAATGATGAAACAATAATAGCAGTGTAATTGTTGTTCCATAATTAACAGTTTGTGAGATAGTAATACTCTTGCGTAGAAATACGAATTATAACGAAAAGCATAAAAGAAATATAGGTACACGAGGTAACCCTTAACTCGTAATAATTCATACGAATGGCAATTGGCAATAAGCGAGATAAAGGTTGTCACACACTAATCGCCTCGGCCTCCTCTCAGCCTCGCCCCGGGAGTAAATTTTTACTCAGGAGTAAAGGAGAGGAGGCGGCGCCGGGCGGACAGCGATCCGAGGCAATGCATGCTTGTATTATGCGGCAACCATTAATCCTCAATCTTAACACCGCCAATGATGTCTACTATTACAAATAATGCAAGTATCGTTACATAACGCAAAGCGAGTAACTTATTTTTAAAAATGTTGAGTATTTCTACAAACTCACGAGCTGATTCAGCGGGGTTATACCCCCAAATCTGATTCCTTACAAAAGAAGTGTGTAATTTCGCATACGACATTGATTGGAAACCAAAATCTCATCAGGTAAGTTATTAAATTATTCTCAAATCTATTTACACATTTCAATGTCACAATCTGTATGGGTAACCATGAGTAACCATGACAACAAATAATTTTTTTAAGTCATGATCCAAAGAGATTATTCGCCTAATAAGATTGTAAACTCATTAGGGATTTGTTCCTGTGCTCTCCTGTACTATATGTTCGTGTTTGTCTTCCTTTCTGTTTTAGATCGCTCAAACAGGTGCTAGACCCATACTTTGGCCCAAACTTCATACTGGTCAACCTCATTCCGCGTTTTAGCCATACAACCGGACTCTGGCAATAATGGTCGACCGTAAATAGACGACCGATTGCCATAAAAAAAAGTTAAAGATTGTAAACTTATTCTTGCTGCTGCACAGCTCACCTTTCTTGATGTATTTGTCTGGGTCATCATTTTCCATGAAGAATGGGCTAACAGAATGCGAAGCCGGAGACAACTTTGCTTCGTCGACGGGCAGATCGCGCAGTATTCCCGCGCATTCCGGCCTCACCGCAACCAAAGGCAACTTGAACTCCGCTGTTGCAGACTGGTGGCGGGACAAATACGATTAACAAGCCTTTATATGGAATTATACAATTGTGGCTCAATTCCTTTCTATATATCAACTAACCACTCGCGTCTGCCTTTTAAGAAGGTAAGGAATACTGAATTCACTCTCTTTTTTCTACCTTCAGCAGCCTCACTCGGACCAGTGCATCCGAACTAATTAATAAATTTTCTCCGAAGTTCCCATTCTTTCTTCTGGCTTCATCCATCTCCTTTCTTCCGGCTTCATCCATCTCCTTTCTTCCTTTCGAGTCTTCGACTTACGAATCTATCTGCTAGATCCCACGGCTGTCCCTTTCCAGCTTGTAGATCTACGACTCGTTCGAGCTGGTTCCTCGCAGCTCGCTGATGGAGCTGCAGCCGTTGGAACTCCGATAGGGCTTCCGTCGCGGCGACGGTGTACCGCTGACCGAAGTGCGCATTTAGACGCGGTACGAAGCCTAGTCACCAACAAAGTTAGTTAGGGAGCGTTCACACTGGCCGGTTAGAGTTGGAACGGCATGCGGCAGTCGAGATTGACGAGTCATTGCTTCTCGATCGATTACCACGTGAATAGCTGCCGCATCCGAGTGGCAAAACGTTGAAAGCAGGACTTTCTTACATAGTTCAGCGATGCGATAGCAGACTAACACTACAGCACAAGTGCCTCCTTTTCCATAAGCATGTTCGAGTGCTTTAATATTACTAGAGCATAATTAAAGCGGCAGTTTTCACAAATATGAATGTTTAGATATAAAAGATTGGTTTCATATTTTATTGAAATAAAGAACAAAACTTATAACTGTCGCTTGTACAGAACCTTTAGAAGACATCACACAGAATAACCTAAATAAACCTATTGTAGACATCATACAATACAAATACACTTTATTGTAAACAATGAAAAAATATAAGTATTTTTTGCTAAATTATTACCTACATTAAAATTAGCGGCATTTGGCGGTTTTATTAGTAAAAGCGATCTCTTCTAGGCAACCTTAGGGTGTAGGAGTGCAATCTTTTTAGAATAGGCAGGTTGTGCAAAATATGGACTTACTACACCACGTCAACCTTTCTCTTTGACTTGTGGATATAATGTATCTGTGCCGTATAGGCACCTTTGTATAGTAATATTATATACTTTTTATTTTTATATTTTTTTACCTTTCGCCAGTCTTTTTGACTAATTCGTTTATAGTTTTTCTTTTCTATGTGATTTTATGGATTTATAATAGATAAAAGAGGGTTCTTTGGGTAGTGAAAATAATATTTTAATCTACTATAACATAGCGAGCCGAAAGCAAAGAAAAACTAATTATTCAGAAAGACAGGCAAAAGGTTTTTTTTTAAAATTGACTGGATTCGCGTTTGACCACTATACACAATATTAGAATAAAAAGGTGCCTATACGGCACAGTATCCTTGGTCCTTCCTTATATACCCTGCTATTTCTCTACATATTATATTCCTAATAAAACTGCCATGTTGCGTCAAATAATGATGTTAATGTAAATACTTGAATTATTTTTCTTTCTTTTTCTGTTCAACATAACCAAAGCCCAAATCACGGTAATGTGAATTGGTGATTTTATACGGTTGTAAACAAGCGTCAATTTTCCCATGTTCCCAGGTACACAGTGTACCAAGTCATTTGGGAAAATCTAATTGGTAATTGGCGAGGTTTACTTACTGGAACAGGAAGAGAGGCGTTTTCTATGTGTAGACTGTTCTATACAGGTTGAATTTGAATTCGTGTAATTCCTATTAACTTGTGACGTCACTCTTGATTACGAACAACTTTCCCTAAGGAATCATAGTCGAATTCGAATTCGAAATTCGAAAAAAATTACGATTACCCACACAAAGTTAACCATTCTGAACCAACCTTTAGTATGGAAGTCCAACAATTTTCGACCAAATCGACTGTGGTGCCTAGGCACTTTTCACTTCGTAATCAAGAGTTGCGTCGTCACTAGTTAATGGGAATTACACGAATTCAAATTCACCCTGTATAAAGTACGTGTGCACTCTAGTGTTAAAGAACTTTAATATGAGAGGGCGGCAAACGAGCATGTGATGGAAAGCAATCACCGCCGCCCATGGACACCTACCTACCTACGAAACAGAAAAACTGTGAACTTACTTAATTTTTAATGTTCAATGCTTAATTTAATTTAATGTTTTAATTTTTCTATTGACATTTAAATAGGTATCTACCAACTAACATAGTTATAAGTGATTGTTCTAACAAACATGGACCTTATTGTCAGGAGAATAAATGATTTATTATTATTATATTATGAGTACCTAGGTACCTACTTATTTATTGTGGTCTAATTAACTCGTCAGGTTTAAAATTCGTAAGAATTATCTAAGTGTAAATGTAGAATTATAATTTCAGAGAAGGTATGTACTGTGGATATCAAATAGACGGCTCCGTTACTTGCGCAAGCGCATTCACTCTGAACAAGTGGTTGGATCTGATACCGCGACATAACTAGAGCAAGATAAAGGGCAAGTACCGTTCGATTCTCGGGAATTATATCTATTCACACACTTAGGTACGTAGAGTAAAGACTGTAATTTCGCGTCGGTAGCAGAAGCTTTGAGGCAAATTTTCTGGTTAGCACTAACTTTCAACCATTCAAATTATCAATTTTACGGTCGATAAGCTTTATTTATGGACATTCGAAAGGCCTTTCGATAAGTTGTTTAGTGCTCCAAGATATAGGTACTTTATGAAACGAATTGTCGAGCTAAATACCGGATGAGTTTTAAGGAAAAAATACGGCATATCAGTATATGCTCAGCCGCACTGTACGTGACCGGGAAACCCCATCTTATTTGAGGGACTGGCTAACTTATCTCTGACAGATTTGACGACAGATTTAAGATGGTGGTAGCTACCCAGGCGGACATTTAAAATGCTCTACCACTAACCAAACCGAGTACTAAACATGTACACCGCTGAGGAAGGAACCCGCGATCTCCGAATCGTAAACCCTATGTTGTTACATTTAGTTTCGGACACTTCGGTGGTCACAACATATTGAAGTCAATTCAATTATTGCATTTATATTGTATACATGAGATCTTAAAAATATTTATAGGTATCAAACATAAACCCAGCTAGGGCACAGCAATTAAATCATTTTATTTATTTCGTGTGGGTGCCACTGCAAGCCGGCCATTGAAAGTTTCCGAAATTTTATATCGAACGAAGGAAGAATAACGACGTTTTCCGTTTAGTTTCGTCTGATAGGAAAAATTTAAAACCGACTTGACACCGTTCCATGCTAACAAAAATAAATATTACCTAACGAAAAACGAAACGGAATCTTTGGCTCTCCTTCTCTTGGAAAAAAACTTTACCTAACTTATTCTATCTGTTTGACAATAGTGTCGATTCGGATGTACAACGAACTAACTAAATTCTTTCTTTCTTTCTTTCTAAATTTAAAGCAGATACATCCTTTTCCAACACTATTAACATGAAAGGGACGACTATAAATTAAGGCCTGTCAAACTAAGTTAAGAGCTGTCAAAACAAGTCGCTCCATAGTACTTATTTTAATCGTGACGTCGCTAGGTGTACACCTAATATTGATAGAGAAGTGCTTGTTTTGATCCTTTTACTTAATTTGACAGGACTTAATTATATGTCGTCCTTTTCATGTATTAGTGGTTAGAAAAGGATACATATAATTTAAATTTAGTTAGTTCGTTGTACATCCGAATCGACACCAGTGTCCGCCGAACTGTATTCCAGGCAAAATTTCAAGTTCAATATATTCAAAAGGTATTTCATTGCAATGAAATTTTATACGTATAAACAGGATACCATAGGTCGCAAAAGTTAGCAGAGAACTTTTCGAAATAAGTACCAGTACATACAGTATCTTAAATGAAAATAATGATAAATTCTCCGTTACCTGCTATGGAAAACTTATGTTCGTTCTAATTTATAGTTCCAATACTGTTTTTCGAAAACAGACTTTAGACTTGTGTATAGGTGTCCTGCTCATGAGTTTAAAGTTTCATGGTTCGTTTCATAGATGCCATGCTTATGTGTTTTTGTTCAGAATGCCATGCAGCGTAAAAGCTTATAGTTGGAGTATGAATTTAGCATTACGAATTTTATAATAAATTTTGCATTGCATTGCATTTTGTGATTTGTCAATTTAAGTTTTTGTTGTTATATGAGGATTGAATTAACATGTTTTTATTAAAAGAACTGTAATTATTAAAGTAGATATGAACTAACCTAACCTAACCTAAATTGATTGCAATGTCCTAAACTACGATCTGTTTGGTGTAGTGGTTAGGAACTCTGACTACTATACCAAAAGGTTGCGGGTTCGAATCCCGCTAGGGGCATATGTTTGTGTGATGAATACGGACATGTGTACCCAAGTTATGGATGTTTTCATTTATATTATGTATTTATTTACAAAAAAAATATGTATTTATGTAGTACATCAACCATCTGGTATCCACAACACAAGCCTATAGTTGCTTAAAGTGGAACTAGATGGCGCTGTGTGTATGTCAAGGATATTTATTATTATTATTAAACTAATTCATAAATTAAAAATGTTGTAAATCCCAAGGAACTGTGTTACACGTTTAATATCTTCGAAACGGCTGAACCAGTTTTCATCAAACATGGCTAAGAAAATCTTAAATATAACGTAGTCAAATCGAACCACACACACACACACATACACACATCTACGTCAAACACATAACATCCCTTCGTTTTTCTTCGGTGTTTAAAAAGACGGGAGAAATTCATGAGACCTTAGTAAGACGTAGTATGAAATTAATTTAAATGATTTTACTGTATTGGTTGCTACGTGTATGTACGAAAGTTTAACATTATGTTCACAGGAAACACCGGCATTCCTCGAGCGACCGGTCCAGATGACTCACGAGGCTTTGAGACGCTGAATCATCAGGATTAAGTAAGTCTCGTTTATTTTCAAGTAGGTTTGTTTACATATAATATATGTAAAATATTTCATTATTTAAACGTCCCGTTAGAGGTCTAGCCAGCGAATAACATCAACTTTCTCTTAGCAAATCTCTTCTATATGAGGCACCTACTTATTAGGTTATTAGGATATAGCTATAACATAAAAATTTAGGCCCGTATTAATATACCAATCTCAATACAAGTCTTGAGGCTGTATCACCCGAGATGCGTATTAAGAGGTTGACGCTATCTCAAGCTCCGTGCTAATTTATAAACCGATCTTGAGGTTTACTTAGCTGAGATTATTTCTGAAGTATACGCCTCAGCGACGAATTAATGATAGTCTTGAGTTTCGTTTATTAATACGTGCACCTCTCAAGTGAGTACTGCTTGAGTGTGCACGTGCTTGTCAGGTCTAAAGTTAGGTTTATTAATCAACACGTTTACTTGAGACCAGTCACAAGACTGTTCTCAATCTTGAGAATAGTTTATTAATACGGACCTTAGAAAACCCCAGAGTGGTTCTCGAAAGTGTTGTCCACATAAAAAAAACAACTGTGTTAAAGCTATAGAATGGAATGGAAATCGGTTTTTCCATCAACCATGTCTAAGAACCATCTCGCACATACCTATATACCAGCTTTACCAGCAAATAAAACCGCCTCCGTGGCTAAATGTGGACAACATAGAGTTTACGATTAGGAGGTCGCCGCGGTTCGATCCTGGCGGGGTACATGTATAGTACTCGGTTTGGTTGATAGCATTTTAAATGTCCGCCTGGCGAGCTATCACCATTTTATCATCTCCTACTTTTTTGAGTTTTAGTCTATAATAAAAGCTGAATAGTGTGTGCTAGGTAGCAATGCTTAGCGGTTGCTTATTATTAAGTGAAGAGAAGTGTAAGTATACGAGAGTATTGCTAGTTTTTTTCTTTCCACAATATGCGTCCAATATTTCCCTTGAGAGGCTGAAACATCTAAATTGAACCGAATGAGGTTCGTTTTACGTAAAACCCATAGCTCATATCATTACTGAAAAATTAGTAGTCATTATTGATCGTATTGCTGACCTAATGGCCGTTCCCAAAACGCGAATACATAAACTTCACCCGATAGAAAATAATTGCAAAGTGGTCTCTAAAAATACTTAAATTCACGTTTTTCTCAGTTATGCTTGAAGTAATGTTGTTGAAATTAAGTACAATTATGTGACTTAAGTTACTAAAACAATTGCTCGATTTCAATTTTCAATAAAGTGTCTATTTTAATTAAAATAGTTTATTTTGTGATTTGTCACTTACGCCCTTCTATCTCAAGTACTTACGTACTTCTCTGTCTGTACTGCCCAATTCGAAAGGCGCCTCATGTGAAGATAGCTTAGCTTATAAAGCTTGATAATTTACTCACTAGAATAATAAATGCACTCGACACTGGCAGAAATGTCATCTAGAGTGGTCTGAGGAAAGAAGAAGGTATAAACGATTGATGGTGAAGTCGACTCACCCTCGTATCCAGGTATCATAGGATGTTTGTACACGGGGTCACCATTCCGAAACCTCGCATTCACTGTGTCTACGTCGCTTTGAGGTGGTCGGAATATCTAGAAATTAATTATTTTATTACGATTATTATAATCTTATGAGGCCCATTGGAGAGACCGCGGTCTAGTACCATAAGTCGTCACTGGTAATTTGGACGAAAAGACGAGTGTTCCCATGTATGGACGGCACGTTAAATTGTCGGTCCCGATTGTTTTCTATTGAAGGCAGTCGTTAAGCCACGTCAGTGGCCTACAGGGGGCGGCTTAAGAACACTGATTGACAGGAGGCCACCACTCTGATACAAATCCACCAATCGCACTGGGCCCTGGTGGTGGATTATAGCCCATACCCTCTCTCAGTGACAGGAGGCTGTGCCCCCAACAGCCTTTTTTTGAATAATATTCCACCTCCATTAAGAATATTGAATTCTAAGTACAAATTTCGAAACTGACTCTAAAGAGACATCGTGAGGCGGTGGCGGTTGCTGTAAGACAATAAAGTCACAATTATTGTCAAAATTTCTTAATTACATACATACAACACATTTCTTTATTTCTATACTGTACTCAAATTATCATTTACACTAATCCAGCATTGTTTTTTTTTATTTGTAAATTTGAAGTGAAGTTTAAAATTCTAAATGTCTTGCTTGGTTGGTCGTATAAAGATGCCGAAGACTCCTTGAGAATTCTTGCTTAGCTATACCCTTATATAATTACGTACATATATATATGTCTATTATAGATAATATCAAGAATTGTTCTAGTATGGTGCCTATCTATATATTTGCCTCATACACGCGTATACACACAAGCACATCCCCCTCACACAAACCATACATGCACCCTCACACATCCTCTGCTACACACATTTACTCGCTTACTCTTGATACAACATATTATGGAAACATATTTATGTTAGTTAGTTTGCCTTTCCTTTTGTTAATAGGCAGAAGCATGCAAATTTTAATTAAATGATCTCACACACGCATACATGCGCACGCGCAACTTGTATAATTCTAACGTGCTAGTTACATCTAAGGCTAGTTCTGCATGCATGTCTACCTCCCTAATTCTAATTTAACAGATGATGTTACTTATAAAATGTAATGACCAGTGAAATTGTTTCTCTAATATGGAAATTTTGGCATCCACGATACAGGCCTAGCCTAGTGTGGACGCTACAGCAAATGTATAATTATGTATGGTTCTTTTTGGTAAATAAACATCTTATCTTATCTTATCTTATCTTATCTTATCTTATCTTATCTTATCTTATCTTATCTTATCTTATCTTATCTTACCTTATTTATGTTGCACTTGTACCTATGATTCTCCTCGGGTAATAGCTGAAAATCAGTGTTTCGTTCTTTGGACAATCTCACACAGTGAACTGTGTGACCCATTTGTCCTACTGCAGCACACATATGCTTTAGTTGTTCTGTACCCTAGTACCTTTTAAGTCCTTTTTATGAAATACTCTTTAAACTTTATGTATGTGTGTGATTGGAGTAACAAATAAACGATTTATCTATCTATCTATCTATCTATCTATCTATCTATCTATCTATCAACAGTGGGGACGAGTATTCTTCTAAGTAGGTGATGTTGCTATGGAAGAAGCCTTAAAAGTAAATATTAACCTGAAAGTCATCAGCTGTTCTATCTGACAAAACAAGCCTCTCCGAGTGCTGGACGCTGGGGTCCAGGAGGATCTTGTGTGTTGTGGAGCCATAAGTGTCTCCAATCCGATATTTGTATTCGGGACAGTGGCCGGTGTACCTGGTGAATTAACGGGATGTCAACTTTAGGATATGGTCACACAAAAAGTCTTTTGTCTTCTTTATTAGAGCTGAAACGTTGAAGCTAAAAGTTGAGTTTAAAAGCAATCTCAAAATTGAGATCGAGTCTCACTCATTAAATTCATGTCGACGACCTGTTTGGAGTAGAAGTTAGAAACATTGACTGCTATACTAAAAGGTCGCGGGTTCGAATCCCGCTAGGGGCATATGTTTGTATGATTAATGCGGATATGTGCACCCGAGTTATGGACTTTTTCATTTATATATGTAGGTATTTATCCACAAAAAATGTATTTGTGTAGTATAACAACCATCTAGTATCCATTATTCAAGCCTAGTTGCTTAGTGTGGAACTAGATGGCGTTGTGGGTATGTGCGAAGACATTTATTTATTATTATTATTTATTTACCTCATTCTTGAGATCGTGTTATTAATGAGAGACTATGGGCGTATTAATAAATCGATGTTGAGATTGAGATCGCGTCTCAGTCTCAATACTATTTTTTTCATAATGTTTTAATATGCAATAGATGCTCAAGCGTCCATTTGAGATCGTTTCATTAATAAGAGCCTTTGTCAACAAAGATAGGTCGTCAAGCAAGTTTTCTTCGTATTTCTCTTATGTAAATATTACAAATTTAGAAATCCAGATAAACAAACCGACTGTGTTACAAGGCTTGAAACTTATAACACCCTTCTTTTCACGTCGGGGCTAATAAAATTTCGGACACTAACACCAATTATCTAGACCTCCACCAAAGCGCGCTCCAAGTACTTTGCCTACACTAAGCAAAGTTCGCAGAATAAAGAAAATATAAATAAATGTTTGGGACACTCACCAATCATCTTGTACTATGGATACTAATTAACGGATAAACATACATAAATCTTTAAATAAACATTCATGACTCTGGAATTCGTATTCATCACATAAACATTTACCCCTCGCAGGATTCGAACTCGCAACCCTGGTGTCGCTGACAGGGTCCCTATCCACTCGGTCGTCGATCGTCATTGATGTAAACTTTGTAAAATTTGCATAAAAAAGAAACAATACGGACCTATAAACCAATATTCTGCAATCCTATGACAACTAACCTACTAAACAATGCCAATCGGGCGCCAGTACAGACAAAATACTCCGTTAGGAATCAAACCCGCTACTTCCGCGTCTGCAATCCAGTAGATAACCATTAGACCAAGTACTATTACCTATTCTGTGACCATAGAGAGATTAGGTATGACTGGCTTACAATAGCGATTGTTGTTAATGTTAAACGATTTTATGATTCATAAAAACTAAGGAGATGTTCTTTCGTGAAATGTATTTAGTTTGTTTGCAGGAATGATAACGGTGCTATCAACATCATTAATCTGAATATAACCAACATCAAAGTACTACAACAACAAGTAGTACATCAAACTATATCGGAATACAGTCAAAAAAATTTATTATATTGTTGTGTTGTGTTGTGTTGTGTTGCATTGTATTGTATTGTATTGTATTGTATTGTATTGTATTGTATTGTATTGTATTGTATTGTATTGTATTGTATTGTATTGTATTGTATTGTATTGTATTGTATTGTATTGTATTGTATTGTATTGTATTGTATTGTATTGTATTGTATTGTATTGTATTGTATTGTATTGTATTGTATTGTATTGTATTGTATTGTATTGTATTGTATTGTATTGTATTGTATTGTATTGTATTGTATTGTATTGTATTGTATTGTATTGTATTGTATTGTATTGTATTGTATTGTATTGTATTGTATTGTATTGTATTGTATTGTATTGTATTGTATTGTATTGTATTGTATTGTATTGTATTGTATTGTATTGTATTGTATTGTATTGTATTGTATTGTATTGTATTGTATTGTATTGTATTGTATTGTATTGTATTGTATTGTATTGTATTGTATTGTATTGTATTGTATTGTATTGTATTGTATTGTATTGTATTGCATTGTATTGTATTGTATTGTATTGCATTGCATTGCATTGCATTGTATTGTATTGTATAAAAATTGAATTCAAAACCCTCGAGATGACTACGTTATCATCGAAATATACCAAAACCTGTGTTATCCTGTAACCTGTAATCTTCGAAACGGCTTAACTGATTTTCGTCGAACATTGCTAAGAACTTAGCCCCACTTTTATATATTAAATTCTTTAATATAAAAAATACGCCCCGAATACAGAACCTCCTCCTTTTTTGAAGTCGGTTAAAAAACCGCACTGAAGTCGGACCACGCATTACTGACATACATCCGGACAAAGACACCGTCATACATACAATACCGTATAATATGTAAGATAAGATAAGATAAGATGTTTATTTACCAAAAAGAACCATACATCATTATACATTTGCTGTAGCGTCCACACTAGGCTAGGCCTGTATCGTGGATGCCAAAATTTCCATAATAGAGAAACAATTTCACTGGTAATTACATTTTATAAGTAACATCATCTGTTAAATTAGAATTAGGGAGATATGCATGCAATGCATGCAGAACTAGCCTTAGATGTAACAAGCACGTTAGAATTAAACAAGTTGCGCGTGCGCATGTATGCGTGTGTGAGATCATTTAATTAAAATTTGCATGCTTCTGCCTATTAACAAAAGGAAAGGCAAACTAACTAACATAAATATGTTTCCATAATATGTTGTATCAAGAGTAAGCGAGTAAATGTGTGTAGCAGAGGATGTGTGAGGGTGCATGTATGGTTTGTGTGAGGGGGGTGTGCTTGTGTGTATACGCGTGTGTGATGCAAATATAGAGATAGGCAATTAGGCACCATACTAGAACAATTCTTGATATTATCTATAATAGACATATATATGTACGTAATTATATAAGGGAGCTAAGCAAGAATTCTCAAGGAGTCTTCGGCATCTTTATATGACCAACCAAGCAAGACATTTAAAATTTTAAACTTCACTTGAAGTACGTTTAACTCTCTGAAGTCGAGTTCCCTCATAAATTTATTATAGATGTAGGGATAAAGAAATTTTTGAAACCTGTGGGCAAAAGAGCTGCGCACAGTTGGCACTGGTACCCTAAAAATTCGTCTTTTTAAAAGGTCGATATAGTCGCGGCTGGAAAGAACTCGTTTGTGCATTTCCACCACCACCGTATGTGTATGTACATAACAATCGTCGTTTTCTATACAGGGTGAATTTGAATCCGTGTAATTCCTAGTGACGCCATGCTTGATTACGAACAAGTTTCCCCAACAACCATAGTCGAATTCGACCGAAACAATTTCGATTACCCATACGAAGTAAACCATTCTGAAACAATCTTTAGTATGGAATCCAATAATTTTCAGTCGCATCGGTTATGGCTCCTAGTGGAAAGTGGTTTGTACATAGGAGTGGCGTCAAATGTACGTATTTGAATTTACGTGTGGTAGACTGTCGTTTGCTCTTTCTTGGCCAAGTTTTTTTTTTTAAGCACAACGAGTTGTTTCTTGACCTCAATCACATCTGATGTTAAGTGAAGATATCTCACGGGAACTACTTACTCGCTTTATCGGGATAAAAAGTATCCTATTTCTATTCTGTTCCTACCAAATTCCATCCAAATCCGTTCATCCGTTTCGCTGTGATTGAACAACAAAGAAATAAACAAACATCCAAACTTTCGCATTTACATATTAATTATATTAGTAAGATTAGATTGGTGTGATTATTTCGACTTTGTGTTTTCACATAAAAAATAAAAATGTCGAAATTATTATTTATTTTTTTTTTATTAAAAACTGGTTTCGCGTTTGACTACAATCTCACCTGATGGATTATTATAATAAAATAAAAATTTTAACACATCACTACATTCACTCAAATTAGACTAATACGATCTTTAATTGTTATTACTAAACAATACAGAAAATGTCGCCAATATTTTAAAACATTGTCGACTACAATTTTTATGTAAACTGTTTACTATGGTCTACCCTTACTTAAGTATCAAGACAACAAACAAAATTCATGTCTCTCGCAACAAACAACGTAATGCCCTCAAAAAGCTTTAAAATTATCACACATTATTATTACACAATGAACCTTGCGACAGATACGCAGACATGGTCAATGCCCATCAATATCTTACAACAACGATGGTCACGCGTGATATGGCAACATGAGATATGGCGGTTTAAACGTAAACCATTGCTTCATTCGCGCCAATTTTGCAACAAATACAATATTAATTTTGCCAACAACGAATCACATTACCTTACTAAACATTTGCATGTTTAACTTTTCAACACGCATTAACATCGTGGCGGGTCAATTGGTTACACACTGCCATTTTAGGATGCTTTTGTGCTTTATCTGTGGGACAGCTTTAGCGACATTTTGGGGCGAAGGTCGTGACAATCAAATAGTGGAACAAATGTGTTATATAACAAAGAGATAACAATGATAATCATAAACGGTATGTAGACAACAGGTTTATCATCGATACATTTCGTATCTAGTATCTACTATTTGTACTTGTAAGTACTTGACCGCTCGGGACTACTCGCTTGGATTAATTAAATAAGTATAAAGTAGGTAATTAATTATAATTAAGTAATTATAAGTACACTGTACTACACAGTAATCAAAATAAACAACAATCTTCAGAAGCAGAGTGAATAGTCATCACATCATCGCTTTCCATCAGGTGATACGTGTGGTCAAACGCGTATCCTGTTCATAATAAAAAAAAATCTTTCTTATTAATAAACCACTTTATTTAACTAGGCTTCAACGTTTTGGTATCTTAATACCATAAATGACGACGAAAGCAGATCACTCTCACTTTAAACATATCTCTATTCACAGCACAGTAGAAACTATATAAAGATGTACTACCACCTTAAAGAAACAATACATCAATAACCTACAGAACAGAATAAAAATCTGGACAGATGCAGAGAAGGGCAAAAAATAAACGTAATCTGTTTAAAATATGAATAAACCGTAATAAAGAAAGAAAACCGCCTCCGTGGCTCAATGTAAACAACATTAGGTTTACGATTCGGAGGCCGCGGGTTCGATCCCCAGCGGGGTACATGTTTAAGTACTCGGTTTGGTTGGTGGTCGGGCATTTTAAATGTCCGCCTGGCTAGCTATCTTATCTAAATCTGCCGCCAAGCAGCAATGTTAATAGCATTGTTGTGTTCCGGTTGTCAGAGATAAGATAGCCAGTCCCCCAAATATGTTGGGGTTTCAGGGCCAGTACGCTTCCACCTTCGACCTCATCTTCACTTAACATCAGGTGTGATTGAGGTCGAGTACCAACACGTTGTGCTTAAAAAAAAAAGAAGGTTATAAGCAACAAAGGGTATAGAAGAATATCACGATAGAATTAGACGATTAGACGGAGATATTTGCAAAGGAATACCAGAACATCTAACACACCTGCCTAAACCTGTGAATAAATATATATGGTTTCCAAAATTTACCCAACACGAAATCATAACACATTATTCGAGATATGCAAATCGATCCCAAAATACAGGTCTTCTCTCCTCAAAGTAGGTACAATCTTTAGTATTAGTTAAAAATATACAAACCCTGGTATGTAATGCGGCTGTGCTATACTGACTAAATCTAACGCCATAATTTCTGTATATTTTTGTTTTTTGCTAGTTTAAACTCATAATTTTGAAAGTAACACTGAAAAGGTGGCTTTTTACAAAGAATTTAGTGAAAGTGGATCCGACACATATGTTGTTATTGATTATTTTGACGTATGGATTACCTTGACAGTTACATTTTTCAGTATAGATGGCCATGCATCCCATGCAAGCTTGTCAAAGTTTGTTTAAATCGAAATCTAACTAATAAAATAAATGCGAAGGTTTGGATGTTTGTTTGCTTGTTAAGTCTTAAATTAAGACATAGGATATTTTTTATTCCGATAAACTGAGAAGTTTCCGTGGGATAAACAAATTTCCGCGATAAAGTTATTACACGGAAGCGTAGCGCGGGCACGGAAAGCTAGTCATTAATAAATCCAAAAAATTCTCGAGGTTGCCCTGAAACGAAATAACATGTTAGAAGCATCATTTAAGGTCAATGTATAACGCTTTTATAATAAGGTCCCGTACACATTTAAAATTTGTCTTTAAAAAAGTTCAAAACCATCATAAAACAGGGATTATTTACAAATGGCTATTAGAAAATTTCTTAAGCAAGCATTCAAACTTCAAGCATTTATTTCAACGTGAGATACATGATATAATTTGTTGAATGTCAATTTAAATCTTTCGGAAATAAAACTATGGTTAAGCACTTCTCTATCAGTCAGTTTGTGCAAACTACTACCGCGTCCTAATCATCTGTGGGAAAAGAAGCGGCGAAAGAAACCCACAGGATCATTGATCTTCTCATTTCATTTTTAAATAAAAGTATACAACTAACTAATACTATTTTATAATTATTGAGAGCTCGGCGAAGTATACCAAGAAGCTATTACCATACCATTGGCCATAGACTGCTCGGAAATATTCAGTTCAATTCTACAATAGGAGTAATATAATTTTTAAAATGAAGGTACCTACTTATTAATCTGTCCGATATAATATAATAATATAGGTAAATTTTTATAACAAGTTGTTATAATATTTCAAATTGAAGAATTTCAAAACACACATTTTATAACGTATCTTTATAAAACAGATTATTACAAAATTCAAAACTATCTAGCTGATTCTGATGTTTCTTCTCGCCTGTAATACAATATTATTTAAAAATACTTTTTATACCTAATTTTTAATGAAAATAGGTGAGTTGTTTGGGATTTCCTTGCGTCGCTCTTTCTCTTTATTCATAACCCTTACGAAGCAATTATAGTATTAAATAATTCGACATTCGTATTGATTATAGGTAGGTAAATACTATTTATCCTAAATATTAATATAAATTTCTCAAAACTTGTTTGCGAACCGGACCCTCGAATACAATCGAAGGACCCATGGTCAACAAGAAACTAAACATTCGTTCAATTCCTTATTCAAAGTTACGAACATCGTTCGTTCGTGTCGTTCGTTATTTTATCCGCCATATTTGATTCAGCCGCGGTGGTGAACGGACGCGCGGCCCGTGTTATTGTTCGTGAAGTGACAGTCATACAAACGACAAACCAACTTTCATAAACTCAAGTGACTGTAGTGTAACAATTATTCAAAAGTTATATACTTTTTAGTGCCTTTCAAGTTACAGTGTAATACAACCAGCAATCTATAACCAATGGGACTTCGGCAACTTGAAATGCATGCATTCCACGGAGACTGTTGAACTTAAGTTTTTTTTCAATCTGTGTTCTTTTTTGATTCTTATCAAGTAAATAGTTTTATTTCAATAGATGCGAACAATGAACGTACTTACGTAATTGTTACTAATACATTTACTCTTTCACGTTTTTAAAATTGTGATGTGATAAAAACTTTCTGTGTTATCAAAGTTAGCCACTTATTTACTGACGAGGATTGCCGAAACATTCAAGGTAAGGTAAATTATTTTTTTGTATACTTATAGACTTGGTTTTTAGGTGTTTCTTTCTGTTGACCTAAATACATAACTCAACATAACGGTTTAACAGCATTGGACACAGTACGCAATTAAGACCACAATGATCATTCGGTTGGTGTTAATTTTATATTTTCACGGTAAGTTTAAAGTATTCATAATCTGGGGAATGTTGATTAATTCAAAAGATACGGACTGAGGTGGTTGTAAATAGGTGAATCTTGGTATGTAGGAACGTTTTGGAAAACTTCTAATAGAGAAAAAAGTCCTGTTTAATCATTCTTTATAAAATTTGAAATTAGTAAGTTAGAAGCCATTGTAAGGTTTTGATATATTTTATAGGTCTGAAAAGCTAGCATCATAGATAATTTGATTTGAAAAAACGAATTGGTCAATCGACAGTTAATAATATGGGTACGCAAGAAACTAAATCCACTGCATTTGCTCTATTTATCCTAATTGCCACGCTAGCTGGCTAGCAGGATCGACCATGGAACCTATGTTCAAATTTCTACACTCTCCGATTTCGGTCTCATCATAGAAAAAACTTGAATGTGAAAAACACAAGTATAACTTGACCTCAAACGTAAAATTTTAGATCTATTTAAAAAGTTCAAATGTCTGTAGGTTCGTAAAAATCGTTATCCCTTTTAAAGTATACCTATTTATTCACTTATAAGCAATCATCATACATTGATCTAACGTGACAATACATACACGAAGGTCAATCATAATTTTACAAGACCCTAGGTACCTATACCTAGATTGGAATCCTCTTATCAGTGCCATTTATCAAGTTTATTGTACCTATTATAGGTATCTGATAATTACTGTTAAACTTATTGTCACAACAAAGATGATGAAGGTATAATACCAACTGTTGCACTTGTTAGTAAACAATATCTTCTGATTATAGGTACTTAGCTGCTACTAAATCTACTTGAAAAAAACTTGAAGCATTTATTTCAACGTAAGATACATGATATAGGTTATTGAATGTCAATTGAAAACTATTCGAAATAATAATCCAAGCCGCAGGATCGTTATTCAAAAAAGAAATTAAATATCTAGGTGAAACAAAAACAAACAAAGTTGTTGACATCAATCATTTAATAATTATTATAAAGAAACCAATAATAAAACACCCGTCAAACAGACATAATCGGAATACGGAATCGAGTCTGGTGCCGTAAAGTTGGAATAGGACAATGGCCATGTAAAAATCTTGATGTCGTCAATTGTCAAATTGCCATGATTGGCGCGATATGTAGCCTGGAAAATGCTGGTTTTATCAGAAATTTAACTTTATAAATTTGTTCTATAAACTTATTTATAAAGCAGCTCTATACATTGGGATAATTGTGTAACGATAAGCATATCATTATCTGAGTAAAATAGTACTAATTATGTCAAATGAGCTGAGCTGGAGGGTGAGCTAAATTGGCTCAAACTGGTTCGAGTTTTTTTTTGAGAACTTGGTCTGCTCTTATATCGGCAAGAATTATAGTCCATATTATGTATGACCGTCATTCGTTATATAAAGCAAATTAGTTTGTACCTAATCGGGAATGAAGGAATGATATTTCGAAACCAAGTGATTTTTAGTTCAAACAAAACAAACCAGTCGCTCATGATGATGTTGAGTGCGATTGCGATGAAATCACAATTTCATTTCTCTGCAAAACAGAAACAAAATCTTTCTAGACGTAAAATAGTATAGGAATTTATCCAACAACGGGCTTCGAGTATGGGACGCCCGGGACCGGTTCTATGGAAGAGCGTCGGTCGGTTTGCGATACGAAAAAAGAAGACCCGTGGCCGTTGATATTCGAGGTCGCAACCCAATTGGGGACCAGTCGCAGGTACGCTTTGTAGTACACTTTCTCCGGTGCGTGACGTGCAGACGCAGACATTTCACTGTAGAACGTCTGCAACAGGTGCTGTGTTTCCAAACTCGATGCTCAAAATGCCAAATCTTTATGACGTGCGATTTTGAAGCGTTATCTTAATGATTTGTGAAATATTTCGCCGCTTTCTTTGTAGAATGTCGATTTGCGACTCGAGGTATATTGTAAAATCGTGGAATAACCTAAAATACGTTGATTTCTAAGTCAACCCAACAAGATCTTGAGATTTCGTTACTCTTAAAAAGTCCGATGCGGTAGGCATTTATTAAGTAGGTTTGAAGAACAACATTCTAGGTGACGTGTCATTTGGAGTCTTAAAAAGATGTGAAACCATTGACCTCCATAGTTAACACAAGATAGACAAGAGTACCACAATATTACAAGCTAATTCGCTAGTTGCCAGATAGAAAAAGTCCATTACCATGGCGCGAAATTACTAACGCACGACTTACCAAGGCAGTTTTAGATAATCACCCGTGATCATTGGAAGCGTTAATACTGAGAACCTTGTAAAAAATAGTCCAGCAAGAAAGAAACAATCAGATACCACAGAGCTATATTAAACTACACACCGCATTTCTGCTCGTCATCGCCCTCGAATCTTTTTAATTTTACTTGTTACACGGTGATTACGTCCTGATATCACGATTTTGAAATAAAAGAAAGAACTTCAGAATTCACATAAAAAAACAATTAAAGTTACGTCAGTTCAATCATTAGTTCATCAGCTCATCCATCACAGATGTGAATTCCTCAGGTGTAGATTGTTTCCATGACTCAGACACCAATTATTATGTAGATTATCTTTTGACATGCTTGAACGCGAGCCTTTCAGTTGGTGGCACGTTTCTAAAAGAAAAGTTCATTACCACCTGCTTCTTCCATCACGACCAAATTGCGAAGGTGCCACTGTTAACTGTTTACTAACAAGGTACTGCTAGGTCCAATTTGTCCATTGAATGGTTTGTTTGCAAAATTGCATTGAATTGAATTGCATATTGTTTTTTTTGTAACACAATAACGTTTAAATGTTATTAACATCATCAGTTTCACAGATACAATAACAGTCTATGTGATCCACTACACGTTACAAGACTTTTAGTTAGTCTTCTCTCATTAAATTATGTCACACCATTAACTTACTCTCTCATTTCCACTGCGTTAATTCTAATCGCTTCTTCTGCCGTATTTATAAAGAAAGTGTAGTCCACCACACAGGACATACATTTACATGTAAAATTTTTCACCTCTCCATTGTTCCCGGAATATTTATAATAATGGGGGTTCAGATTCAAGCGAATATCTTTATGATTGGATTTCTTGTTCTCGTTTCAAATATCAACGACAATATATAACAGGGCACTGTTGAACTTAATAGCCGGCACATTAGTGTTACCTGAATTTGCCTGAATAACCACTCTATGCAAGAGATTTGCGATCGCTGATGTTGAGGGCTTCAAAACAATGAAGCTGCTGCCGTCACATGATGTTAACTCTGATCAATCGCCTTGTGCGATTTCTACTGGACGATATTATTTGGTTATATTATTGATCTACTCTGCTGTTAACTATTTCGAATTATGTGTTATTTAGTATCTGTTACGGGTTTCACCTACATTATTACCAGTGGCAGGTGATTTGGCTGGTGTAATTAGAGATGTCGCTTGTAAGTTTGTGTCGTTGCAATAAGTAGTGTCCTTTCACGTTATACTTTGACGACCTGTTTGGTGTAGTGGTTACTCTGACTCCTATACTAAAAGGTAGCGAGTTCCTTCATTTATAATCTAATCTAACTAATATTATAAATGTGAAAGTTTGGATGTTTGTTTGTTTATTGCTTATTTGTTTGTTGCTCAATCACGGCGAAACCGATGAATGGATTTGGATCAAACTTTGTATATAGGTAGAACATTACCTGGATTATAATATAGGATATATTTTATCCCGGTAAGGTGAGTAGATCCCGCGGGAAATTTCCACGATAGCGATAGGCGAAGCCGCGGGCGGAAAGCTAGTATGTGTATATTGCAAAAAAAAAAAATTTGCTTGTGTAGTATATCAACCATCTGGTATCCTTAATACAAGCCTAGTTGCTTAGTGTGGAGCTAGATGGCGCTGTGTGTATTCGAAGGATATTTATTATTAATGTTAGTTCAAAACCTATTTTATTAAATAAAAATGTCTCTAAAGAAGAATGCTTTCAAATTATCCTTTCAAATGGATGGAATAAATTTCGTTTTTACTCTTTATAACAATATGCAAAACCATTTCACACCCCGCTCTGTATTGAATATCAACTGAACCTTTCTTTTATTTTCAATGAACACAAAGCGGCCGGAAATCTTTTTTCAAGTCGTCCATTGATCGTGGGACAGGCTTATCCTTATCTTTGGCCCGTACATTCCACACCTCAACGTGTGATCTTCTAACTAGTTTATCTTAAAATTCTAAAGCCATGCTTGAGACCTAAGATGAAAACGGATTACTAATGAAATTTTCTCATCATGGCTGGCTGTTGCGTTATACTTATACTTCTTTGTAGCAGACTTTTCGTACACATTATTGTATTGTATTGTAATAATTAAGTTATTCTAGTTTCATGATATTGACAATAGTTAAACCCTTCCATTTCATATATCCGGTTTTTACTCGTAGCTCACACACACACACACATCACAACACAACACAATACTCATCAATGTGGGCCAATCACACGGTTTTGGATTTCGAGCGATAATATTTCATGAGAATTATTTTCTCTGTGATTAGTTTCTCAACAGGCTTGAAATAGAATATGATCCTGTATAGCTTTGTCATTAGTTAAGTCAAGTGTGTCTGACCTGTGTCTTATGTTGTGAAAGGTGACTAACCGATTTAGTCTAGTAGAATCAGCGTCATATTGGTGCGAAGCTCCCAGAAAAACTGCGATCGACAGCCCGTCTGCCCAGCAAGGCGATTAGGGCAATCCTCCCATAGAAAGAAGTGCAAATCGCTTCATGCTGTTTAATACTTGTACCTGATTGTTTGAAATGGGTTTAAAAAATTTTTTCTTTCTTTCGTTCTTCCTTTCTTTCATTAGAGAGGCTGTTGGTGTATGTGATTGTATTAAAAAAAAATTCATAACTGATTAATGTAGTATTTAGATTTTATTTTCTTAGTAACTGTATATTAATATTACATACATTAAGTCATTTTATTGTCGTACTTAAGAATAGAAATAATGTCCCTTAATTCCCCCAGGCAGTATTTTATTAGCAAAACTTTATGGACTAATTTTAGAATCTTCTTGCCTACTTTTTAATCCCCGACGAAACCAACGAGTGTTATGTGTTTGACGGCGTTGTGTGTGTGTCCAGACCTTGTCCGGACGTATCTCAGCATCGGTGGTCCGATTTTCTTTATATTAAAGATTAAACGAGCCAGATTCTTAACCATGTTTGATGAAGATATTAACCCTCTTGTTCATAAAAATTTACAAACGCTTGATAAGCCTTTAGTTAAAGTATGTTTTGTCACTTTCTTTGATTCCGACATTTCCTTATGAACGACAGAGACAAAACTTTTACTAAAACAGGCTTATAAAGCGTTTGTAAATTTTTATTAATAAGACGGTTAGCTTTTAACACAGTTTTTTTTGTGAATTTCAGTGAATTTAATGTTTTTATTTTATGTGTTATTTACATAGTGTTTATTGTTTGTGTTTTATTTTGGTTGTCCTGTGCAATGAATAAATGTTTTATCTCTCTATTGTATTTCGAGGGTTTTCTAAATTGATTTTTTTTTATAAACGATTAAACTCGCGGTTAGGTTCTTAGCTAAGTATGACGGAAATCGTTTAAACAGTTTCGAAGATATTTAACCTTTAACACTATATGTTTAGGTCTGGTCTACCTGGACTTTAATCATCTATTAAATCAATGTTGTCGGGAATATTCTAAATTATAAATTTATGGATACTGAAAGTATATAGCAGGTTAAAGTGGCAGTGGGCAGGCCACATTGCTCGAAGAACTGATAGCGTAGGACTCCACTCACAAGGTGGACATACGATCTGATAAAGGTCGCCGGAAATCGCTGGATGCAGGCCTCTTCCAACCGGTCAGGTGGATTGGACGTTCAGGGACTATCTCGTGGCCAGCCCGTTCCCCCGATTTAAATCCCCTGGATTTTTTTTATTGGAGCGAAAAAGTTTATTCAAAGCCCATTGAGAGCGTAGCCGAGCTGCGTGAACGAATTTCTCAAGCTGCTGAGGACATCAACTCTCGAGGATATGCGCGGCTAATAAGTAGATCTTTTTTAAGAAGATGTCGGGCGTGTATTGAATCTGATGGTAAACAATTTGAACATTTGTTGTAATTAAAAATGTTATTTCCCTATCTGACTTTTATTCCAATAAACCTAAACTAAACTATGTCAAGATTTTTCATTATTTTATTAATTTTACTTACTTTTGTTGACTTTGGTAAAAGTGGCGTCACTATCTGTCTCCCTCGCTCAAGGCAAACATGGCCACTATCCATCTCTCTCATCATTTTGCCGTAAAATTAAGAACCTACCAAGAGCTTGTGCGAATAAAAAACATTTTAACTATGTAAAATGGGTTAGCAAAAATCGGGTTACTTGAGGTTTTTTTTTTTACTCGTGTTTTTAGTATAACACTAAAAAGTATTGTACAATTTTACAATCCTGATTAAATGCGCCAACTTTTAATGGCACTAACCAAGGCGCTCTAGTACATTTTTTTTAAAGGAGGGCCTTTCAAAATAGACAAGTTTTGAAAATTTTAAATTCATAGTTTAACAAATAGTCTTAATTCTAGGAAACTTGGGGCAATTGCGTCATTATGTTTGACTGTGATTCCAGAAATGTTATTTAGGGTTACGGTTCCAAAGTTTAAATGAACAAAAATAAGAAAAATTAACCACAATAACCGACCAATGGTTACAGTTTGACCAAATTTTTAGGTTTTTCTTTAATGCCCATAATTTTCATACTGCATGTCCTGTCACCCCGTTTCGGCTTGACGTTGAGTTCTGGGACACCCTGTATAATTCAATGGGGGAGGCCTATGTTCAGCTTTGCTTACTTTTCAATAATACAAAACCTAGGTAGGTATATAGGTATATATACCTCGGGTTTTATCAGTTAGTCATCCACCAACCGCAACATTCGCTTGCACTACCGTGAAATTCCGAGTTTAGAGAAAATGTTTCTTTGTACGTACGCCAGTCTGTCTGTCCATTTGTACAGCTGATGATCTAGTATTGTACGCGAGTAAGGTCGACACATTCTAATGGCCTTCGAACAATAGTCATTATACTGATATTAGTATTTATTTAGGGATCCTTAACTAAGTGATAACTGTTAAATATATTTTATTTTCCAATGTCGTGATAAATGTTACCAGTACACTCGACGAATTGAATACCTCCACCTTTCTGAGGGTTTCGATATTTCTTTTGCCACATTATTGTTCACCTTGTGGTAAAAAGAATAGAACCAAGAGACTACCCGTGGGTGTCGTAAAAGGCGACTGTGGGACTTTCCATCAAGAAACATCTATGATTTGCGCGTTCTAACGGCGATGGGCTCACCCCCTGTCATGTGTATATTTCTATATTTCGAACGGTGAACCGTGAATTTTGCTCCAAGCATTAAACCATTAATGTTTGGAATTGTTTGGAATTTCTCTGACCATCCCATTTGGAATAAAAGTCTTAACATTATGCATATCGTCATCCACCTGCAATTTTACTTATTCACAAGAAAAGGATTTTCGAGGATAAACCCCCCACCTTTTAACCGATTTCCAGAAAAAGGAGGGTTTCAATTCGTCTCGTATGATTTAGCACGACATTGAAATTATTATTATTATTAAGAGCCTGTAGTGTCCCACTGCTGGGCAAAGACCTCTCTAGGCCTTCGACATTGGAATATGAAAAAATAAAGACGTAACATCAAACTAGGTAACCATAAATTAAAAATTTAGAGATTCCTCGTAAGACTCATATCATCCAAATACATCAAATAACTTATGTCATCAAAGTGTCTTAAACGATTTTCATAAACATGGCTAATAACCTGTCCCCTATTTTATCTTTAATGTAAAAAAACCGCACTGAAATCAGAAGACTCATTACTAAGATACATCCTGACAAAGAATAGACACACACACAGATGGGACACACACTAAGGATAGCCATAATCCACCAAGCAAATTCCACATACGGACATTATGTGGACAAAATTACGAATTAGTAGCATATTCACTATCTGTTAATTAGGTCACAGTAACGTTGATGTCACAATCGTAAAAGTATTTCTTAGGGATTTTTTTTATCATAGAAATCAGTTTATAACTTGTGAAGAGATTCCGGACAATCATAATATAACTATAAATTGAACATTTAGTAAACCCCCGCAGATAAAAAGCGATTATATCGTCGAGATAAGCCGAATCAACTTTTTTTTAAAGACTATGATATCATCCAAATACACCAAACAACAGAACTGTGTTGAAAGCTATTCTTCAAAACGCCTTAACCGATTTCCATCAAACATGGCGAAGACTATAGCCCTGAGTTTTATTTTAAATATTAAAAAAAGACTAGGATATCATCGAAACAGCTAAATGTCTTCGAAATGTCTTAATAGATTTTTATCAAAAACCTGACCCTTAGTTTAGTTTAGTTTTAATATAAAGAAACGGTTTTCTTCTCAAATCGGACCACAGGTTACTGAGATACGTCCGAACAAGGACTAGATATATATAATATAGATAGGTACCTATATTATTTTATTTTTGAATAATACAGAATCAACAGCATTATAAAAACTATTACACAAAATCTATAAGCCAAAGTTATGCCAATTACAGATTCTCATTTTTTAATTACAATTCTTATAAAATAATTGGGTGGAATTGGACTATTAAATAATAATAATTAAATAATCTATAGGTAAAAATCAAAAGTAAATAGTAAAAGCCAAACTAAATAATAAATAATTTAAACACTAAATAATATTACAAAATAAAAAATTTATTAATTCAATATTACTGTCAATGAAGTGTAACAAAAATAGGACAAAACGAAAGTAGATAATAATCAAAGTCCAATTTTCCAAATTATAGTCGAATTGATGAACTCATCCGTTTTTGAAGCCTTTTAAAAAACTAAAACATGTCATCATCGCTCGTTAAATCGATTAGTTAATTAAAAATCGTAGTAATTAAAACAACATCGAGTATTTTTGTTATTGTAAACATAGTACATAACAACTATTTAACGATCCAAGTAATTTGGAAGTAAAGAGACCGCAAACAACTGCAATTTCTACAACATTATGCAACCGATTGTAGATAGCAACAAGGTCAAACGACTATAGTAGGTATTCTTTTAAACATCTACATAATGTTGACACGAAGAATTTGTTCCACAAAGCTTGCGACATAGGAATTTATAACTTTTACAGTCTGTGTACGTATACAGTGAGACCTCTAAGTGTTGCAGTGGAAGTATATCCTATTCACATGTCGGTGTTAGAACTTTGTGTGACACGCGTACGGCACGAAACGGGCCACGTGCTAGAGCACCTCCCATTCACGGTCCGATCGATCACGAACTTGATCGGTTTTGTGCGTTTGCGCAACCCTTCTATTTGGTTGTCTATTCTATAAAGCATGCCTTCGGGGGTAAAATGCAGATACCTATTAATCCGAACTGTATTATTAATAAATTAGTGACTAAATTGAGTCTACTATTATTATTGGCCGGGTAGGACATAAATATAACTCCAACATCTGGGAAAATACATATTAATTTGTCATGAATATACTTAGATCAAGGACCGATCGTTGTGGAGATCTTAGGAGGAGGCCTTTCTCCAGCAGTGGACGTCTTTCGACTGATATGATATGTGATACTTACATCTGTTTTAGCTTGCAAGGCCATCGCTGCATCAAGCAGACCATGCGCGCGGGCTCCTACTGCATAGGGTCGCGAGTAGTTCGAACTCTCCCATTCAATCGGCCTTGCTTGACTGAGAAACTGTCCCCTGAGTAATTCGGTAAAACTTAAAACTGGATCACTGCATATACGATCAAGGTGCTGGTACAGAGCCATGAGCACTAGAAGACAGACACACACATAAACAGGCATAGGCAGTGCCTATCCTTAAAACACTTTGTCCTCTTTTTCCTTTTCCGTTTACTGTATCTATGCAGGTAAAATCCCGACGTAGGTAACTTAAGTTTGTTCAAAGAATTACAGTACGCTATAAAAAAAATCTAAAGGACTGTTTTCGAACGGTGTTCATCGGTCGGCCTCGTATAAATACAGTCAGACTAAAGTAAATATCGTTGCTTAGCTAACACCGTCTATTTTGATATTGCACGCCCATAACCCTTACGTACTGTTACTATTTTTTGAATAACAACCTCCTATTGGTCATAATTCCTTGACTTTCGTTCGACGCGAGATCAAAAGATTTGTCCAATGGCATTCATTAACTTGAAAACCGCCAATATCACATTTTCAAATTTCGAACTAACGCACATTATACACCGAGTATCAGTCTTATACTTGTTTATCTACTAATAAAAAAACCCTGAACTACATGTGTTTGTTTCTCCATAAACACCGGGCGATAACAGAGCTGCATCTTTGTTGGCTTCGGCTTACGTCAAAAACGTACGTTTGCTATAAGTAAGCAGATAATGGAGGCCTTGGCCTGCCCGCACCACGTAACTAGGGCACTAATCTAATTTGCCGTTTCATGGTGTTATTTTTTATCACAAAGGACTAGATACGATCAGTTTACGAAGACTTGTACCATTACGAAAAAAAAAGAACAACCCTGTGGGTTTCTTGTGCCGCTTCTTTTACCGCCGATGATTTCCTTTTCCGAAGCGGTAGTGACTTGGGCATACTGACTGACAGAAATGCAAATGATATCATGCGTCTAACGTTCAAATAAATGCTTGAAGTTTCATTTTCAAGAACGAAATCATCGATAGAGTGGTAAATAGTATATATTTAACTACCTATAGAATGAGTTTCCGAATTTTATACCTGATAAGAATACAAAGCTTTTTGTAGAACTCTTAATTATTAAACAATATTAGATAGGTAATTAGGAAAGGTAAGGAACTTGAGGAATGCGGGATATGGAAAAAACTCCACCGACAAGAGCATGGCTCTTAAATAAGATGATGAATTGTCTACTTACTTATCCCTAAGTTTGATATGTAATTGTTTTCCAGAGAAATTGTAATTGTTTTAATAAATAAATTATCTTAATTAGAATGGAAAAATCTGGCCTATCTAACTAATATTATAAATGTGAAAGTTTGGATGCTTGTTTGTTTATTTGTTGCTCAATCACGGCGAAACGAATGAACGGATTTGTTTGAAATTTGGTATATTGGTAGAACATACCCCGGGTTAAAACATAGGATACTTTTTATCCCGATAAAGTGAGTAGTTCCCGTGGGATAAACATATTTCCGCGATAAAGTTATTCCACGCAGGCGAAGCGGCCGGCGGAAATTACACAAAAATATGGAAACACGCAGAAATTTCTTATATATTTACAAAAGCAAAATAAAAATGGATACGAAAATCATCTATAGAGTCATATTGTAGGTACCTACTACACGTTTACTTCAAAGACAGGGCTTCACGAATCTCTCTTAAAAAAATACAAACAGCATAATAGAGAATCTCCTCCTTTTTGAAGTCGGTTAAAAAGAAAGTTTTAGATACATACAACATACAACTACAAAACACGATACTAAAATATAGGTAAATATAAGTAATAAGCTGTGATTATGTAAAACTTATTCACTCTTACTCATGCACAACAAATATTTGTCAAAAATATTATATCGTCAGGCGACGTCACTGACGTCACACACAACAAAATCATCAATTACAACGTCACTAAAGATCAATTAGGCGCGTGCGGTTTTATTTGGCAAACTATACATTGACGCAATGTGACTAATATAAGTAACAATGAAATCTGACAATGGTTAGATATTGGATATTTTATTATGGGAAGAGTTTGTTGGAGTATTGTGACCTCACGACAGCTGTGTCAACCAGTATACTGCGCAGGAGCAAATAGTCTAGTAAAACTTATTCGTTTACAATTTACAAGAAAGCATGTTTGTTAACCTTTACACTAAATATTCTTATTATGTCAAATCTCCACCGACAAGAGCATGGCTCTTAAATCAGATGATGATGTCATATGCATCTTTGATTAATATTGCAATAGTTATGGTCATTATTAAGATAAGATAATTACTGTTAGAAATATGGCTGAAGTAAGTAACTTAATTCATAAACTGAAACTAGGCTATACTCCATGCCCCTAGAATCCGTAATGATCCGAGCTCGCCAACTGGTTACTGACCATAAAGGCGCAAACAACGCCTGACCCGTTTCCACTATATGGATATCCGGTTCGCTTGTATGCAAGAATAATGCAGTACAATTACAATATTACAAGTAAGTAGACTTTGGTAAGGCTATAGACTTTACAATGGCGTTGAATTTCAAAGTAACGTAACATAAAGAAAGTTATAACTTTTAATTAAATATCAACCAAAGGCAAGGCGCGACTAAAATAAACATATGCAATCCTGCAAAGAAAGTATGATTACCAAATCTGCTTTCAAAACAGCATAATTAAAAGTATTTTGCAAAGATCTTTATCACATCTGTCCATTTGAAACTCGACTAATCATTTGATACTCGTCCAATAAGACGAACTATCTTCGTAACGGAGTCTCTATTTAAAATTATAATTTTATTCTCACGTGAGTGACTTGTAAGGTATCCAGTTTTTCCATTACAAACTGAACCATACCTTCCATAACAAGATCATAACGCTCGACCGTGACATCGGCGCCATGTTAATCTTGTTTTCTGCCAACGAAACAAAAAACCTGCCACCAGATAACCGATAGCTAAGTCAAGTGGTCTCATTATCATAACAAATGAATCTTCATGGGAACTCCAGTTGTCACTCGCACAATGATGGTCTCGTTACAGAAACAGTCAGAATATGTTCTGTCGATTAAGTTAGTATATATAATAGTTTGAAAAGATGAAACGTAAAACCATCGATCGGCGTGGCATTGTCGATTGTTTAATCGTACGTCTTGTATCTTAACTGCCTTCAACCATGAATTTTTTTATAAAAAATCTATTACTTATGAGGTATACGTCAATATACCAAAACATACAAAACTGCAACCAACTTATTCTTCTCAGGTAAAGTTCAGACCTTTGCTGTCAGTGTCAATAAAGCTATTATCTATTTCTATGGGGGCTCACCACTTCATAGCCGTTGTAATACAGGTAAGGATGACCATTTCGCGCGACAATGCGCAATATTCCACATTTGGGACATTCGAAAGAGCAGTTAGCGACAAAGGATTCAAATATGTTAGGAATTCAACAGTCACGGCACAGGTAGGCGGGGTAACCCACGGCCGGAGATGGCATATCGAACTGGTTGTGCTTTTTAGACATCCTAATTCGAGTTTACCACATGGGTATTTAAGCTTTCGATATTTTATGGTGTTCTGATACGTGTGAATTGGATTGTTGTAACTTGTTAACGTAATCTTTTTTGTCAGCTTGACTGATCGCCGTTCCTAATAATTCTTTCGAAACCGTCTTATCTGTTCAATGATGGCTGATCGATAAGATCAGAACGACAATTCATAGCCATATCTATTTCCTATATTGGAAATTCAATAAATCAAATTTTATTAGGTCACAACACAACCAGTTTCCACAGGAATATGAAACTAACAAACGTAATTGTCCAAGTAATCGTAATAGCTACTATTCGTGACTAGCCTATTTATATTCAAGGTGGACAAATGAATCTGAACGGACAAACGGAACAGATTTTTCGACAATAATGTCTATGCAGGACACACTCAAGGGTAACTGCGTGCACAACATTCTGCTCTTTTCTTTGGGCCACGCCGTGCGGAGCGTGACCTAGGCATTTGAAGTCTAAAGTGTGAATAACATGCAGTCGATTGTCGTGAAATGGCATCAAGTGTATTGCACTAACAGTCACAATAAATTTACCATTGGTAATTCCTGGTCTTTGTTCTCTTTTCAAACTTGTGTTTCTTTGACAACTCTGAAAGTAATAAATACGAATGTCATTTAAATTATTGGAACTCCAGTCTTTGTCACATTTTCTGTGTCTAAGGTCTTGGCGGATCCAGATCACATGCGTTATGGTATCACCACTTAAATATTGACATATAAAATTGCAAGTTTCTATCCATACAAATGTTATGTGGCCGTTAAAATACATGCACCCATTGCAAGCACTATTTACAATTGATAAGAGCGACAGATATAGCTCCCGAATATAATGAAGCGGCTACTTGTGGACCTTGCTATAATACAATTAACTATGTAGGTGTAAAATTTTATTGTTCACAAAACATTCCACAACGACATTGGAATGCAGACCCTTTACCGTGAGATTAAATTGACGCGGTCCAAATGCGTTGGCTGATATTTTTTACTGTTCAATTTGATGGCGTGATATTAACTCGGAAAGCCACTGAGACAGATCTTGTCGCGGAATTGAAGCTGTTACGATAACGTGGATAATGGAAGCATTCTGTAATGGTTATTAACATTCGTAATGAATGGACTGGACTGGACTCTTCGGAAGTTGATGATGATGGGATGATTTCAAAATGCATTCCCAGCCAGAAAAGTCATCGGAATTCCTGGCGCCCACAAATCGTACCCAACCAGTTTGCAGTTGTGCAATTAATATTTACGAGCGAAAATTAGATATCGCGGAAACTGAATTTATCTCGCACCTGACCTCAAAGA